>OV656851.1:10720000-11320000 GCA_927399475.2 Acleris emargana
ACAAGTTGATCCAAAAAGTTAATGTCACCAACGAGGTTCCATATCAATTATTTTTTTATAATGGAACGCACATGCGGTTCGCGTCATTTTTACAGCATTACAAAAAGTTTTCATTCCAATTTTTACTTGTCTGTGACAGCGCCCGCTTTAACGGTTTTGGCGCCATTCATTGAATACGTTTTGCTGTACTTACTTTATTAACTTTGATCTTTTATTTAGTATGTTGAATCGCAATGTATGAGAGTAGATAAAGTAGTGTATGAAACTGCACATAACTAGGTATTAAAACACTCGTGTGATACTATTAAAAACCTCGCCTAGCGGCTCGGTTCTTAAACACACACTCGTGTTTTAATACCCCTCTTTATGCAACAATTTCATAAACTACTATTGACGCACACAAACATATCACACATGTAAAGACTTTGTACAAACGCGGTATAAGAATACGTAAATGTCAATGTGGTCGGCATAACCTACGGTGCGAGGATTAGGTCGATAGCTCATATCGATATTTTAACTGACATTTGCAGGAGCATACAATTTTTGCCCCGCCGCCTAGCAGCAGTGTTCGCATTGTTGTGTTCCGGTGTCGGAATAAGACAACCGGTGAAATTACGAGCATAGAGATTCCATCGTAGAACTCAGAGTTGGCAACGCCTTTGAAGTCTTAGGCCCGTATTAATAAACTTATCTCGACTTTAATGCCAGTCTCAAGATGCGTCAAAATAACAGTTTTCTATGGCTTGTCGTTTACTCTGACGTATCTTGTGACGGACATCTCTCAGTCAAGAAAAGTTTATTAATACGGCCCTTAGGATTGCAATCTTGAGATTGTCTCAGTTCCCACTTACCATCAGGTGGCCCGAGTGCTAATGTGCCGTCTTCTCCGTCATAAAAAAATCAGTATCTACCGAGCATCGTAATAGGATATTATTGGTCAATGAAATAGTTGTAAAGTCATGTTAATTATAATTAACAATAACGGAAAAGTACGATGTTTTTTATATATTTTTACAAAGTTTGCCCTCTTGACCAATCATGGAGATTATTGCACAATTTTTCTTATTATTGTTTTATGAGAAGAAACCTTATTGACCGTATTTTTATTAGATATTATTTATGTCGATGATATTATTTGACAAAGTTATGAAAGTTTTAAAATATCGTGGTCATTGGTATTTCTTTGTATAAGTAAATACTTACTAAAATACTAAATATACTAACTTTTTCTATTACCTAAACATAAAGTAGGAACAGCAAAATCTATTAACTTTCGCCTCTTGCAGTGTTCGATACTGACTTGCATCAAAATGTTTCGAACATATGGAACTAGTACGCGTAGGCACCCAATTTGCTTGTCTGCTGCATGAGGCGTTCCATATTTGTTCAATTCTGGGTCTTTTGGAAACGTGTAAAATATACACTTAAAATAAATAGTGTTCACTAGGCAATTTTCAAGTCCTTAGTAAATATTCCTTACTGTCGAAAAATATTGATTTCATCGACACTACCCTTATCACTAAACCGAGTCTCGCTAAGGAGTATGCTGACGACATCATTTTGATGAAAACAATTATAGACTTTATTTCAAAAACTGTTAAGTTATTTCTTACAAAGCATTAAAACCGAGTACGCATTCATCCAAGTAAGAATTTGAATCGATTGATTTTAATCGTTAAATTTGACGTGCTATGAAAATATTTTAAAAATAATATTTTACAGGTATTAAATATATAAAATTACTAACAAATGAAATGTTGTGCCATCTTTTTCTAAGCTTGAAGTAATTGATCGTTTTTTACACGAACTTATAGCACATGCGAGCATTTTTCCAATAAGTGTGTTCTCTGGCGAGGCGATTTTGTGAATGACCATTAATCGATTATGAAATTGGTGCGTATAACTTTTTGCACATTGTGCAAGTTTTTCGGCAGAGGGGAAATGACCTATAAGGCCAGTCCAGCTACTGTATGGTCTAAGGTTTAAAGTAATATGTTTTAGCTTCATTATATAATATTATACAAATATATGTACAAGTGTATGTGTATTGTATATTATATTATATTATATTATTTATTCTGTAGCTCTGCCTACCCCACTCTGGGAATGAAGGCGTGAGTTTATGTATGTATGTATGTATGTGTATGTGTACACACATACATACACATGTTCACTTTGTAATTAATTAATTACCCTACGAACTGTATGAAAAAAGTTATTTGATTTGTGGGTGTTCTAGTAGGTACTCTAACCTTAAGAGTGGTCCCTGGTCTCAATAAGTGTTTTAATCATTGATAGAAATGGGACTGTCGATTTTCTCGCTGACTGTACATTTTATCAAAAATCTGTGAATGTCAATTGTCATCACTTAAAAAGTTAGTAAAGGTCTCCTAAGAGAATTTTCGCGTAGCAGCAAGGGATCTAGTAGCTGCCCTTATTGCCCCATCTCAACTTTCCACCCTGTATGTATATACCTAATAAGAATAAGACATTAAATTTAAGTACCTATTTAAACTAATGAAGGTACTTTACTGGTATCCTAAATACAGACACCGGAGATTTCCTAGCCTAAGACCGATCATCCAGCCTAACATGACCCCAGTAAAAGTTGCACCGTTTTCAAGTTAATACCCATTTAAAGTTTTTTCTTATTTTTTACCTCTTTTGACATTGTAAGTGCCTGCATTTTTTTTATTTTTTTTTTATTAGTAGAAAAAACAGGATACAAATATAGGAAAGTAAGTACAAAGGTAAATCAATCTTAATTAACAAATTTGACCCCATGAACAATTCTCACAAAGACACGTTACAATAAATTAGTGAGGACTGAGAATTAACTACACGACAAAAATATTAGTTAACCATAGTCAAACAGTGACTGTGAAAGTATGTATGTTTGTGATTAAACACCAATTTGAGATGCAAACACCAAGTACAAGTAATAAGATAACATAAAAACACATAATAACATGGTAACATATATAACAGAAACAGTAACAACAACACTTCAAAAAACAAGCAAAATAAGAATAAGAAGAAGGGAGTTGTCATCGGCATGATGAAACGCGGTTTGAAAACAACTGTTATGATTCTAAGGCAATAGAAACAGGTACCGGAAACTGCGACGGTGTGAGGCATAGCCAAAATCATTTACTCAGAAATGAGGTTCTTACTCACCTCTGACCTAAACTTGATTTTATTTAGGGAGAATATATCAATATTTTAAAACTTCTTGTTATACAAGTTTGTCATGCGATAGATTGGGGCGCGTCGGCCAGCATTTGTGCGTGTCTTAGGCAAGTGAAACAATTTTTTCGATCTAGTTTTTATATTAGATACCGCATATTTTACTTTTTCTACTAAAGATGGGCAATTGTATACATTAGAGCAGATGTTCCAGAGCACGAGAATATCTGCAGAAGTTCGGCGATCAGCTAGCGAGGTCATTTTATATATTATTAAGAGATCCTTATAGGATGTAAGTTGCAGCTTTAGCCTCCAGCTTAATCTACGGAGAAACTTTTTTTGGATCATTCGATTTTATCCCTATAAACATTATAGTAAGGACTCCAAATACTTCTTGCATATTCAAGCTGTGAACGAACCAGTGCCTTATACAAGATAAGATAAGTTAAGGGTCTTTTAAAGCCTACAGTACATCGAAATATAAAGCCTAACAAACTATATGCCTTATTGCATATGTTGCTTATGTGACTATAAAAACAAGTTTCCTGTCAAAATACACGCCTAGGTCACGTATTTGGTCAACCGACTGCAATGCGTGTCCATTAATATTGTAGTCATATTTAAGTGTAGATATTTTTTTGGAAAAACTAATACTATGGCATTTATTGTAGGCGAGAGACAACTTATTTTCAATGCAATATAAATTAAGGCGATCAAGGTCTTCTTGTAGTTTCGCACAGTCATCATAGGTTTTAAATTTTTAATACTTCTGTAAATTTTCAAGTCATCCGCGTACATCAAAAAGCTGCTATACTTAAAACAACGTTTTATGTCATTAATGAACAGAATATATTGCAACGGTCCAATAATGGATCCTTGAGCCACGCCGGAAGTTATGACCATTTCTTTTGATATGTAACCATTAATGACTACTGCCTGAGACCTATTTGTAAGGTATGACTTAAACCATCGGAGTAAATCACCCTTTATACCATTATAGGCGAGTTTTTTAAGCAGCAGCGAATGGTCCACCTTATCGAAAGCCTTTTGGAAGTCTGTATTATATCGCATCTATTTGGACACGATCATCCAGACTCTCAAAAAGGAAGTTCGAAAAGATAGTTAAGTTTGTTACTGTTGACCGTTTCTTTACAAACCCGTGCTGTTCCTCAAGTATTAAGGTCTCTAATTATTTTTTCTCCCACATGCTCGGAAATGTTAACCTTACTGTTGTAAAATCAGCCCGCGAAGTTCCGAGTTCCAGGCCCAGGCAAAATTAAAAAAAAAAAGTTATTATTTACCAGCGGCAGCGGCCGCGAAAATGTATACAAATTTCATAACGTACCCGGTTTTTTACTTTTTAAAACCATATTTGAACTATGATAACTAACTCCAAACAGCCAAACACTAGTACAATTCAAAATTCTTCCATGTTTATTTACTTTTTAAATGTCATAGACTAAAAAGGTAAACGTCGTTTATCGCGTTTACAGCGTATTTACCAGTGTCAAATAGTTTTACTTTTTTTAAAACATTCTGCGTTTAGAATTAATAAAATTAAGGCGGGAATCGGGAATACTTTTTTCTTAGGGAAGTTTAAGTACAGTACGTATTATTTTTGTTTCGCGAAAATATAAAAGTAAAATGAGTTCCAGTGATGAAGATGTGTTTATCGGCACACCACCAGAGTGTAAAGAAGAAGCATAGTCGGTTAAGTACTTACTGCCATTTGCCTTCGTCATATTATCACATCGTATTTGACTTCATTTTTTTAATACATTTGAATACATATTATATCAAAACTGAAATTTTGTTTAATTTCCTCGCATTGTTAGAGAAAAGCACTATACAAGCCTCGACCAGGAAGGGCGGTTGCTGGACTCGTATATAGCGTGGCCTCGACTGCGTCTCGGCCACGCTAACTCTACTCGTCCCGCAACGGCCTACTTCCTGGTCTGTGCAGTAATGTACTATAATTGGATAGCTTTAGAATTTAGTTTTGTTTTATTTGTACGCTCTCGCGTTGGGTGTAAGTATGGGATTTTGTCAAAGTCCTTGCTAGCTTTTGCAATAGAGAGTATTTTTATAAAATATCATAGCAGACAGGAATGGGTTTTCATACGTGTATTCAACTCCTAGGAAGAAAATGGGGCAATTTCTGTCTTCCTTTATCAAAAGAGAAGCCGTCCTTTCCGAGCATGTTTGAGTAAAAGTACTTATCGCACTACTTATGTAATGACAGGCCGCGGTGACGGAATTTCAACCCCCTTTTAGAACGCGAAACTAAGTAGAAACCTATTAAAAACGTTACAAACTTAAATCATAAAATGAAACAACATTTGCTAAATATCCAATTGGCCAACACTTAGGAGACGACGTACTGTACCTATTTATAACCTGTCCCTTTGTTTTCTTTGTCATAAAAATTATGTATATAGTATTTAAAAATAATGTAA
This sequence comes from Acleris emargana, assembly GCA_927399475.2. Taxonomy (NCBI): domain Eukaryota; kingdom Metazoa; phylum Arthropoda; class Insecta; order Lepidoptera; family Tortricidae; genus Acleris; species Acleris emargana. The sequence continues at coordinate 10,725,646 of OV656851.1, forward strand.
ACGTGCACACACACGCACGCTCGCACGCACGCACGCACGCACGCACGCACACACATGCACACACACACACAAATGGGAGCGCTCTCCTCTCACTTCAATCCGATGGCCCTGAAAACCAGCGTCAAGGCTAGTAAGCCTGACACCATGCTGAGTGGCAACCTTTTCGGTGTTAATTTTAGATTAAGTACTAAGTTTAAACTAAGTTTGCATAACTCTACTTTTTTATAACGTTTTTGTTGTTATGTCTGACCCCTAATAGTTCGGGCGACGTTGGACCCAATGAGTAGCGGTAGCGTAGCGACCCACGTGTAAATACTACGAGGGTGAATTTTATTTATTTTAAGCTATCTTCTAGTATCTCTATCATCTGTCTCTAGTACCTACCTTGCGTGAATCAGTGTTATTTGTACGACTGACGGCCGCAATCGGAGCTTCGCGGGCATTGCAGCGCGGCTGCCATCAGAGCGAAGCGAAGCGGGTTATTCTGTGGGGATCGGGTAAACCATCGGGTCTTAGCCAAATTAGAAAATAGTTCGATCAAGTGAGCACGTATTATTTGAATAACATCACCGATAACTATCGCACTGGGCCTCTATTCAACATGAGCTGTTATCGTACTGTTACCGTTTTATTTGCTTGACAGTAATGGCGACTGACTTAGTTAACTACGATATCGTTTTTACCGCCTAGAATACCGGCCCTGTAATAATACATTATTTAGTAAAAGTAAGTCTAACCGCGAGGAGACTGCATCGTTAGGCTTAACGGATTGTTGGTTGTTTTACTGCGTGAGGGTTGGTAGTAATACCTACAACGTTCCAGTTGGCTTTACCACTCCTAACGGCGGATAAGTGACAAGTGGTAAGTCTGCCTCCAATGGCTAGTTGTTTCTTATTAAATTATAAATTGTCCAATTATCCAGTTTCCTGAACATGTCACTAAACTACACTACATACATCGCACTACTAAGAATAGGCTCCGGCGCGGCGGCGGGAAATAATAAATTCCTTCATTATAGATGTGTGCAGATTCCTTTCATGCACTTTGCCCTTCACAGAAAAGCGTGTGGTTTATACATACCAAAGCCTACACGGCTTTTCATACTTCATTCTTGGATAATCTAAGTTCGAAGTTACGGTATCTCCATAATGGACCCCATCCATCCCTTTCTTCCGATTTTGTCGGAAGTCGAACGGGACATCCGAAGTTTCGAATTAAGTGCTTCATAGCATAGTATTCATCCAGTTACGTTGCGGTTTTGAATACGTAAGATCAGAATTAGCTGGTTGCCAGAGCGCATCTGCCAGACCGAAAGCTCATCGATACGTAAATACATTCAAAATTAGTGACGTAGCGTAATCATCTATTTCGTTCGGAAACGGCGAGCCGCGGCGGCGCGGCGTAGGGCAGTTCCCACGCGACCGCCGCGCCGCCCGCCCGCCCGCCTTAGTGTTGCCATGGCGTACTCGTGGGACAATAGGGTTACGTTTGTTGTACGATTTCTTTACGGTAAGTAAGATAATACATACATACCTTCACGCCTGTAATCCCAGAGTGGGGTAGGCAGAGCTACAGAATTACCTACAACTTTAAAAACTTGTTGCTAATTCTGTAAGTAAGATAAATAAATAAATAATTATTAATTCCTGTGATAAATGTTGTAGTTACATTAATAATGATGGAGAAAACGGCAAAATTGTGTACTAGTTAGAAGAGGTACTTTACTTGTTTATCCTTTTAAATACCATCCGTGGTGAGAACTTATTATAAAAAATAAGCATGATTTTTCTAACAATTAGGAAATTCTTTGGTGGATATATTTTAGATTCGTAAAAACTGTAATTTTTTTGTACAGGTCACTTGCTACTTAAAATTTTAGCGAAACCATCAGAAGGCCGTAAAATCATGCGATGTTCTGCAGCGGCTTACAAAATGTTAAATTACTATGTTTTTAATATAACATGTAACTGATTAATTACATTTATTTATAACAATAGATACCTACTAAGTTACAATTTTAACTACGTAAACAATATTTCTCAACGTGTTAAAATAATTTGCATCGGTTTTAAACGTTTTCCTCGCTAACAGCTAGGCCATTGCAAGCTACCTAGACGTCAAAAGAACATTATGTGTCTTTTTTTATTTTAAAATTTATTTCTTTTGGTAAAAACATGTCCTTTAGGCATTTGTCTGGTTCCGGAAAAACCCAGCTGATAGACACTCTCAAGGGTGGTACCTATTCTTAAGATTCTACGTGACCTGGCACATCAATCGAATACACAATAAACAATGAGTTAACGACTTAATAATACGAGTATAAGCTGCTATTGCCAATTATTTCCTTAATGGTCCCTATAATTTGGCTATAAATCACCCAGCAGCGGCATTAAAACGAAGGCCCGAAGACGCATTCTTCATGTTTGTGGATGTGACTAACAACCGAGAAATCAATCCTAAACAAATACTAACGGTTTTTTTTCAGGAACCTACATATTGCAAACTAAGTCAACATGCTCTTTTATGCATGTTTTTTTTTTAATTAACTGCGTTGGCGAGGACTGGTGTGATCATATCATAGACGTTAGCCGATATAGACGTTACCACATCTCCGGGATGACTTTATAGAACATTGTCATGTGCCCTTGAACTGCCGCGGTATTTTTGTTTTACAATACGATATATCTGTCGCCGAGTGTTGGGAAATGTTACGAAAGTAGCCGTTCCAATAATATCTAGGTCTATCTACCTAACTATACCTATCTAGTGCAGTTGTTTACCATGCTACCGCAGTAGGCCGCAGTTAAAATTGGGCATTATTTAGTCTTTAGTTTATAATAATACAGTAGAGTTTACAAAATGTTAAGGGGAAACCTCTGTTACTAAAGTTTATATATGTTAATAAGTAGGTAGGTAATATGCAAAAGACTGAATTGCATTCTTTATTCGTCATAATCGTCATCATGTTTACCAAAAAGGAGCACTGCAAGACAAAGGCTTACTTACCCCAAATACCTTGAGAACTTCGGATCGGTCTTTGCTACTCGAACCCAACTGTTGTTATTTAGGTACCTACCTATTAACTTTCCTTATTTATCAATGGATGTCTCGTCATAAACGTCAACATAGTTCTACTGCTATAGGTATGTTTTGATTCTGAAGTTAATTGTTAGTCGTCATTAGTTTATACAGACAGGTCCTATATCATACTTATCTACTACATTCAGTATCTATATCTACTTACTTACCTGTGTTACATCGATCATCGGCGAAAATCAAATTAAATAACCGCATACAACTTGACAGCTTGAAGAGCTTGAAGAAGTAAGGTGTTTATCTAATTTGGTTTTCTACCCGGCACAAACTAGGTAGTTTACTTCGGAAGCTTAAGAATGCCTTGATAAAATGAATTTATTAATTACGGGTCGGATTTAGATGACTCTCCAGGCGTAATAAAAGAAAATAAATTAATTAGTTCTTATCCTTATGGTAGCAAATAAATTATTTGCTTTATTAATTTAACTCTCAACGCCATAGCAACTGAATAACTTCAGTAAACAATTGACATTGAGTTGCTCGATCGTCCGATCGACATAAATCTCCCGCACATCTGCGGCACTCAATCTTCTGTGTCAATTATCTTGAACTCAGTTGCGAAACGAAGGTTCCGTAGGTTTTGGCATGGACCTACTATTAAATTAATACTGCTATTGTTCACCCGGCGGCGGCGAAGACGCCAAGTGGCAAGCGGGACCAATTTACGCACAGTTGCGACATTGATCGGTGCCGGTCACAATAGCGGGCCGAGCCAAATTTAATTAATAGTAATAAGCCAGTAATTAATCTGCCCGATGAGATGGTGAAAGCGGTTAACAATGCAAGAATTAAGCGTGGAACAGATCGAACCAAAAAATATTTGAAATATCGATTGTCGTTTGTTTATGAAGAGAGTTCAAGGTAGAGTCACAACGTATCTTGCCATGTACGTACAAGGGTTCCTCCTGGGCTAGACCTGGGCCAGATCCTCAAGATATTTCTGGCAGAGATGTGACAAGTCCGACTAATAATTATAAATAAGAACATGACTTTTATCCCCAATCTGACTGACACTGTCGTTTCAGTATTAAAAAGTAGGGCTCAATTCTATTTGTTAATGCGTAATTTTATTGGAGTCTAATGTGACCGGGAGAGTGTTTGAATATTTATGACGACACGTGTACCGAATAATTGTCTAGATATTTTGGTTTTTATTGTTTTATTTCGATAGATACACGATAGTGCGGGTCATTTAACCGCAAGAAGACTGCGAACTACTAACCTACTTTAAGCTAGAAATGTTACCATGTACGTACAATCTACTATCGCACCTTTGAACTTAACGGGTGGGTAAAACCGGGGTCACATCTCCGGTTTTGCTGAAAGGACACCGACGATTTGCGGTCGGGTGTAGGTATATGTGGGGTAGTGGGGAAGAAGGATGATGTATGAAATCTGTTTTTAAATATCCAGATATCGACAACAATGGGTTCCTGGACGCGCATGACTTCCACTGCCTGGCGCTGCGCTCGTGCGTGCTGGAGGGCAAGGGCGACTGCAGCGCGGCGCGCCTGCAGAAGTACCAGCACATCATGCTGAGCCTCTGGGAAGAGATCGCGCAGCTGGCTGACTTCGACAAGGTCCCAGACTATGTCGGTTACCCCCCCACATTACTCTGCACGCAGACAACGCTCAAGCCTCCTTAGTTGTAAGTGTGCGAATAAATATTTTATGTTAGAACTTTTGAATTGAATGGCAAAATCGAAATCCACTTTAAGTGTTTTGTTAAGTAATATGATAACAGAACTGTTGCTAGTTGTTACGTACAGAAGCGTCTCAGAAGAAATGCCGTGCGCGGGTGTAAAGCAAACATCTGAAAACTACGTAGGTATATGAAATTCTTCATGAAATATTTATTCGCATCGCCGCATCATGAGACTACACACGCACGCCACTCTACAACTATCGCAAACACATTTTGGCCGCACTCAAAGTCTATAATAATTTGTGACGTTACCTATTTCTCTACGTTTTGCAACTTTGATTTTATTTGTTAAGCCTATTTGAGTACGGTTAAAATCATTCTATCAGCTATGTATACCTAGCATGAAAAACACGTAAAATACTTTTCTGCTTTACAGTAGAGTAGTACTAATATGAAATGTATTGTTTTCGGTGGTAACTTCTCACTCGTAGTTAAGTAACACGCAACGCAACAGCTACTGCACAAGCTTCTCTTCGCCAGTCGAGCCGTTGTTGTTGACTGACATAAACTTACAGGATGGAACTATCACGGTAGACGAGTTCAAACAAGCTGTGAAGAACAGCTGTGTAGGAAAGAAGTATGAGGACTTCCCGCAGGCGATGAAGGCCTTCATCGAGTCCAACTTCAGGATGATCGACATCAACGCCGACGGAGTTATCGGCGTCGAGGAGTACAGATACGACTGCGTGCAGCGGATGGTGCTAGAGGATATCAAAGTCATCGATGATGCCTTCAATTCCTTGTTAAACGTAAGTAATGAACTAAAGAAAACATAGGTACCTACAAATACAAGTGGTGTGAAACTAGTGCTTGAGTTTATACGTACTTAACTCTAGCCCAGCTAGCTTGCTATAACTTTATATCTAACCTTCTAAATTAACTTACGACTATAACCCTATAACCTGTATCTTACTTAAGGAAGCGGCAACTAAAAGTTGTTAAAATTTAAAAAAACGGGGGATTTCGAAGGGGTACGTCCCATTTGTTCCATGGAACTTCGCATTTTGTATTAAGCTGTGACGTAATGCTCAATACAAAATTCGTAGTTCCATGGAACAAATGGGACATACCCTTTCGTAGTCGAGCAGAATGCTGAAAACATTTAAATAACTTAGTGAAAATGCCGCCCACGCCCTAGAAAAATATTAGCAAGTTAAAGCGAAGCCAATATTTAATTTACCATGACGTCAGACTTTAACCTGTAAACCGACCCTTTCATAACATTTCGTGCGACCAGTCGAGGACATATTAAAATTTAATAGGTTTCCGCTCAAGCGGTTATAAATAACTTCTGTTGACAGGGTCTGTATAACTTCTAGAAATGTTAACGTTAAGATTCATAAATATTTATTGAGTCAAAAGAACAACTAAGTCTAGAGTCCTTTCCTAAATGCTTATGACAACATAATGAATTCAGTTGATGATAGCTGACTTTTGTCAACCCATTGGAGTTTAAGCAGTCTCTATAGGAAAATAAATCTCTAACGAAAATAAAATTTACAGAAACAGAGTGTACTTACCTTTTTGTTTTTTTTTTTAGGAGTTACTAATAAAATTTATCAGAATAATATTGTAATAGAAGAATAGTATTGTAACTAGGTTCATCAGTCATTTTTTTTTTTTGTCATGAGTTATAAATATGAACCCCAGTACCAAGATTAAGATTCCAACGGCATTCCACGTTTCCGCGAATCCTGCACTTTTACTAACCTATTAAACGAGATTAACGTCTCCGTTATTTTTGTCGCTTTTACCATGGTATAAATAGAACAGTATTTAGTTCATGTTCAGGCAAAGGCATATCGCGAGGCTTGCATGTATGACGAGCGACCGCAAGTTAACACGGGGCTCGATAAACTATCAATATTATCACGCGATATATGCAATGTATTATATTTTGAAATTCGCGACAATATTGACATAATAACCAGTATCATTGATAATATTAATAGTCCCCAACAGGACGTACCGAGCCGGTTTCAGTTGGGGGCGCGCCTAGGTAACAGAAACTCCTAAAGGGTGGAAGATGACCTACTATTCTATTTATACTATGCTTTTACTCGGTGTTATCTCAACTGGGTGAGTAAGAGGCACTAATCCGGTCTCGGGAGTGTTGTCGGAGTAACCCCGTGCTTGGCAAGTCTCTATGTAAATTGATGTCAATGGCGCGACAGTTCGTGGGCAGTACACGATATGATTGACAGAATTAAATGCTTGTGTGTGAGATTGTGAGGGAATTATATATTATAAATTGAAATTTTAATGTACCCATTTTGCTCGTCTAACTTGGTCAAGGAAACTTTCATTTTTACCTCGAAAGGCGGTTGTTTCTTCAGTCTTGTAACATCAGTCAGATGTCTTGTGGAGACCCACTAAATGACAGTGTAATCAACTATTGAGATTATCAGTAAAATGCATCAAATTTTAAACTGAACGACAGGACAGGGGGTATCGTTTTTTTAAGGATGTCGTTAACAATGAACCAATCATACTCCAAGACCTGCTGGGGTTTGATGGGCCTTCTATAATCCTATTATAACAGACAGTTAGACACGTACACGGACCAAGTAGGATATACCGAAGTTGTCGCACCGTTTACGGTTTATTTTTACCTATTTTGGTAGGCAACTCCTTAATAGAAATACTGTGAAGACGGAAACCTAATGAACCGTGAATCAGACCTACTTAGTCCGTGGTCACAGATTATACCTACTCTTACTAAGGCTTCACAGATTATACCTACTCGTACTTACTAAGGTGCGAAATTTTGGCATTACAGTTTAATATGGTTTATGACGAACAAAATTATAAGCGTTGCATTTATCACAGATGTTACAGATTCTAATTTTATTCGTCACTAGCTGAAATGATGTTAGAGTTAGAGGATTAGAATTTGTAAAGCTACAGTGAGAAACAAATGCAACAAAAGATAACGAGCTCGCTGGCCGACGGCCAACAGTTCTGCGCGATAAAGGAATATGCCGCTTTCCTTATTATGCTGCTAATCAATCTTGCTAACTGCCGGACTACGTAGGTTCATTTGAGAGTAATGCAAGTAAATTAGCCTTATCCACCTGTATTTGACGTATAACTGATTGTTTGGCTTTCCGCCTACGTAACAATATTTTCTTTAAAATGTAGTAGCGCGGCTGACACGCAATGAGGATGGTTGTTTTGAATAAAATATATGTTATCTAGTGTGACATGTTATGTATTTTGTGTTGTTTAGTGCAGGTGTAAAGATTCGTAACATGTAGAAACGTTGAAAATGAAGTTTTACCGTCTTCGAGTAGTTACTGCTATCGAAATATTAAAATTGGTACAAATTTTGGCAAACACCGTTGGTGCCTGATTTAGATAATTTATTTATTAGTATTTTTCTTTTAATACACAATAAAAGAAAAATACTAATGGCGGACTTGATACCTTAAGGCATTCTCTACCAGTTAACCAACTGGCCAAACAGAAAAAGGCAAAGGAAACATTGTTTCTGTTTGACCAGTTGGCAGACTGGTAGAGAATGCCTTAAGTCATTAAGTTTTCACTGTGGAATAAACATTATATAAATGAATAAACTAATGACTGAATGCCTTACTAACTCTCGTAATGATTGTTTCCAGGATGACGACAGAAAGAAGGGCGGTCTTACTATGGCTCGATACCAAGAGCTGTTCGCGCAGTTCCTCGGAGACGAGAACGAAGACTGCCAAGCGAAGCACCTCTTCGGCCCTCTGGAGATATAACAAGCCTGCACAAGCTGTTGACTGATACACCTAATTTTTAAATAAGAATAATAGAATTATAATTTCTACATTTACCTATCCATCATTGCGATTTCGGAAAAGTACAATTATTTCAGTACCTGGCCATGCCGTCACGGGTCGACGGACATGTTTCTAAATTTACAAAATACGCTTTACGCCACCGCGGAAAATGTCGCCAAAAATACATCACCGCCGCATCGATACAGCCAAAATACGTTTCGGATTAGAAAACGAACTGGCCATAAATTATTTGGATACCAATAGAATTAGATCGGCTAATAACGGTGTATAAAAAGGGAAGAAAAACTTAAGTACCTACTTACATAAAAAGTACCTAGATCGAATGATTTCCATTTTTTTCAACTGGGTTGATTAAGTAAGACACAGTCAACTAAGAACACATTCTAAATGGCCAGTAACTTTTTTGTAGTAATAAAAATATTAGTGTGCGTTTTAGATTTTTTAAATAAGTAGTTTTAATTTCAGTTCTGATTCTCCCGTCCCAACACACATCGTAATGTGATTTATTTTAAGGTTTATAATATTTAAAATGCACTTAGTGAGATTATTTGTCGTTCAAACATAATTAGGGGGCTTTAAACTCAGCCCCTTTTTAATTTGAACGTTCACACTTGTTATTTTTTTATTAAGTTTAATGTTTTTCTTGTATTTCTTAAAGGAATGTTGGTCCCTGTTTATTGTTTGAATTTATTGTTGATAAATGTGATGTGGTATCATTATAATTATAAGAATAACGAACGAACTGTCGGGATTTTTGATTTTGTTTATATACAGTGGCAGTACCTACTTTAAGGGATACGAGAGGATGTGTGGACTGCGTGGATGATATGCTCACTCATACAAAGTGAATCTAGTCACAATACTTCAATTTATTTGTAAATACCTATTCTTCAATCCAATTGAAATTGATTAATAAAAAAGTTTAAAATCTTCCTTTCTTTCATTTAAGAAAACAAAAAAATATTATTTCATTGTATTTAGAAACGCTATTACATAAAATTTACAAATAACGCAATGCATATTTTTACATTATAGGCAATAAAACTCCTAAGCAAGTGACACGATATACAATATCACGTACAATATGTGATACATTTATTTTACTTTATACACAGTGTCTTAATTCAATCACATAATTTTTTTACACAGTTGACACCCTATAAAACGTTGTGGTGCTCCGATTTTCCTCAAAACCAAAGTTGTTTTAATGTAATTAAAAAAACAGTCAGAATGCTAGTGCTAGTTTACAATAATATTAACATTTCTATACCTTCATTAATTATCCGGATATCGCCAGCTAACTTTCGTTAACTAGAATTAGCAAACAACCGCGTTGCGTTGTTACAGTCGGGCACAAAGATAATAATATGGTATACACACTCTTGCACCTATAACCAATGAAATAAGGTGCAAAGTGAATCTTTGTACTTGACTGTACGTAGATATAAGGAGTTAGCAAGCGATATGAAGGCAAAGTTACAAGCGCAATTATTTTACACCAGCCGTTTTAAATCTAGTGTAAGCAGAGACCTTATTGTAAGCAGCATAAGGTTCTGATAGCACTCTTATTAAAACGGATAGCATTTAGAGTTGATGCTTTACGATTGTTCACAATCATAAACATCTGGCAGTCATTAACGGTTTATAGATAATTCTATTTGACCAATGCTCCAAGAAGACGCTTTATACTTTTAGTCCTGCCTTTAAAAAATGATTATTTAATTTTAAAAAAAACCATCTTAGATATTTATTTATAATGTTCATTTCGAATTGAAACTCTCAAAGTCAAACACATATGGAAAATAAGAAAAATGTTGCCCTCCAGGGTTTGAAAATGCTTACGACTTAAACTAGCGTTTACAGCACACTAAATGTATTTATCACATTCCTTCCCCACTAGTCACAATTCGTTTCAAACGAATAGCGATATTTGTTCGCTATATATAATAGTCGTAGACGATTATATTAAGTGTAAGCTGAAAGCAGAGAGATGCTTTACATTTGCAGTTATTACATTCTTAAGTTTAAAAATCAAATCAAACAGATAGCGATTTAATACCAAGGTAAAGTAATAAAATTATAAATAAACGAAAATCGGAAATTTTAGTATCTAAATTTCAGTTTTTTTGTACGTACAGGAGATCACTGTGTTTTACATGTATGTGCCTGGTGTAAGGAGCAGGCATTTTATCCCCAAGCGTGGGTCTATTTAGGATTTTTACAACTATTGGTATACATGAAAAGAGATATCGAAAAATAGATATGTACCTAGACATCTCTAAATAACTATACACATTTTGGTTAAATAATACTTTTCTTAAAAATAAAATATTCTGCAGCATGGGCTGTTTTTCAAGTTTCGAGAAAAAGTTAATCCGAATAGTACCCAGGTTTATTACCAATACGTGTAACTTAGGGCCTCGCAATTTCCTAAATGACAGATAAAATAATGAAACGGTGTTTGCTGTTTAGGTGCAATATTGGTGGGCGAATGTGTCATTTCCCTAAAAGTTATTTCAACTATTTTTGTTTTAGTTTTCGAATACCAAAATTGCTATTTATTTACGTCGGTGAGCATCTGCAAAAACGGGTGAATTACTGTCGCTAGCAATTCACTGTCGCAGCAAGAAGATACCTTATTGATAAAAAAAAAGGTTAATTGGGTCGTTCTTCTTTTTTACCGACAATAGCCTGTCTCTCATCTTATTAAGCGTCTCATTAGAGTATGGATAATTATGTTTTTCGTGTTTAATATACGTCCATACTTTTATTTATGTAAGAGTACCAAATAATTGTGCTCTTTCTTTAACCCACGTTTTTTTTACTAATATGGTTTTCCGTTGAATGCCGTGACAGAGTGGTCATCTAATACTTGGTCTCGGCTGAAAACGGCCACTCTGTCAGTGTTTCTGGTAAACCATATTAATAATAATAAAATATGAATGCAGGACAGGAAGCATTAATTAGTTTTAATAAAGAATATATGCAACTTTTTTTGAAATCGAACACTGAAACCATAGTTATTGATAGTTCAAAAATCTAAAAAACCGATAATCGACGGTTTATTGTCGGTAAAAAAGAAAAACGACCCAATTATACATTTGACAAAAAAAACATTCGCCCAAACGTAACAGCGAAAACAGCGAGTGTGTTATTTTTGTAGACCTACATAATAAATATTTTCAACATTTTATTATAGCTGCTCTGCATAACAGGCTGTACGCCATAAGTTTTAATAAATATAAAATGAGTTTTACTCAATCACTTCATTATACAAAAAAATAAGCTATCAAAAAACATATGTAACAAAATATAGAATAAGTATCAAATTACGGAAAACAATACAGTCCTTCAAAGTTTTCTTCTTAACAATGATAAATAGCATTTATCAATATCCTACGGTTTAGGTAAATGACGTGTTGTTATGAGTTGACATTTATAAAAACAATGAGAAAGCCAGTGGTTCAGGTTATATGCTATACCCATCACACTCCATAGGGCAAGATTACCCCTTGTTCTTATCGGGATGTCTTTGACGGCCATACATTTATTGTTTCGATGATTGAAAGGCAGACTCCTGTACCCATATTATTTATGTTCATTACTATCGGAATTCATAAAAAAATGAGGTCATAACGCTTTATAATCTGAACGTCAATTATGTATAAGTAATGTAAAAGATCATAATATTCAAAAGTCATAACCTAAAACATTGAAAGGCATATTTATAATCAGTCAGAAATATTTTAGGACATATTTATTTATTTATTCTATTTATTCTATTTAATGTTCATATTTCTATAATTGAAATTATTAAAATCCAACACTTAGGCGAGGAGCCCAGCCTAATCAAAAAATCCCTGCTATAGACGATACATTTAGATCATAGGTTAGGTTAGATTAGTATTGCGTCTATGCCGAAGGACTTATCTACCCAGAAATAGGAGCTCCGCGAAGCGGTCCTCCGTCCACCCTGTCACAACATGCATGTATATTATAAGTTTTATGTGTTGTACTTTTATGACTAACAAGTTTTGCCCTAATAACATTAATTACAAGTACTATTATTACCTTTGACATTATATTTGGTCATAATTTCCTTAACCCCCTTTTCATTACTCATAACTATGGAATGCCATACCGTTATTGGTCATAAACATTCAATGTGCTGATTGTATTGAAAGGTAGAATTTCAAAAGGAATATTATTATTTTCAATAACGCTTCAAACGCGTCTTCGTTTCGTAGTATGTTGATCAATTTTATGACTTCTCCCTTTATGATATGCAACATTGTCGATTATGACTAAAAATAATATGGATACCAATTTCTGACTTTCGAAAATCGAAACAATAAAATTATGGGAGTCGAAGTGCTCCCTTGTACAATACTTTGAATCAAATATTTTAATAGTCACGAAATATTTAACTTAAGTATTAATACTATAGTTCGCTTTCAAGAATGAACTACTTCATTTAAAATGATGCACAGCCTCCAAGAATATCTAACATACAAAGATCCTTAATTACTTTACATTTGTAATACATGTTAATCGTGAATTGACACGTCAAGGCACGGGCATGAAAATAAAGAACAAAAATATATTTAGTAAAATATATTGCCTCGTCTAAATATTTAAATTCAAATATGCCTCTGTCATCTGTTAAATAGCAGGTAGTAGAAGTAGTAAGTACCTACCTAATAGTTCCTAGAATTATCACCAATTATTTTGTTGGCTCATCAATAAAATACGACAATAACATGACTATCCCTCCCTACGTTATGTATCATAAAATATGTTGCTTTTCTATGGCATTTCTAGAGCATAATCAACTTTAAATCCCTTTCAGATTAGGAAGGTTGTATGAAAGGTAAGTTAGAAGAGAATGAGATATTAGAGACGAGACTTACGAAGTTTGGAATCGAATTCAAATCTACTGATAGAAAGCATTTAGCTTTTATTGTACATACTATAAGGCTAAGTTACATAGCTATGTTAATGATACATAGGTACACATACATGCCTTACTGCAAATTATTTATTACCTAGGCACAAGAGGCACAACAGTAAGATTTAAAAATTAGCTAATTTTTGAAACTATAATTTACACTTTATTCATTAATAAATAGCGTCGCAGTCTGTATGTAACAAATCTGTAAAAGATTTTTCGAGCATTCGCCGCTGAGATTGAAGAGATCACTAAAGCTTCTCCATTCGCCATTGAAGCCGTCGCAGTCTTTGTGTATTTGATTATCTAAGGCTCGAGACTTTTGTCGGAAATTTTCTCAATTCAGCAATCTTACTCGGACTTATCATCTTTTGACTAGAAGCCAGAGACAGGTTCTACTTATACATATCTACAAAAATCTGGTAAAAAACTTGTTGCAAAATTGTGGTACGGCCGAACAAAACTTGTTTGGAATGTACATTTGTTTCGTATTATTTAGGATCTTCCAGGCGGAAAAAGTGTAACTACCAAATAGGTACCTAATATCATATAAACATTTTTTTCTAGTTTATTACATGTATTTTTTTACATTTAACATTACTATGTCATTTAACATATCTATTTATTAAAAGAAAACATTAAGCCACCTTAAAAAAAAAAACATCTGTGATAAAACTTCCACTTTTCGTATTTACACAATTTTAAAGTTCCTCTGATGTCATGATATTGGACTACCTACTTATTTAATTTAAGATACTTACGTTTGTCATACTGAGAGTAGCTATAAGCTAATATAATACGGTATAGTGACCAAGTGACCTAACTCAAAGCATCATACCGTGCCGTCAAAAATTCAATCACTGTACAAGTAAGTCCGTCCATCTGTTTAAGTGTAAACGGCACCCCTCAACGATACATGCCATAGCTAATGAGTATGGCAGGGGTTTCGTTTAGAATTGTTGTTTACAATCAAGTTTTATTCGTGATTTTAGGAAACGCTGCCACTAAGTATAGGTACCTACTGTCAGATGAGTGTGGCAGTCACTGTCAGATGATAATCGGACCTTCGGGGTTGCTCTCGCTCGTTCTTATACGTACGTACACTCAAACAGACTAAACGCAAACTAGAAGAGTTCGAGAAAGATCTGGCAGAGTAGTAGTGGTGTAATTTGGTCTCTAATTCACTAACTTGGTATGTATTAGCAATCTACCCAGATGGACTCATAAGCTTCATCAATTTGTTCATAAGTTCATGCAGTTTAATTGTCCGTGATTGTTTGTTCTACCATTCCTATATCACTTGGACCAATGTCGAGTCACGTTTAGAATAGCTACTAATATCAGCTTTTTAGTTCTTAGTTTGGTCACTTTATTACTATGGCCTGTCACATAAAATGCGTTCCATGATTTCGTCTAATCAAATAACCAAATTCTTGTCCTTACAAAATGTATTTAATTTCCAAAACCGGCAGTTCAAAAACATCTGATTAATTAGGCAACTTCTTCAACTGGAATAGATGATTCACTCTGTGGACCAAATGACCTTGAAATGACTTATAGCCCTAACCATAGTCATGAAGGTCTCTAGAAGACACCTAGATTTTGGCTTTATACCTATTCCTCAGATCGTTTTCTATGTGACAAACCATGATGCTCTATCCTTGTCCCGCCTACATCTCATTGGTAAGCGGGTTGATCGTCCCGCTGGCAGAGGCGAGAGGCTCGGAGTCGTCTAGACTGCCGTAGGTGCCGAAGCGGCGGACGCGCCAGCGCTGGCGCCGGTTTCTTGTTATGCCTAAAAACACTCACATTTACATCGCGTAACCAGTATTGCATGCCATGATTTTAGAGTTGAACTGAACGGCATGAAAAGAGTACGATAGTCATAGCCAGAAACTCGGTGATGACATACTTAGGTGTTCGATGATCATACAGCGGGTGACCAAATTATTCGGGACGATAATCGTTTAGTTTAAAATGAATAATTAAATAATACCGAGGCAACCTATAAATTGTTCTTGGTTCTTGTTTAGCTACAAAAAAGTGTTAAAAAATATTCCAAAGGCTGTAGCAAAGCACGGATAGTAAAAAGCCTTCGATCCGATTCCTGTTTTTTTTTAAACTATGGAAATTTAACTTTAGATGAAAATAGTCGATAACATTTTAGAATGTGTCAAAAATGATCAAAAGTATTAGTAAGTATTGACTTTTTGGGTCACATATCTTTATAATTAATATTTACATTTAGATGTCAATCCAACAAAAGAACAGAAATTAAACCAAACGCATTTTCTGAAAGCATTGTTAGCTCCGCCCCTAATAATTTGGTCATCAGTTGTAGATGACAACGAGCGATGCAGTGGGTTTGACAATGTTAACCTGGTATTCAGGTTACTCAATGCTCACATGACGGCAAGGCCGGCCACCCATGAACAGCTTCAAGCGGTAACTGCATGACCTGCATGATGCAGTAGATATGACACGCGCGGACGTACCGGGGCAGCCCCGACAATGCCCATAGAAACAAAATGTAATTAACATGCAATACTCAGTTTTGGACTGCTGAAAGCTGCCCATTAATTGCCGACCTTCATTTTTATGATAGAATTTGTCCCACTGTAGACAAATTGTTTTGCATCTGTAATTAAAACACAGAAAAAACTAGAGAAAGGGGAAGGATAAAATAGACTATATAGTACCTAATAGTTGAGAAAATATAGGGTTGATACGAAAATTCGTATCAACCCTATATTTTCTCAACTATTAGGTACTATAGTTGAGAAAATATAGGGTTGATACGAATTTTCATTACACAACTGTTGATTCCAGCTCTAGTCGGGAGCTATTGTTGACTGTCTACAGACTAGTGACTACCACGGAAAACAAACTAGTGGAAGCGTCCATGGGCCGCGTTAAAAGTAGAACTCACATATGACGTTATAACGAAATGAACTTTTAATTTCATTCCACACACTTTCAATTGAAATGCTCATCAATACACTATCGAAACGCCAGTCTGGACCAGTGATCCCCAAAGTAGTCTTTATCGACCCTCAGGGGTCGACGAAACCTGCAAGTCCATGAGATGAAAATGGGAGTCAGTGGATCTCATTTAAGCGGGTCGTCATTTTAATTTTGGCTTTCCATTAATGAAATAATCCATATTCATACACAGATAGTAAGTACATACTTACTTACGAAATACTTTCTTATATAAGTATATGTAAATAAACAAATATTATCTATATAAATTGTGTTTCATTTTTTTCTGTGTGTAGTTTTTTTTTACTTTGTAAAATTATTTTTCCCACATATAATACCCAAATTCCATACACAATAAAGATTTATGATTTCTGCACAATTTTTTTATTGTAGTCTGTGTCAATTTTTAGCCGGCTAGACCTCCAACGTTAAAGGTGCAAAAAATCTTTTTTTACGTGATAATGTAAATATTAGGTAAGCACCCAAAACCGAAACAACTGCCAAGTGGTCTATGAGACAAAAAGTTTGGGGACCTCTGGTCTGGACATAACATTTTCATGGTAAATAAAATGCAATGCTTAATCCACCCTAATTGTTAAGACAATATGGTGTCAGTTAAAAAGAACACGAAAATGAGCTTTCTATTTTCTAGAAATAGCTATGTTGATGTTGCGGCCTAACTGTCGCGACAAGCGAGCGTCCACAACCTACTTCCACTACTTGTTATTTGACTAGTACGCTCTACTCTTTACTAGAACGAAATTAATTTTGTGCGTTATAGGGAGAACCACATGGGAGGCCACTGCCTTAGCCCGCTCCGCCACGGGTCGCTATGAATTCTGCGTGTTGATTGGTGGTTGCTTAGAAAATGTTACAGATTCCGTGATTTGCTGCACGCATACCTAACCATAGGCGAACCCGTAGTCGTGTCTGTCGTATGTTTTCATGGCCACTATAGCTTGTTCCATTAATATCCTGCAACTTAAATAACTGCAAATAGGAAATGCCTCGGACATGTTTCAAGTAAGATTTGCCCGATCGGTTAATTAATCTCTTTGGGGTGAAATCAAGTAAATTAATGAAAAATATAGTGAACGCTTTTATGATCTGAATATTAGATATTCGGGTAAGGACCAAAAAGTTGGACCACTGTTGAGCGCAGTTAACCATACAAACAGCGAAGTTGAAAAAAGTTCCGTTGTGCGACGAAAATTATCCCTACAATTGTATGGCTAACTTTCGTGTCACAACGGAAAAGTATCATAGAAAATTTAATTGAGTGAGTTAGCGTGGACAACTTTTTGGTCCTTACCCATTCATACTTACTTTTTTTCCAATATTCTAATATTTATCTAATTACTACAAAACATAGAAACAACAGCAAAAACCATGCAAGAATAACTAAAGGTTTCCAAAGCCATTATCACGATTATAATGCCAAAATTTCATAAGAAAACGTCAGTACAAATATAGGCACAGCTCGTATAATTTTATAAGAAATACACCAAGAAGCAATTAGGTATTTAGCAATTTAAATAATAAATGAAGAAATCGATGAGATGTGGGAATGTCTCTAAAAGGTTGTGTATATTCTATTGCGCATTTATTACGATATAGGCGTTATATTATCTAATAGGTACCCAATATTAGCATTAAAGCATAATGTTTCTGCTGTTTGCATATTTTGATTTTTGCTCCAAAAAACGAACACTTAGATTTTGATATTATTTTACTTCATCGTACTTGTGCACTTTATATCAATGTAAAATAAACAGAATGTGCAATGTCTTCTTAATGCAAAAACAAATACATAATTGAAATAAAGTGCACAATGTAACAAAAACGTAATTTGTACTTTTGTGCTGTTTTGTCCTCGTGTATGCGAACTACAGTGATTTTGCTTTATAAAAACCATTTTCCTTACGTTGCTAGGGCCCGGACTCGAAATAAGAGGCTCCTTCCATGGACAAAAAAAAACATATCTATGATTAATATTAATATGCACTTTGAATTGGACCTTGTTCTTTCAAACGCAGGTATCATTCTCATACGGTACTTAATGGGTGATTCATGAACGACCTTGGATGCGGCAAACCCGGCCATGCGACGGGGCAGCGAGGAGTGCACACAATCCCATTCGCGGTGAACAGAGCACACACGTAAAGCCCGTCATTTTCATCATGCTAGTTAGTGTGAAGTATCTAGACTAGGATTACATTGACGAGGTCTACATGCAAGGCGCTAGGTGCACTTAAACTAAAATAAAACAAAACAAAATAATTAGAAAAAAAACAATTTATTGCTATCACAATATAAACTGTGGGTCGGTACATCACTAACTTTACCATTACCTTTGGATATTGCGGAAAGATTTCCCTCTATATTAAGTACTAATTTTAAGTAGGAGATTCCAGTTTGTGTATTAAAATCCACAACAACATGGCTCTTTACATTTACTAATACCACAATCGATTACATTTCCTAATTTATTTTAATAGGAACGTAGAAGGGACTGGATAATATTATCAAAATCTCATAAATAAACTCAAGGTTGCGGTAAATAATAACAAAAAAACGTAAATAACGAAGAATTATAGATTAAATTTGTTCATAATTTCCATGAGGTTAGAGACGGACCTGTAAAGAGAGGCTCCTGTTTAAATTACATTTGACGCGGAGCGCACCGCCACCTGCAGTCTCGGCCGTTAGTTGTTCTCTCATGTACATTAACCCATTGTTAGTAACTTAGGAAAATAATTAAAACATAAATTAATACAATGTGCATAGCGATATAAAGCTTAATTATAATCTAACGTGCAGGGAAATTTACAATTATTAGGGCCAGTCAATCAACTACAACCATGAACATTAAACTAATGACGTCGCTTTTTTTTTTCATTTAATTTGGTCCTTAAAACAGCGTTTGCTGTTACAACTAGTAAGGACATTTACTAACTATAAGTTGGTATAAACAAATGAGCTATGCCTTTAACATTAAACCCACCCATAAAAGAAAATAGAAAAGAGGAATTTATGATGAGAAGACTACAACCGTCAAGAAGAAATGAAGACAGAAAAGAAGCGCCAAATGACGCCCCACGAGTCAAGATTGCGGTAACTAGCATAAGCCACGGTTGGAATTGATCAGTAGATTACAAGGCGACGCCAGGCACGGTCATCTGGCAACTGGTTAATTCAGAAATCCCTCATTTACTTTAGTCAACCGATGATTCCGATGGTACACCTTTGTTAGTAAACATCCTTAGCTAACTGTTCCTTTACTCTTCACTATGAGTCTACTTTTTATTTAATCTGCAGGCCGACGCTACTAAACTAGGGTTAGTATTCTGAGATTAGTTCATAGCATTTTGACATTTCGAATCTGGACAAAATCTCGATACCAGTTTAGAAGAACTGAGCCTTACATATTAACCTACAGTGAATACAAACATAAAGTGATCAGTTGCCTTTTCGCAAAAACATCGATAGTTCATCGTCCTGACCCAATTGCAAATATTTAACGTTATAAACAGACCTCGGAATATACAGGGCAAAATTAAATGACACATCGTCTACATCGATAAACTCAATTATCGATGCTTTTCCCATATCTAGTGATCGCCCCCAGCATTGTTTGTAAGTGTGTATTTTTGTTAATTTCGTTTTGTCCCGCCTTCATCTACCGAAATTGAAGTCTTTTAGCCTCCATGGATTCATCAGTCGAGAGGGAGAAGTTTAACGCCCGAAAATTTGGAACAAATTCTGATCGTTTATATTAACAATAGTAAATGGGACAGTAATTCTGAAAAACAATGAGGAACCCGAATTATGCTGCTATTTTGTTTCATTTTGCATACTTTCAATAAAAAAATATTTTTACAAACGAGTCAGATCACTAGACTAGTGATCTGACTCGTTTGTCTTTTCCTATATTAGTACTAAGTACTAATATAGGAAAAGGATCGATAATTGAGTTTATCGATAAAGGTGATCCCTAGCTGTCATTTAATTTTGCCCCGAATATTCCAAGGTCTGGTTATAAATATGAACTGCAGCTAGTCGCACTATACTTTGCTAACCACATAAAGCAAAAATAAATTAATCTCGTATTCCAGCGAGAATTCATACAAAACACGACACAATATAAATAATTGGAATTTTTAACTGAATATAATGCTGAATTACCTTATCATGCCGCCTAACATTGTCTAAACATTTCACCTACACTTCAACACTAATTTCAACTGCCATGCCTTTATTCAATGTATACAAATTTTAAGTACCGTAAACATCTAATAAGTACAGCAAAAGGTGCAAAAAAGGCAGTGATACATCCACACGCCGGATAGAATAAAACAAAATAGGAATGATCGTTATTTGCACACATCTAAAACGATCGGCACATGCATTAAATAAAAATATATTCGCGTCTTCTACTCGTATACACAAAGGGGAGTCCCATGAACCAACCTCTGGTTAAAAACCATACCCACAAGAAGATGTCACATTGCGACCTGATTTTAAATCATAGTATCGAATCGTGACATCCCCTTTTCACATAAATGCTTTAAAAATATATTAATGGGAAGAAAACCATGTTCCCATTTAACGTTGTAAAACAGAAAAGAGATCCTTTTCCAGAACAAAAAGTGGATCAGTGTCGGGCCCGTGAAGTATCGATAGCAACTCCGCTCGCGATCCCGGTACTGATTCCTCTCCACCCGGACTGAGGGTAAACGCTTTAAGGCACTGTTCAAATGTACAAGTTCGGCGGTAAGCGCGGCGGAATAACGCTACTGATAAAATCTAGTAAGCGTTGTTAGTGGAAAAGCTATTCACACTTAACGTTCTAATATTGCACTGGAAAGTTCTGTCATATTTATATTTCTACAACACATACCACGGATCTATTGTATAATGTGATTAATAAGGCTGCCTTCTTATTGCAGTAGTTTAAATCAAACCAAAGTGAAAATATTAAGCCT
This sequence comes from Acleris emargana, assembly GCA_927399475.2. Taxonomy (NCBI): domain Eukaryota; kingdom Metazoa; phylum Arthropoda; class Insecta; order Lepidoptera; family Tortricidae; genus Acleris; species Acleris emargana. The sequence goes on from OV656851.1 coordinate 10,747,147, forward strand.
AGTAGCCTTCAGATATTATTGGAATATATCATTGGCTAGTTTGATCACATCGAGTTTCAAAAATAAATTCGCGCAAAGACTGCTCGAATTCCCTCCCGCTACCGCCCTCTGCCTGAGCGCTGAGCCTCGTCCTACGCCAGAAGCGTGTCAAAGTTATACTGTCTAGTGGTGGTGCCGCTTACTCTGGTGAGCGAGGTCTCCGCGACGCCCACCTCCTTGCCGCGCTGCAGCTGGTTGGCCAGCTTCTGCCGGTTGACCGGGGAACCTGCAAAAGGGAGCCGTTTCACCTGCCTGCCTTTCTCACTACAACTATCCAATATTAATATGACCGAAACTCTGCATGTTCGTTTCGTCCCGCGAGCACGCGTAAACGAGACCAAATTAAAATGTATTCATTCTATCTGATTTTGTTTGTTTATTATTAACGAAGAAAACCAGTGTCTCTTCAGTGTCTTCGTTCGTTATTGTTACAGACAGACACAAGGTCAAACAAAAAAAAAACACTTTTTTATTGCGTTATTATTGCTTCCCTTTTTTTAGTACAGCACGCTGTTTAAGAGCGATTAAGTATCATTCCACTAAAATCGTATACCCGGTTTCTGTTTTAAAAAGCAAGAAAGACAACGTAATAAAATATACTAAATTTTAACCAAACATAATATGAATGAATAATACGCCACTGAAAACAGTTTAAATATACACCTGGTACAAGAACTGATTGATAATAAAATTAATAATAAAAGCAGAATAAATGAAGCATAACATGTGCTCTGAAACCTTACCTGCCAAGATGTTAGTACACGAACGCTCGTCCCCAATATTCAAAACATTGGGAACGAGCACGAATTAGTCAACAGTAAAATAATACGATGGACAAAAAAACCCGATTAGTTAAGAAAATATATTCGTCATAAAATAATTAATCGGTGTGGGCTTCTAAATATATCATTAACTTTACTTGATTATACCAGATTATACAATCGTTTGTTTGTAATCGCGTTCTCGAAAACCGTTCTAACGATTTTGATGAAAATGACGGAACAGGGGTTTTTTGGACCAAGAAATCGATTTGGCAGATTGTCATCTTCGGGAAAATTCGTTTTGAACCCGAGCGACGCTCCTCGGGCTCTCAGTTACTGTCATATAAAAGCCAAATATAATACATAAACATAATTCAGTTAATACCGCGAAGGAAACCAAATTATTGGCAGACAAGTTTTTTTCTGTCGCTGAAAATAAATCGTTATTATTAAATGACGTAAGTGGCATTTTTTACACCGGAAGTAGTACGTTTTTTTGTACTTACAGCCAATTCTATTTTTTTTTACAAGTTTCTGAAGCAAAGCATCACTTTTATGAGCATATGCCATGGGGCTTATCTACTAGCTGTCTTGCTAAGGTCTGTCTCGTATCTGTCAAATTCAAGTAGACACGTACACGTAGAACATAGATGATAGTTCCTCTTACCGCTAAATAACATGATTTGGTTAGAGCATCGTGATCAGGATTATTGTAAATATTTGTAAATAATAAAAAAGCCACTCAAATTTAGAAGCCCTCACCTTGTGAACCATATTTTTCATACATTTCAGAACAAGATCCAACGTATAAGCAAATCAACGTGCAACCAAAAGCAAAGTGACGCATGCAAGGCACCTCTTTCAAAAATAAAATAATTAGAATTACAATAAAATATTCAATTTAATTTCTACGACGTCACATGTTTGTTGCGTAAAACGTAAATGTAAAAAATATATATTTAACTTTAATAAAAAAAAAATAAAAAAATATCTCATCACATCAATTATTCCGTACCAATGAGTTTAAAGCTTATCAACATAACCCGCATACAGAAGTTGAAAACCACGGACATAACAAAAAACAACTCAAAAATTTGCTTACTATAGCATCGCTTGAAGACTACAAATGAATAGTGTCCGACCGAAGTTTCGGTTTCGGTTTCGGTTTCGGCCAATTTCGGCCAAAAAAGTGATTTCGGCCGCAGTTTCGGTTTCGGCCAGAATCCGGCCGAAACCTTCGGCCGGGCCGAAATTGCTTCGCGGCCTCTCGCGGCTCTCGCATCGGGAGCGCTCGGCTTAATTCGGGCGCGCTCGGCCGGGTAGGTATAGGTAATGCATCGGCGGCCGTCCCAGCCGGGACCACCGACAGTATTCATATTCATCCCGTTTGTGACGTTTGTTTGTGAACCACTTGGCGCGCGAGAAAATATGGTGAGTGTTGTTTATTTATTAAATTATTATTTATTTTTTAGAATCTGTTACTGCATTTTATGCTGTGATTAATGAACGATACGTTTGATATTAGGATTGTGAATTTAGTTTAGACGTGATAAGAATAGGTTGTTTGTTTTGAATAATATAATACCTATGCCGCGAATTAGTGAAGTCTTGATAACTGCAGTAAAATAATTTAAATAATACCTTATTAAATTAACCCTATTACTATCCCTTACATACAGTGGTGGACATATAATTAGAAACACTTGCGACATATTTCACATTATACAAGGCACATTGCCGTAAAACTTTTGTTTTTGGAAATAAAACAACAAAATGCATAGAATACGTTCAACAACTTATAATTCATTAAAAAACAAATAAATATCCGAGTTTACAACTACCATTTAGATATTTAGTTACGTACAAACAACTAAACGACATTTGCAGTACCATCCGTCATGGACAAGTAATTAGAAACACTAAAGAAATGAGGTAAAAATCAAAGTTTTAACGTGTCGACATCAACAATTTCAAATTATTTATGTAAAATAATGTTTGGTTTACTAAATTTCTTAACAATTAATATTTAGTTGCATAGCCTTTGTTATTAATGACGGCTCTGCAACGACGTGGCATTGATTCAAGTAATTTCATACATTTATCGAGTGGGATCGAGTTCCATGCTTCAACAAAGGCTTCGTAAAGTTCATTTTGACTGGAATTACGTTTAACGGAGACTTTTTTTTTAACGACGTACCACAAATTTTCAATTGGATTTAAATCGGGACTATTTCAGGGCCAGTCTAACATGGTAACACGTTGCTCACTAAGAAAGGATTTAACACTGCGGGCCGTGTGTTTTGGGTCGTTATCGTGCTGAAAGATCCAGGTCACAGGCAAATGGTCGTCGGTGTAGGGAATCATTGTCTCTTCTAAGATGTTTTTGTATTGAAATTGATCCATTATTCCTTCAATCTTACGGACGGGTCCAACTCCGCAACCAGAAAAACATCCCCATACTTTAATATTACCACCGCCGTGTTTGACTATACTCCTCGTGTATTTATAATCAAAAGCATGGTTTATTGGACGTCTAACGTAGCGTTTGCCGGCTGAATTCACCATATTTATTTTTGTTTCATCCGAGAATAACACTTTTTTCCATTCTCGTACGGTCCAGTTAAGATATTTCTTTGCAAATAATAATCGCTTCTCTCGGTGTTGCTTGGTAAGAAGCGGTACCTTTCGAGAAACCCTCCCGAACAATTTAGCTTCCACTAATCTGCGGCGTACCAGTTTCGAGGAAATGTTCCTTGGGTCATCAGGTGAAAAAACTTCATTCCTAATCTCTTTGGAGCCTTTGAACGGGTCTTGTTTAGCTACACGTATTATTTGCGAATCTTCCCGGGGAGATGTTTTCCTTGGACGAGCCTCTCTAACAACACTTTTAGTAGTTCCGTTAGTTTTATAATGAGCAATAGCGTTGAAAACTTTCTTCACAGAACATTCTAGATGTTTAGCAATTCTTCTATAAGTCCACTTTCGATCTAAATGTAATTTAACGATTAATTGCCTGGTTGACTCGTCACAACTCTTATTTTTACCTATTTTTACCCATTTTTACCAATACTTATTATTCACGTAATTTTCCAAATTGACGTTTAATTGCCGCCGAAACAAAAGAAAAAGCTTAAAAAGAGGTTTTTTTTTTATTTTCAAAAATGGAACGAACCATGGATCTCGTTTCTAATTAGTTGTCCAAGCGGCCAGTAATAGAAATTCAACTATCATGATTTTAAAAATCTTTTAATAATTAAAGATAGAACAGATTTACTTTTTTAAATATTTTATGAGTTTTTTAACTCATTGGCTATATTCTGGCATAGTCAATAGTGATTTAATCATTATAATTTTTACTCATAACGATAGTTCAATCTGTGTTTACCTAAGTTTTATGTACTGTTTCTAATTATATGTCCACCACTGTATGTAGGTAGGTATGTTATTTTAAATAACAAGTGAATAACTTAACTTATAACGTTATAAATAGCATTACCTATTGACAGAAAACTTAAATTTGTAGGTTAGTCATAGTTATGCTAGGGTTGGTAAACAGAAAATAAATACTTAGTTAATACTCTAAAACAATAATTAGATCGAATTTTAGTAAGTTTTTTTTCTGTTCGTAAATAAAAAATAAGTAAAGTATGCTGTGATTTATCTTGCAATTTGTGATTGTGATTTACTTTATCCAGGTATTATATTAATTAGGTAACTTTGTTTAAAACTTTAAAAATTTGATTTTATTTGGTTTAAAATTTCATAGTTTACCTCTAATTATATCTATTTTCATTAAAAATAAACGTTTTTTATTTTGTTTAACTAAAACAGTAGCTGTTCTCATATAAGAAATCCTTGCAATAACCTTTTCCTTACGATTTGTACAGTAATTTTGAATAATTTCATAAGTCTTCAAAAATTTCGGTTTCGGTTTCGGCCGAAATTAGAAAAAAAACGAATATTCGGTTTCGGTTTCGGTTTCGGCTAAAAATCGTGTTTCGGTCGGACACTAAATTTATACTGTTTTCTGTAAATGTTTCGCTGTGTGTCTGTGTTCGTGCATATATCTACTCACCGATATAACTGAGCATGACGGGCAGGAAGATGAGACCGTGCGCGGCTCCGAACACAACAATGCCCAGGTACATTCGGAAGTAGAACACCTGCAACGGACGCATTTATATAGGGATTGTATTGAATTCGGGCAGTGAATGTGTGTGGTCGCCCTGTCGCAAGGGTCCATTAGGTGACCCACGCGTTTGATCGCCTCCATACCAACATACAACGATGCCTTCACCCGATAGGATTCAGAGCAGGGTCGGTTCGTAATGATGTTCCTAATTAACAGACAACCATTATTTTTTGCTAGTCACAAGTCTAGTCTAACCTACGTAAATAGATCTAAGATATCCTGAAAACATCGCGGTTTCAGCAGAAAATAGCGTTCGATGAAATTAAATTCGACGAGATGATACAATCGTTGAAGTGAAATTGTATAAAATGATGGGTCACCGGGGCGGGTGTATAAGACGCGAGTGTTGTTGTCTGACCTGGAAGATCTGGCTGTTGGCGGTGGCGAGCACGATGATCCCGCCGAACTTGGTGAGCGTGATGCCGGACAGCACGCTGGAGCCCATGCGCGTGAGCGAGGCGGCCGCGCGCGCCACGCGGCCGCCGCCCGCCGCCACGCTGAAGCTGTGCACCAGGTGCGAGCAGAACTCCACCGCGATGCCCACCGCCATCACCTGCACGCACGAGCCTTCATTGCTTCAATGTTTAAGGACAAATCCCGGTCGAGGGCGCGTCGGACTCGCGCGCCGAGTGTTCCGGACCGACGTCCGTACAGTACCTATTTCTATATTCCGATTTGAATGTTGTGTTTACCAAATACAAACTAGCGCGAGCTCCAATGACACTTTAAACATTTGTGACATTTTAAATATTTGTTGTTTTACTTTACGGTTTGTACCTACTATAATAATATCAAGCCCCTTTATTTTTTAACTTTCTGTATTTCTTTTATATTTAATAAGAAATCCGTCGTAAAAACATACATTAGAAAAAAATCAATCATCTGCCACAGTTCAAGAGATACAGCTCTTTAAAGTTATGACAGACGGACGGGCGGACGCACAGGGTAGAGTTAGTAATAAAGTCCCGTTTAACATCCTTCGGAGATGGAATTCTAAGTACAGAGCATCGTTGAACCCACGCTTGGCTAGGCCTGTATAGTGGCAGCAAAAAACGTTTAAATAATAACAACTAGTAGTTCACCAATCCCAATCCCTGACCGATTCCGCTCGTATTCGTACTTAAAAGTTATATTTGTCTCGCCTACTATTCTACCAAATATCTAGAAATCGTATGAACAGAGTTGAAGCTAGTGTCGAACAAAATACCGACACGTCAGAGTAAACGACAACTTAAGTATACATAAAAAAAGCCAACACGCAAAAACAAATATTTGCCGATCGAATCCAGAACTAACGGCGTAGGGCGGATTCGACCAAACGAGAATAAGGTCCTATCCTAGATTAAACGCCGAATTTGTATAGAATAATCACAGAGTAAGTCTTATTCAGTTTGGTAAAATCGATGGGTAGTCGTCGAAAGATGGGCTATTAGAAACTTAGCATGCGCCATCCTTTTCGTTTGTGCCTAACGACCTGGCGGTGCGTGACTTTAGGCGGCAGCGATGGACGACGAACGGTGAATACAAATACATATAAGTAGACGTATGTTACATGCCACCGCACAGATCAGGAGATTAGAGGAGAACATTAGACTTTTTTGTCATAAAAATCTTCACAAGCTAGCTATCATTAAAATTAAAAGACACGAAAGTTCTAGAACAAAGCAAAGACAACGTAAAAAGTGAATAACTTACCAAATTGACTAGTGAAACTGCATTTAGACTAATACCCCACCAGTACATGAGGCCTCCTATATTCACCACGATCATAGTTATCGTGATCACAACGACCTGGAACAAGCAACGTTTAACTTAAAGTCACGTAATCATCATTACATAACAAAATAATTGTAACTAATAAATAATTGTTGTTTATAACTTAAATTAGGTGTGTAATAAACGAATCGTAAATAACTCACCAAAGCCGAGAAGAGATCGAATCCCATGAGCAAAAATGTGACGATAAATATCGAGAGCACACTGATCCCCATCGACTTGAGCGTGTCGGGCCACATCGTCAGGTACTGCTCGTAGAACACGTAGAACACCGAGTACGGAAACACGTTCACCGTCGTGTTCTTGCCTTGTTGCTGCAGGTTCCTGTTCAGGGTTTCCGTTAGATTAGCGGCGACGTTCCTCGCTGCTTTCAGCGCGGAGTAGTAGTCGGCGCTGGTTTTGAGGACCGTGTGGTAGGACTGGTAGTAGGTGGCCCCCACGGTGGAGTAGTTGGAGCTGGTCTTGTAGGTGACGGCCTGGTTGTAGGCGGCGCGGCCAGCCTTGGGGCACGTGTCGTCCGGGATGTCCTGCAGGAAGTACGACACGTAGTGCTTGAACCCGAGCGGGTCGGGCCGCATCTGGGGCGCCTCCAGGGAGATGTTACATGCGCGGCACTGCGAGTTAGCTGGAACAAAGTTTTAAATAAATTATAGGTACGTTATTTAAGAATCTCGACAAATTAGACACGCAAAGTACGAGAAATTAAAGACTTTCCATGCAAATAAAAAACTTTTCGATCAAAGCACGAAGATGAAAAACCGTCATACGCACAACAAGTCCCTGAGCAAGCATGTTCATGGTATTACCTCAAACAGTGTTTTTTTTAAATCTTAACGACATAAACGGTTCGTTATCAACGGAGGTTCATAATCATAATACATCAGTTATTTAAACTTTAGTTAATAATCTAAAGTAAATAAAATTATCAGGAGCAATCAGATTGCTAAATAACTTAACGATTGACTGTCACAATTGATGTCATGTTTGTATGCAGTGGTGTGGGTAAACGAAGTCGTTTCTTATTATTTGACTAATATCGTCGCCATTTTATTGGTTAAATAAAAAAAATAAGTTCATGACACATAGTGAATCATACTCACCAGGAGAATGCGGGCAGAAGCTTCCATCCTTCTTGTTAGCGCGACAGCAATTTTCGCTGGCGGCCCAGTCGAAGAAATCGTCGAGCCAGGAGTTCGCCGGCAGCGCGATGTACGTCAGGTTCGGCGTTCGGTACGCTGCAACAATAATGATGCTGTTATTTAAAGGTACGTATCTAATTATGTGTACACAATGGTCTAATAAAACACCCGTCACTGCCTGGTTCTAATGAAAATTTCGCACATTCAATTTGGTACATTAAAAATAAAAAATAAACAAGATTTTATTTTACCATTTTGTTGGCGTGACCGAATTATACTTATTTGCGCTCATGACTTATTTCCCTTGTTTCTGTGATCTGAGCGCGCTACCCTATGTTCTAACTATGTACCCCTAGTTATCGTGATTTGATCGGCCGACCAAAAAAGAAAATTACTCTTGTATTGTTTCTATCGAGTAATCCTTGCACTTTTACTAGCTTTTAGCTGTAGCTATTTGTAAGAAAATAACAAGTACTGTCGCATACGTTAAGTGAGGCATAAAATTCACTTATTAACAAAAGAAATAACTATCTAATTACCTAGTTAAGTTTTACCACTGATCCCAGATATCTTAAATAAAGTTCTCACCTGAATAAAGTTGCAGCGCCACGCTGTCTTGGTTACAGAAACGCGTCCCACATATCATGTTCTGCGTGTCCGGCTCGGAATAATCGAGGCCCTCGGTGATCACGAAGTAGACCGGCGGGCCGATGTTGAGGTACTTGTTGAGGTGCTTGAAGTACTTCGTTTGGAAGCTGTCGAGCGGCATGGAAAGCTCTTGGTCGAGGCCGATGTCTATGTGAGGTGCGACCTGGAGATAAACCAATCAGTATATTGTATTATAAGTAGACCCCGTTAATCTTGTCGCACTCACATCGTTTTTTTTTGTAGAGATTTCATGTCTATTTTATCGACTATCTAAATTTCGGTGGTATTGTACTTAAAAGTTATATGTCATGTCACTGACAATGGGACAAAGACAATAACTACTAAAAAATTATAAAAAAGAATGGTATTAAAAGTCGGGAGATCGTTAGTTAATATTGCTTATGTTAGTTGTTCCTCAATAATTACATAAGAATATCGCATCCCGTAATACTAATGAGGTTACCTACTTATGCTTTATCAAGAATTTTTAATTCCTACGCTACATTGAAATTGAGTAGAGATTTAGAAGTTAAAAATCAATCGCTTTGTTGCATAACATAAACTACAAACATCGATATACAGGCGGTCGATAAAATAAGCATTCCACCACTACAAAATAGCGATCTCACTGTGACAAGATAACGGGGTCTAATTATAAGTATAAGCTGTTATATATAACAGCTTATCCTTATAATGAGACCCCGTGGCTGGTTCTGGCGCTCCTTAGGAGAGGCTTAAGTCTTATTTGCCACGGTATATTAGCTGACATGATATTATTTACAATGAATAAGTCGTACTCACTGCAACAGAAGAGCAGAGCCACGCGAAGAATATGATCATGACGGACGCCCGGACCTCCCGCTTCATGAGGAAAGGCACGTACACGTGTTTGAACAAGTTATAGAGCAGCCCTTCGTACGCGTCTGGTGTGTCTACCTTACTGCCTTGCACACAGCAGAATACGTCGAATCTGTATACAACAATGAAATATAAATAATAATATATTTAATGTTTTCACATAACGGTTTCTGTCATTATTTGTCGTATTTACAAAGAATACTGATTGGATTATTTGACTGTAATTTGACAGTATCAAGAAGAATAGATAGATTTTTCAAAGGTGCCCCGCAATGCGGAGCTCCTATTTTTTTTATTTCAGGTAAAGACAGGTCCACACCAGCAAAAAACCACCTCTTCTCGCATCTAATTGGTTTGTTATTACACACTACTATCGTTCGTGATAATATTACACACGTAAGTTGTTTGAGCATTTTTCTAACCTGTTGGCGTTCTGTCGCTCCGCATCGACGGCCATGAGCGCCACGAAGCAAGTCACTTGCAGCAGGAAGTCAACGAGCAACGCTACCGCGGCGTAAAGTGCGAACGCACGCACGGCCGGCATGTCGCTTAGAGCGCCCAAGAAGAAACAGACGGACTCCGAGATCGACGTCAGGAACATAGAAGGACCAACTTGACCGAGGCTGGAACGAAGATAAATTTATTATCACATGGGCTGCAAAATTAAGAAAAAAGCACAACAGTAAAAGTAATTACTTCTTTAGATATAACATAATTGATCTTAGCTTATAAGGGGTCGAAGCGAAATTTGAGATGGGCGGTCATAACGTGATTTAAGTAGTTTGACTTGAAATTAAGCATGTCTCAGAACTGGATGGCAATGAAATAATATGGTTAACATAAAACTGGCAAATTATAAAACCAAGGAATATTTTTGAATACTCACGTCCTGCCGATATGCTGGGCATGGGTCTCGTGCGCACGGCGCGGCTCGCGCTGCGCGGTCTGCACGAGGATGAAGATGTTGTCGACGCCCACGGCCAGCACCAGGAACGGGATCACCTCCACGATGATGAGTGTGGCCGCCACGCCCACGAACCCGAACAGGCCCACCGAGCACACCACTGATGCTAGTACTATCAGCACTCCTGTAGACATACGACATTACACGCTATTAACTAAAAACTAACAATTTGATGAAATCTTCGAAGTCAATTTTAACCTACATCTAATTGTCGGATTGACTTGAAATTGGGCATAATTTAAGCAATCTCAACTACAATACAATAATATGAGACCATAGAGCTGGTATGATGATGGAAGCGGAATGTGGCCATAAGAGCTCCATGACTAATAGCGCTGAGTTTGAACTCATTCGACTGGTCTTTTGAGTCGGTTTATAATCAGTAGTCTTACGGAACAAACTAATTTTATCACGTGTAATTCGTTATTTATATGTACAACATTGCCCTTGCTTGTGAGAAAAACACTTACCTCCAAGTCCGAGCGTGACTTTGCTGTCAATCAACAGCCTTGAGCAAGTCGTGAAGCGTCCGAGCGAGATAGCGATGTAGGCGAACATAATAAAGTAGGACACGAGTATAGTAGACACATCGGACTGCGACTCGCGATACAACTCGTCCTCGATTGAGCGCTCCGAAGTGTACGCGATGTCCATGTAATCAGGCATTCCATTTTCCGTGTAATTCTTCATGAATGCAATGAATTCTTTTTCCCATTCGAGGGCTGGTGCCAGCTGAAAGTAAGAAGCAGTTTTATTACTCTACTCTAGCTATTCATTTATTGGCTTACCAATAGTTGGTAAAATATGACATAATTAAATTCAGACTTCGGCTAATTGTACCACTAGCGTAAACACCACATTCACTGCTAATTGTCATTTGTGTTTATTATAAACCTTGTCCTTGTCGTGCTTGTTGTTGACGAGGAAGGTGAGAATGAGCGCGGAGGCGTCGTGGAAGCGGCTGCTGGCCGAGATCTGCTCGCCGGGCGCCAGGAACCCGCCCAGCGCCACCGCCGGCAACACCGGCCCGCCGTAATTCGCAAGACAATCCGACGGCTCGTACGGGTTCCTGCACACACGCTCGCTGTTAGTATGTGAGCCGGTTGTATCTCTTCAGCTGGAGACTGGTGGTGTCGTACAAAAAGTTTAAAACGGACATTATAATACTTTAATCTCTATTTTGAGGGATCACATCATCTGTACCGAATAGTTGCGTGTGAAAAAAACAAGACGTCATCTGTATTATTATTTATCATGGCATAAGAATACTAGACTGACCGTGAGCAGGTGAGGATGCGGTCGAGGTACTGGTTGTTCTCGAGGTAGTCGGTGATCTCGGCGGGGTCGTCGTGGTACCAGCCCCACACGCTCATCACGGCGCACTGCTCGCTGCTCACCAGCGGGTTGAACGGCGCCGAGAGGGGCGCGAAACACACGTTCTCAAGCCGCGTCGTGTTGCCCAGCTCTGGAGTGTTATCATTAGTTAATCCCTGTCAACTTCCCACTCAGTGAAATGAGAGTTGATGGAGCATTACAGGACTATGAAGTGAAACATTTACCCACTGTCTGGTTCAAACCGCAGCTAAATTTGCTACTAATAATTTAGAGACTCACCCATAATGCGTTTCTGAAGATCCAGTACGTCCAGGAGGAAGGTCGCGTTGAAGACGGGCCCAAAGACCGTGGTGATGTTATCATCGTTGGTCCTTGTCACCTTCGGTAGACCCTTGGAACTGATGATGACCATTTCCGTGCGGTAAAACGGCTCGAAGTGCGAGTCGAAGTATTCGCGCTCCAGCCGAGAGCGGGAAGTAGGGGACGCCCACAGTTCCACTGGGTTTGTGGTCACCTGCATGTACTTAATGCCGTGCCCAAGGCCCACGATGACGCACAGACCTGATAAGGACAATAATTATAAATAACAAGCGCACACACACACATTTAATTTCAAAATAGCTGCACTGGTTAATCAAAAGAAACTTGCCAACAAACAGAACGATCCACGGCCTCGAAGCCATGTGGTAGCCCCACCACTGGAAGAAGTCCTCCAGCTTGGTCTCAGTGTCGGCGCCGAGCTTCTCGAAGAAGGTCGCCTCCTGCAGGCCGTCCGGCTGGTCGATGGAGCGCGGGTTGGTCGCCATCTCCTGCTCGTGGTCTGACGCCACGCCTATACATAGTACTCTTTAAATCTTTACATGTCGGGAGTAGCACACAGTTAAATGTTCGATGGACAAGTCATGCTATTTTTTTTCCTCGTTCGTTAATAATGTACACACGTCGAAGTGAAGAAAATCTTTACGGTTTATGACCCATAACCGAAAACCCATTGTTTTTAGTGTTATTTTGAAGATAAGTATGTAAATGGAAACCATTATGATCCCTAAACAGTTTCGACGTGTACACTTTTTTCCTTATAAATATTGAATATAAGAACAAAATATCATACGAAAGGTACAGCAATAAAAGTTAGGACATCACATTTATCGATACAACGACGCCAGCGACTTCAATGGCATAAATTTCGTTTAATGTTGTTTCCGTCCCCATTTATTAATATTAAGTCATGTGACCTATAGCATGATTCGACTACGTACTCAAAACAAATTGGTCTGTTTTAACCTGGATAAAAGTTTCGTATCTATAAGGCCTCATTTCCGAGAATATCTTCTCATCTATACCTACATATTGACGACGCGCTGGCCTAGTTGGTAGTGACCCTGCCTACGAAGCGAGCGGTCCTGGGTTCAAATCCCGGTAAGGGCAGATATTTGTGTGATGAGCGCGAATATTTGTTCCTGAGTCATGGATGTTTTCTATGTATTTAAGTATTTATTTATCTATATAAGTATTTATATCGTTGTCTAGTACCCATAGTACAAGCCTAGAGCTTAGTTTGGGACTAGGTCAATTGGTGTGAGATCGTCCCCTGATATATATTTATTTATTTATTTATTTATTTATATTAAATTCCTTCGTCAATGGCGCTTAACAGACGCTGCACATCCAAAACCTAGAAACTTGTTTTTTTTTTTTTTAATCTGTTCCCAACGGGAAGAATTATAGTAGCGGGATGGACGGGTGACTATTTTTTTTTATAAATACCCCAAAAACTCCAGTTACTTTTATTCTATAGTAAATGTATACATAATGTGTAGACCCCGTTATTTAAGGCTCAGTTTGCGGGCACGCTAAAGTAGTGATGTTGCTTCACATTATTGGTTGATTCAAACTTACTTATAAAGAGTTATTTGTCAATTATTGAACGACAATGATTGATTGATTGGGTATGGATACGACTTACTAGGAAGGTGCCTACTTTAGTTCGACCAGTTTAAGTTTTCATATTTTGTGAATAAAAAAGTTGTTTTTTTTAAATCATAAAACCTCTTTCATATCTTCAATTTTTTTTATCTGTGTGTGTGTAATTTTCTTTGACATAAATTATTTCTAAATAGAAGTTTTCATTTTTAAAATGGATTTTTACAAACAGGCGACGAAGTTTGACTTTAGAATTCGGAAAAAATATTGTTAATTTATTATGAAACATACAATCATAAATAAATACAAAAAAATATTGAATTTCATAATAGTTAAAAAAACACTACAGCAGAGAGCTCCGTTAAGTGGGTGAATTGCAAAAATATTGTACATAGTTAAGGGGTTAATTCAGATACGTTAACTTTCTTCCATTGTTTTTCTGTAACGAAAATTATCCATATGATGATAAGGAAAAAGTTAAGGACTGATAAGGATTTTTTAATTGAGCCCTTAACTATGTACAATATTTTTGCAATTCACCCAAGTATGAATCAAATCTTTTGATATGTTATTTTATTTAGTGAGTAAATCAACGTAATTTTTTATCGATTCAGATTACCGAAATTGCCCCATCACTTGTCCCCAAAGTGAGCGTTACATAAAGGGGTCTAATAATGTGGTAACATTAAAGAAATACAAATAGCATGCAAATGATAATAACATAGAATAATAATAATTAAAGTAAAATGCGATAGCGAGTGGTATAAATCATAATTACTCTGTCTTTTAACACTTCTAATATACATATACTACGCGAGACAGATTAGATAATAGTGTTTTCAATTTAAAGCCTGACAAGTTCCTATTTAGCCCTGATGTAGTGTCGCTACAAACAGCTTACATATCGTCGGCTTAGAGTGAAAACCTGCTAAATCCTTTTTTAAGAATTAGCAGATTTGCACTTTATTTCATCTGGTTAAAGTGCAAATCCGCTAAATCCAAAAAACGGATTAAGCAGGTTTTCACTCTAAGCCGACGATATGGCAATTATACGTGTACGTCATGAATAGTCGGGACAGTGAGAATTTATGTAGTGTCGCTACAAACAGCTTACATATGGCAATAATACGTGTACGTCATGAATAGTCGGGACAGTGAGTATTGGCATCGTGCAAGAACGAGTGAGATATACAATTAAGTACTTGTAGATTGTGAAACTATGTTTTAATGAAATCGGAAGAGCATGTCTAGTTGATAATTAAATATGAATAATTACCTATCCGTCAAAATCCGATTCTAAATATTCGACATCCATATATTCATCAGATTCTGGCTCCGATGTATTTTCACTTTCGTCCGTTGAAGAGTCACTTTCAGGACCACCAACCTCGATTATAAATCTTTCGGTCTGTGATTCGATTATAGGACCTTTTGTCCTATATCCGTCTTCTATTTTTTTTACGTGTTCGCAGCATTTACTCCAATTTTCTATAGTCACTTCCTAAGTAATAACGAAGTGTAAAAGTAAGCTATATTTTTAACTGTTCAATAAAATTCATTGATAAATGTAAATACCTGAAAACTATCTTCAACGAGCTTTAGGAAGGCATCATTCGTGATGGAAACATTTTTAGTTGCCACTTTTGCTTTCATGATGCCCCAAATCATATCGATGGGATTTAAATCACAGTGATAGGGCGGTAACCTTATCACCTTGTGACCATGATTTGAGAGAATCGTATCTATTTCGTATACTGGCTCGGGTTTATGACGTCTCAAAATTGTGACCAATTTATCTTTAGATGCATTTTGGGGAAATGAGATGTTATTTAAACGCAGCCACTCAGCAATGACGTGTTTTCTATCGCCAGATGTTGGAGCTTTGTTAATTTGGAAAGAATGGTACCGGGCATTATCTATTATAACACACGTGGGTTCACTGAGATTGGGAATTAATCTCTGCAAAACCCATTTCTTAAAATTGTTCCTGTTCATGGAGTCATGATAATCGGCTTTCTTTTCCTTATCATTATATATTAGGAGTGCATTGGGAACAAATCCCGATGGTCCGCCGGCATGAACTATAATATATCGTTTGCCGGTTGAAACGGATTTCGACACACCGGGTTCATTTTCGCTTTGCCAGCATTTTGAGTGGTTAAGAGAAGTATGGATGTAAGTCTCATCTAAATAAACAAGAGGTATATTTTTGTCCCTTGCTTCTTTTATTTCGTCTAAATAACTTTCCCGCCAAACCACAATATCCGAACGCTCCTTCAATATGTACCGTTGGTTTCTGCACTTTTTGTATTTGAACCCCATACTATGCAATAGCAATCGCAAGTACTCCCTACTACCGGTAAAATCAATATCTTTTTTCAATTCGGTAAGCAGACTTTTGAGAGTTGGTACTTGCTTTCGCACAGCATAGAATTCATGAATTTTGTGCCTTATGGCACATTTGTCGAAGTCGTCTATTTGTATTCTTTTTTTTGGTTGTTTTTTTGTTGGTACCGATGGCATTGGCGGTAACGGCTCATTCTTTTTGTATATATTCTTAATTGTAGCACTACAGACGCCATGAATGAGGAAAAAAAAAATAATTAATAATTAATATACATATTAAGTACCAAGCTAACCAATTCATGACAATCGCACTATGAATATCATACCCGTCATGTCAACAACTAATTTCAAAACATTGTTTATTGGAATGCTGCTGAATCCTTCGTCCTTTTTCTGCCGCAACCATTTCAATGTATTTATAATAATGTTTTTTGCATCGGGGTGAAATTTCTTGGGCATTTTGATTTTAAAATCGATTTGTTTACATCGGTGACATTCAATGACTTCCAACGTCCGTTGTCAAAAAAAAACGTTGCCATTTAAATAAATTTGTTCCACTGAAAATCCGCAACATGGCGAGGGCTAAAAAGGAACTTGTCAGGCTTTACGAAGTAAATCAGTTTTCATACATTGACACAAACGTGCAAAGTCAATTTCCCTGCCAGGGCGCGCCGTCGAGGATTGTAAACACTACAGGTAATATATTAGGGCCTCTATTCTACTGGGTAAAACCATATTGCCTCTGACATAATTATCGTATTGTTTTCAACTCGGCTTCCATTACTGACAAATAAATAACAGTTATCGTAAAATTGACCATATGTTAATATGTTAAGAGCACTATGGTTTTATCGCGTAGAATAGACACAGGACCAGACTACGGGATACTACTACTACAAGAGCCAAAAGCATTATTTCGCCGCCAAATTTTATATTTTAACGCTGTCGTATAAATGGTTGTGTACAAAAGTTGTCTTGTCCGAGTATAAAACCAAAAAATAAGCATTCGAATCTTCAAAACATACAAACAAAGCATCACAATTTCCGCACGGCGCGGCGTCCAATCCCGACCCGAGAAAATAAAGCATTAGTTCGCCATACAAGTAACGTCATAACGTACAGTCCGTGAGCTCTTAGAAAACCTTCGGGGTTCGGGGAAAATCGAAAGGATTCGTGTAGTAGAAAATGACAATTGTCTTTTTGGCTTAGTAGCAATCCAACACGTGAAGAGTGCACTCGCTCAATGTTTTATATAGAGTAGTTAAACTAGTTTATTATTTTTCGGAAATTGATGTCCATGGGGAGTCAACTTTAACAGGGTATTTCTGTAAATAGCCAATCACGGGAATTTGTTTATAATGTATATAAACGACGACCACGACGCGCTGGCCTAGTTAGTAGTGACCCTGCCTACGAAGCTAGCGGTCCTGAATTCAAATCCCGGTCAGGGCAGATTTTTGTGTGCTGAGCGCGAATATTTGTCTCTGAGTCATGGCTGTTCTATGTATTTAAGTATATTTTTCTCTACATAAATATTTATCTCGTAGTCAAGTACCCATAGTACAAGCCTAGAGCTTAGTTTATGACTAGGTCAATTGGGGTGAAATTGCCCTATTCCCCAACTACTGATACTATACTACAACTACTCATACATATAGCAACTACAAAATTCGACGAAGCAGTGCGGTTACGATGGTACCCAATTCTTTTAACATTTAATCTTGATTAAATTAAATTTGTTAATCTCAAATGTAACATTATCATTTTCCCGACGATTCAATTTAGATTCGACTGTAAAGGTCAGTTTGTGTAAGATCGTCTTATGTAAGATATTAATTTATTCATAATGTATTCATTTAATATATGCAGTCAACTATTTACGACGAGATACCCATTTTCTGATAGCATAAAGTTTCTATAGTTCAAAAAAAACATCGCTTTTCGTTTTTAAGTTAGTAAGTAAATCCATTGAAAAAACATATTAAATAATAAGCGAGATACCGAAATTGAATACCGGTATTTTTCTATGAAAATAATATCAGAATACGACCCCTGATTGTGTGAATAACAATTATACGTAAATAGCTGCCCTTGGTTGTAGACGTCAAGCCAAAACAAACCAATCAATGATTGACGACCAAGACGACCTCGACGGTCTTCGTCAAAGACGGTCGGTCAATGTTAGAGAAAAAATCTCACGTCGTTAAGACGTTGAGTAACACATATTAACGCAGACTAAAACCTGATGTGATTAAGTTATAGGCGTTATAGCTAGGATTCTAGTTTAATTTACAATTTCAAATAATTTAACCTAAATTAGACAAAATAACGACTTATTTCTCGGCGGTACTATGGAGTGAATCTAATTGATTCATTACATTAATAACGACAACTACTAAGGTACCTACCTATCGTTGAGTTGTATCGTCATAAACAATGATCCTTCAAAGTTTGCTTCGGATGTTCTCAATGTGCGATACAAACGTACACAACCATTCAACTGCCAGCCCTAAGCCAATATTGATAAGGTATACGTACTAGATCTGTGGCTGTGCAGCGGGCTGGTCTCGGGGCCTCCGGTCCGCCGCTCGCCGCGCCACCCTTCTGCGCCCCAAGCACCATGGTTAGCATCCACCGATTTAGCACTTATTTACTGGTTATAAGGTACAGTTTTGAATGTAGTTCAATGTTTGATAAGATGTTCTATAAGCGAAACTAGATGGTTGAAGTAATTACTCGTAATCAGATGTAAATGACTATTAATTGTCTTGAGAGTCAGTTGCGAAAGTTAATCAAACCAATTGTAATGTTTGTTCTTCTTTACAGTTTTATCAGGCCCAGCCAAGTATAAAGAGGATATTGAGTTAAAAGACTGTACAGTACGATTAATTGGACTTTGACACTCGGCAATACTCGACATTCGGAAGTGCAAATGACACGAGACACATTGCTGCATATTCATAATATCATATAGTGTGCACTTAACAGTCTAAAACAGTAATGTAGATCACCATTTTATTAACAGTAGACCTACTCGTATGATATTTACAGTAGACCTACTCGTATGAATAACACTGATGTGGCTTAATTTCATTATTAAATCCCATTAATAAAAACACAAAAATTCAATTAGTAAATGTAAATAAAGGACAATTTCATTTGAAGCAAATTGGAAAGCTAACCCGTCACATGTCATATGTGGATTAAGTCTTTTATTCCTATTATTCATTTATGTATTAAGTATATTTAAATGTTTAGAATGTTAATGAAGTTTCTATACTTGTTGATGTTTTTTTAATAATTATACTATTTTATTATTATTTGAATATTTTATTGTGCGTAAATTCTAGGATATTATATACTCTATGTGAAAAAACGAACCTTTACGATTGAACCCGAGATGTCGCGAGTGTCAAAGTGGAAGTGATCCTACTGTATATAAATTATGTACATGAGCATAAATCGGATGTTTCACTTGAGTTATATCATAAGTATGATTCGTGAAGAACAAGCAAGTGTCCATAAGCAAAATTTATTAACAACAATAAATAGTGCGTCATACTAGTTTTATATATTTTTTATTCTGAATTAAACGATTATTATTATTTTTATATCGAATTATATTGAAACAGTTTCAGTAAAATAATAAATACCTACTTGTGAACTTGACCTCAATTTATTTGAGCCGGCAAATAAGTGCTAATTTGTAACATGGTATTATGAAAGTTTCCCAGCACCGTTTCAAAGAAAAAGAAACGTTAGGGGCAGGAAATACTTAAGGCTTGCCAAAGGACAATGGACGAAGACCAATAAATCCACAATCCCAGGATAAAAAAAGCTCAATTTTACTTGAAGCGATGGTAATTTCGTCTAATATTACAGTGATAATTAGAGTGCATTTCTTGCTATGTAATTAAAAACATTATTTAAAACCATTCATGCCAGATGATAAGTAGTCAGGCTAAATCCGCACATTGTCCTTTGTCCCCTAATCAAAATATTAAACTCGTAAACCATCACCCTACGCAACACAAGGTTTCATGCAAACCAATGAATTAATCAAAGGCTAGTGAAATGTCAATCAAAAAGAAAACCAGCTCTAAGCAATTAATCTAAGGCCTTGCGGTGCCCCTAAAATATTGAAACCTTGTGCGAAAATTCATTTTAGCTTTACACTGCATAAAGGTGATAAAAAGAATAAAGATGCAATGTTAAACTTAAATAAACCTTTAAAAAAACTTAGAAAAACTCTCGTGTTTATTATTATAAATATAACTTCAAACTTAAAAGTTTAACTTTCTCTGGTTTTTTTTTTCACTTTTACAGGTTTACACAAGAAAATAATATTTCCGACACCATTTTACTTAAATTAAATAAGGAAATATGAAATAAGGCCCGTAATATTTGTAAATATAGGTCATTATGTATTTATTGACTTCAATGCACACACTCAATCCAAACCCTTCTGCTATATTTTTGGTTAGGCATATGCAATGTGGAGCATAAAATATCGATAAGTGTTAATAATATGGGCATAGGTACATATCATACATGTATGTGTAACTGCGTCATACATAAAGTTATTTTACATCTCCGGGCGAGCGCATTTTATAGCACGTGACTGAAACTCCTGCACTAACACGTGAATTGTACAATAGTAATGTTTAATTGTTTAGATACAGTGGTATTTTTGAGTAAAATGTTATCTTATCTCACTGCGTGGTGGGCGTACACTTGTAGTTGATAATGTAAGGACGGATAAAAATAAGAATAGTAAACGTTCTAACACGACTTTTATACGCATCCATAAATATAATAGGAGACAGCTGCTTTATTTTAAGGCGTGTATATTACACGTCATTGAACCGAAACAGACAACATAGATGTATAATTAACACAAAACGAAAAATTTTAGAATGAGAATACCCAGATGCCTGATCAGATCACTAAAATGAAGGTAAAGTTCTAATGCTGTACTTATAAGAATAGTTTATATACCTGCAAGTAATGTCAAAGTATTTAGTAGATAATTGTACTATATAAGGTGCTAACAAATTAGTCATGGATATTTTAATCATCGATTCTAGAGCCTATTTGGAGTAAATAATGTGGTATAACATGTAGTCCAATAACGTATAATTATCGAGATTTTCATTATTTAAAAAACAATTCAATAGTAATTTAATTTGAACTTTGCTACCTATACCTAAAGCATTATTTACTAAGAAATTGATTGAATTTATTTATGTTATACGTTGATGATTTTGCTACTAACAACATGAATCTTTCTTAGTAAAGTTTCTTAGTTAAGTTTGTGCAAATTGTGGTTACTGAATTGTCAACAACTTTTTGAAGTTGTAATTCTGTAGCTCTGCCTACCCCACTCTGGGATTACAGGCGTGAAGGTATGTATGTGTGTGTGGACTACAAGTTATACCACAATATTTACTCCAAATAGGCTCTAGAATCGATGGTTAAAATATCCGTGACTAATTTGTTAGCACCTTATATATATTTTATTGTTTTTTACCCACGACGGTCACCACTTCTAAATGTAACAAAGATTGACGCACCTGGCGTGGATAGGAAACAGTACACACATAATTTATCGGGTATCGCGGCGAGTAAACCGCAGGAAAAGCTGCGGGGCTCGCTAGTCAGACGTATAAAGTATCTGGTGCTCGTGTGAAAGGGGGTGTATCAAACTTAGACCAAGAGAAAAGACTACACGATAAAACTATCCCCTTTTACTTTATTACGTCACTTTACAAGTATGAGGGCCTCGCAATTTCTGATTGTGTCGCGTTGTGATTTTGGAAATTGGACTTAGAAAACACTGCATCTACGCCCTATCTCCGTGTCGATTGTAAAGTCTTGACTTGGAACATTTGCAACTTATAGCGCTTTCATACTGGAGGCGTTGTAAAAGTCAGCAGTGCTGGCTTTATTTATTTTACTTGACGCAGCACAGCAAAATCAAATTATGATTGTCAAAATAAGCGATTAAGTTACCAAAGACATTATAGCTCCGTCTCCTAATATGAAAGATATAGTTAAACAACGCTGCAACTGCAATATTGTAGTCTTTGCAGCGTTGCCGCGGCAGTTCTTACCGACGGCTTCAGGCTGGTTGCAGCAGTAGACGCCACTGAGGAACAGCGTCGTGAAGAGCACGAAGACGATCGCCATGACGACGGCGTACCCGTCGGCGCCGTGGATGCTGAAGGGGCGCGGCGGCGGCGGCACGGGCCGCGGCGCGGGGCACGCCGACGCGCAGTCCAGGCACGAGCAGCCGGGAGAATTCTTAAATCGTATCAGTAGTGTTATTTATTATATGTCCACCAAAATTTATTTAGGTAATCAAACTCTTATTCTTCCTAACAACTAATTTGAATATCACTTGTACTTTTCAACGATTAATCACAATAAAATTCATGTTAAAACAAAAAATACTCATAAATCCAATGAGGCTTAACAAAATTGTATCCCTTAGAAGATGCAAACAGTATCAAAAATGATGCCATGCCTTATTGGTACTTTTTCTACAAAAAAAATCTGAACACAATACGAGGTCTATTTACAACGCACTTCATAAACAATTTTTAAATCATAAAAAATCCTTGGAAAATTAATTACTACAAAAGTCAAGAAGCTTGGATTGCATTCGATTTCAGAATGATTCGGAACATCCCCATCAGAGCCAGACACGAGGATAAAAACTATACTAATTTGATATTTTGCAATGTAAGTATAGTCTTTATTATTTGAACTGAGCTGATCTTCTACACAAAGGCCATTGTTTGTGTACAATACTATTATCTTTCTTTGTGTCCGTAACCGCAAGCCGATTACATACAAAAAAGTTAGAACTACATTGAATGTACATTGAATTATCAACCCTACCCTCTTAGTCAGTAGGTTTAAAATGTAAAGTGTCAGGATACAGATATAAGTCTTTATTATTTGAACTGTGCTTATTCTCTACACAATACTATCATCTACACAAGACTTATATCTGTATCCTGACACTTTACATTACATACAATACACTGCCATATATGGTCATTGTTATTTCAAAATAATGTAATGATATTTTTTATCTCTAGTCATTGTTGAAGTGTGTATGAAGTATGATATAGATAAACCCTAGAAACTATTTTATAATGGCTGTTACATGAATACTATGTTGTATGATTTGAGTGCTCACGTCATAACCGACGTTGCAGGCGAGCGCCTCTGGATTGAACTCCGTGAATCCGTCACCGGGCGTAGTGTCGACGTAGTTGATCTGGAAGGGCACAAAACCCGACGGGGTGCCCATGAATTCGAACCAGCGCTGCGGAGTGCACGTGAACGAGTCGTAATCGCCGCACATTAAATCCAGGGCCGGCTTGTTGGCTGAAGGCATGTACACCTGTAATTAACAATAAAATGTTAAAAAGATTTTACATTCTAATCACACTGTTGTGGACATAGTAGATCAATTACCAACAATAGTGTTATCAATCTTTGAAGTCGTGCCAAATTGCTAAAGTTTATGTATAGTCGGCCAAGAAAGACTTTTACCACTTTTGGACCTTAACAACATAGAAATAAGAGTCGAAAGAATGAAACACTACAATTTCACAGGATCAGCAATCCAACCCAAAAATGACATCTGGGCTATTACCCTCTAGTTGGAAATTGTGATAAGTTTAATAAATCAAATAATAATAATATGACGGACACTGTGTTTTGGAGATAAAACAACAATATTTATGCTTATGTAGATAAATAAACATTATATTAAGCACCCATGATTCTCTTACAAACATTTGTGCTCTTTGTTTAAGATATTAACGTTCGTAGCAGGTTTCTTTCTTCGCTAGGTACAGTAGATGGTACTGACCAGTGGACAATTTAATTTAATTTACTTAAGACTTAAGCCGCTGCCCACACAGTTAGTCATGTGAATGAAATTAAAATAATTCAACTGTTATATAAGCTTTGGTGGATAATAAAATATGTAGGTACGAGTATGAACCATACCTGTCGACAGGACTCGAAAGTGTTGTCTTTGTACATCTTGGATAGATGGTAGTCGACCTCGAACACATACTGGGTACCTGTGGACGAGAATTAACAACGTTAATTTATAAGGGTAACAACTTTAGTCTAAAAACTAAGACTAAATGAAATTTCAATAAATTTTGACACTTCTTAACTGATCTGAAGCTTAAATCTAGATTGATATTTTTGCTTCAAGGGGCCCTAAAGTCATATTGCTTAAAACGAAATCATTATCTGTGCTAGTTAAACTTGTTTTTACTGTACAAAATTTTCGCATGTATAACAACAAGTATGAGTAACACTAACAACTATTTTGTTTGCAAAAAGTCAGATTGTCTAAATATCTCGCGATATTTACAAATATTTGTAGTGAAACCGAAAGTTAAAAGTTCATTTCAAGCGATTAAGTCCCGTTTACCAATAAATATTTGTTGTGAATCATTCATTAAAACATGCTTTGCACTGCAGCCAATAAAAGTGTTACGTGTACTTAGAACCTTGTCATTATAATTATTATAATCAGTCATGCTTGTCACTTTTTATACAATTTAAATTTTATTATGACAAGTCATTAAATTACTCATCATCGGTTTCGTTACCAACTGAATACAATTTAGATGAAACCAGATTCTACTAGTTCAATCTTCTTCAATTACAAGAAGCCGCTTTTTAACAGTAATTGAAAATAGCTGATTTTTTCAGCCACTTGAATATACCTAATCATGCGAGTAAGTACCACATCCATACAACATGCACCAAATTGACATAAGCGGCCGGCGCGACAGATCCTTAGGTTATGTCAATTGTATACAAATTGGTACTTTTCGAAGATCGCTAACATTAGGCGTGAAATACACAGAAGCGGCGCGGCGCAGGCAAGGCGCAGGTAAGGACGCGTTAAGGCGTGGAAAAGTCGCAGGCGCGATACTAAATTATAAAGAAGAGGCGAGCGAGCAAGAGGGAGCAAGAAGGAGCGGCGAGGACAAGGCGAGGACACAGCGATCTTTTCCGGGCCTACAGGAGGCGCGCCGCGCCATTTGTGTGCATTTTACAACTTGAAGCTTTCTTACATTTTGTATGAAAAAGATTTTGGGAGCGGCACATTCCTGTGCTTTATCTTTGCCGCGTTGCTTCTGTGTATTTCATGCCTTAGCGTTTTGAATCTCTCTCGTCTAACGCCCCAGGCTTGGTAACAGCACATGCAACCATAATGCTAAAGAAGTGAGGTTAGCGCCTTTATTTTATCATAAACTGTTAACTGGAATGGATCAAAAGTAATTTAAAATCCGAGCCCATATTATGAACGCATTTATCGCGGTGGATATAGCATCCGTCACTTTCGCACTTAACCCACTGGCCTGAAAGTAACAGATGTTTTATCCACATCGATAAACACCACCACTACGGCACTCGGAATTTTGATTTCGCACTTACCATTATCCAGTTGCTTGATTGTCTTCGGGTTGACGAACTCGCTCTGGTTGGGGGAGCAGGTCATGGCGCAGACGTGCTTCTTGAAATTCTTGAGGCAGGTGGGGCAGCGCACCAGCATCGTCTCGGCCAGCTTGACCTTCTGGGCGAAGTTGTCCACCTGCTCGCTGTCGCAGCAGGCCAACCCGCCGGCGACGATCTCCGGACAGTGCTTTTGGAGAATCGCCTGGAGATCAAAAATGATTTAAGATTATAACAGTGATCGAGATGTATGGTGACCGAGCCTGTTAAATCATATGCTAATGCAGCAGTAGATGACCGCGCTCTTTTAGGTACTGCTTACTTTTTAACATATTCCCTACTCGAGGAAGCACGTGAAAATATCTATTATTTGACTGTCACCGTATTGCTGTATTTCCTAGAATAACAATAATACCTAACACAAATGGACAAAGCATAAAAAAGCTAGTCAAATTCGGGTTTTGCCACGCGCATCTAAATGTCCTTACTTTTTTATTTTAATCACACCGAGTTGTACAAAAGATTTTATTTACTACGTATTTAGGTCTACCTCGTTTAAAACATTTTTTTTCTCTACTTTATAATTTCTCGAATCTGCATTGTTTGCAATTCTTTCATATTATTATAATTCTCCTGCTAAAGCAAGCTGAAATATTTTGCCTATTTCGATACTATTGACAAAAAAGAACTGCGCATTTCATTAGAAATAAGGTTGGGTAGGCTTTATATAAATTTAAAACTATTCCAAATTTCAAATCGATAATAGACGAACAGACAGACAGACAAAAGAATTTACAGACATGCCCATTCTTCTTTTTCTTCCTGAGGTACCTCTTTACTTTTTTGGTACAGAACCTTAAAAAACCAACAGACCAGACAGTTCTGGCAGACCGTGTATCAAGTCAGATATTATTATGCCATTCGTTTGTTATGCACGTTATTTTTTTAAATTCTTCTTTCTTTGATAAACTAAGGTTATCTAAATAGCAACTCGATTGTGTGGATCACGTGTAAAAACCCAATCATAGTCGTTCGTTATCGGTCGTAAACAAATACGGCGAGCAAACAGCAGTGAATCATAACTGGACACTGGGGAGGGGACCGCAATTACATGCTGATCCTTTTACTTCATCCATGTAAGGCTTTGTCTTGTCTATTGTAAGAAAAAGGAACGTATCAACAAATTTAAAAGTACAGCAAAATAAACCTCAGGAATATTTACTCTTATAAATTAATAAATAACCAGTTTTTTTTTTTCAAATAATAACACGTCGTATTATTCGATGGTGGAGCGATGGTCGATCATATCTATTATCTACCTACCAAACTGGCCGCATCAAGGCCGTCACAAATTACAAGTTTTGTTTACGCGACTGATCTGATAGATCACTATCGTAATAAGTATGTATGTAATTTAACTTCCTGCTAGTGTGAGCCATTTTTATGTAGTTTAAATATTTAACAACGGTTTGTCTGATCCTATTTCCTCATATAACCATAAAATTGAGGGACAGTTGTGGCTTATAATCTCTGCGGTATTTAGTTATTTATTAATCATGACTTCACTAACATGAAATCTTTTGAAATCTATCTAGTCTAATCACGACTTAAATAATAAATATCTAGATCGATTGATCGATGTTTGTACGAGAAGTAAAATAATGTTCCTTTCTGAATTTTGGTCTGATATATACAGGGTGAACTCTAAATGGTAATACAAATGATCACTTTTGTGTTCTACCCACGAATATGAACAACTTTCACTATGGGTACAACTCTGAAATCTCGAAAAAAAAAACAGCTGTCTCATAGAAAATTTCAATAGGTACTCGACCAAAATGTATGAAGCAGCTGTTTTTTTTTTCGTGATTTCAGAGTTGTACCCATAGTGAAAGTTGTTCATATTCGTGGGTAGAACACAGAAGTAATAATTTGTATTACCATTTAGAGTTCACCCTGTATATTCAGGAATGTGTTTTTCAGGCACTAGCAATTGACAACGTCACAAAATAATTTTAAGTATATGTAGGTATAATTAAAACCCGGCTTTTCGTAACGCATACACACTCATTTCATTATTTTTTAAGCTATCTTACTAGCGAGTGTTTTGCTGCAGTGGTGTGAATATGCAATTAATATTACTGGGAAATGATTTTATTTAAAAAAATCATATTAATAGAGAAACTTTCTAGTTTTTGGATGGTGACAACACTAACACTATGAAAAATAAATTCGTGAATGTACAGTCACCACACGGGATTGATGAGCCACTTGCCACTGTTCATAATTTAGCCATGTAATTAATAGCATACTCGTGTGACATCGTCGTGAAAGTCTGATAACGAATGATGACATGTCTATATTCGTGTAACAGAAAGAGACTGAAAGAGTATTCCATCAGTATCTTTGTCATTTGGTATTTCCTTCAATTCAGCTGTCAAATATAATTTGACAGAAAATCGGTAATTTTAAATGATTAGAGTAGTAAACAATGTTCGGATAGTCGTTGATTCAGAGTTTTCCCGATGTAGTATGTACAGTCAACAGCATAAATAAGTGATAATTTATGTACCTTGTCGCTTTCAATCGTTTCATAATTTTGTATTACATTTCAAACATAACGTTAAAGTGACAAGGTATATAAATGATCACTTATTTATGCTGTTGACTGTACCAATCATGATTTTTTTCGCTTATATCATAACTATCATAACGTTATAACAATTGTTGCTAGGTTACTTACTGTAATGTTATAGGTTGGCTTTGGGTATAATCACTCTATTGTCGGTCGGCAGGCTTGTTCTTCGGGTTAGCCAATAGTTAAATAGCATGAAAATGTATGTAACATTAATCAAGTTGTTCTAACCTAAATGGCACTTCTCGCCCATCAAACACGATGACAAAGATGGAATACTTTCCTGCGTATGTCCTTGTCCGGATATACGGGTATAACCGACTAAACCCGTATTACACGGCCAAAATACGTACAGTGGCAAGTGGCTCAACAATCCCGTGTTGTGACTGTACCTACGCAAAAAACCCGTACTAATATTGTAAACGTGAAAGTTGCTTTGTCTATATGTTACGCCTTCACGGCTTAACCGCTAAATTTATCATTTTGATTAAATTCGGCATGAAGATAGCTCGAGTCCCGGGTAAGAACATAGGATACTTTGATTTTACTAAGGTTGCGTTGTATTACTGAACAAGTATGTATGTGTAGTCGGAATTGAGTTTATCAATCTTTTTTTTTTAAATAAACAAAAATAGCTAAGAAACACCTGCGTCTTCCGTGGCGGTTATATCTTATCGATTGCAGCACGAAGGAAGATAGATAACAGTTATCAACATAATAAATTACTAATGTATGAGTCACTCAGCATGACACACGAAGTGCCAGAAACCTGGACCGCTATATCACCTTGTCTTTAACCATATTTTTATGGTCGAAGAACATCCGAATATATTTAACCTGATTTAATAAATAAAGTACCAGATGAATGGAAAGTCAAAATTACACCAACCAATATTGCAAAGTTTCTTAAAAAACAAATGTTAATTCAATTAGAAAATAGTCAAAGTCAGATATAATATAATACAACCAAATCACAAACATATATTTATTTTTTCTCATAATTACCGACATAATTGGATCACCTGTACCGGGCGAGACCGGTTCGGCGGCGCGGCCGCCAGGCGAGAGATAACGATAAGACTCAGTGCAATGGTTTTTTTTTCTTACTTACGTAGGTACGTAGTTTGTAATTTTGGTTGTGATGATTTGTATTAGATATATTATGCATAATAGATATAAGTAAATTATTGTTAGTTTAAACACTCATGTACCTTTTTATTTGTTTGTAGCTGTCGTGGAATGGTGCGTCGTCGAGACAAACCAAACTGAGGTTTAACGGTGCATTTTTTGATATTTTCTAAAGCTCTATTTGTATTTATTTTTTTATTATGTTATGGGTCTTTGTGCTTTGAAACTTTTTCTAGTTTTTTTGAAGCTATATTCTTTAGTTTCCAATATAAAAGAAACACTCATCGTGATCATCGTCGGTTCAGGTTATTAGATATTTGGTTTTGAATTGATGCCATCTGGCTTCTCTTTATCAAAACCGTAAAATATGACGCCTATCGTTAGTAGGGATACCAGGTGTCCGGCTTTTTACATTCGTGTGCGGCCAAATATATACAAATCCAGCCTGTCCGGCTTTTGTCAGCCTTTGGTAAACCCCGCCCCTCCAAATGAGATGCTGAACTAAAGCGGGTGAGCGTCTCGTAAGTCATAACGTCATAACATAACACAATACTATATACAACACAGCACAAGGACGCGCATGACTGGCGATCTCGCCGGGGCCTTAGCCAAGATACAAAATACAAATACAAATACATGAAAACACTACAGACGTTTTTCTTTTCTTTCACTCAAAATGCATGTGATGGATGACAGTTGACCACGTAGTTTATCGCAACGCACGAGAATATCATCTCACAGGTAGCCCGGGGTGGGCCCAATATGACTTATATTAAAATAATAATGAAGAGTAGAAAAAGGCTCAAATAAATAACAGTAATAAAAATACCACTAATACACTCACTAACACACTGGTAAACATCTTAGCCTTATTTTGCAAAATTTGGTTACAGAATTATCAACAAGTTGAGTTGTTGGTTATTCCGTAGCTCTGCCCACCCTACTCTGGGAATGAAGGCGTGAGTTTATGTATGTATGTAATACAAACACCAATAAAACTTTTTTTTACCAGTGTTTCAGGCTTTCATGGCAAAATGTCCGTCTAAATATTAATCTGTGTCCGGCTTTTCTAATTTCAGGCCTGGCAACCCTAATCGTGAGGTGATGTTATGACCGTTATTTCTCAGTTATGGCCATGTTTACACGATCTAGCGGTAAGAAATTAAAACAGTGCACGACTTTTATTATTCTGAATAAGTTGATAAGAGACCTGAAAGTCATGAAACCAAGTAATCCTACATAATACATAAAAGGTAGTTTTATCAAAGTTTTAGTGTACGTTTGTTTCGATATGATTTGAGTACGATAACTACAAAAACTCCCAACTTGAAAATCTGCTATTTACCTTTGCACCAACCTTATTATTCCTTATGGCCTATAAGGCTTATAAGTGGTTTGCCATTTTGTGTATTGGGCAATATAGCCTAAATAAATAAACTTCTAATCAAATAGGTATAATTCTGCCTGATTAGCTATATTGCTAGAAATTTCGTAATGGTTCTGGTAGGTAGGTATATTAACAGGTTCAAAAAATTCTGAATATAGAAATCTACTTTCTATACAGAGCGTTAGTTGTTAAGATCATTAGTTAAATCTATGGATATATTACTTTCACCCATCAAGAGTCAGTTTCTTTTTGAGTCGCCGCATGCATGAAACTCATGACAAATTCTTACTCCATGCGCATTTATCTATCTATGTAATTAATGTATATCTATAAAATCATAATTACTCTATGAATAGTCGGTGAGGAATTTACAAAACTCCTATTCACAAGCCTTTCAAGTCAATGCAAAAATAACATTTTGGTAGAAACTTATTGATGTTTTTTGCAACGAATGAAAATATTAGCAGAAAAATACTACGCTATATATGGTAACTACTCATTTAACCATACTCGTTAACTTAATAACCATCCGCTTTGGAATCCTTGACGCTAAAAGTACTTACTACGTAAACCTGTATTTAAATCTAAATGACGTTAAAAATCCGCACGTCTATGATTAGCGGTCTCGTTATATAACACACAAAGAAACTAATATAATCCTTCAGCATATACTGGTTACGTTACGTATCTATCTAGTTTCGCATATAAACGGTATACGATATCCGTTACGATTGAGCGCCTCCCTAAGGAACAAGTTTATTTACAGACTCCTCTGTACTTCTTGCTCATTACGTGACCGTCATGATTCAGCCATTAGCAGAAACAATTAAAAAGATACCAAGGCCAGCGTGAAGATATCATGCTAGTTATAACTTATAATACATATTTAGTACCCTGCTATCATCTTTCCATTCTACTTCCTGAAAGTAATCAGTAGATCAGAACAAATAAACATACCTATATGTACACCAGGCGTTTCTTTTGACATCTGAAACGTGTAAAATGCGCAAGGCAAGGCAGTAATATAGTACTTGTGGTCATCCATCAACCTACAACAGCCCGCATCTACATTTTAAGCCACGGTGTTCGGCTAAGTTCTTTTAGTTCCGCCAACAACCCTCCAAAATTGTCCACTGCTCAAATAATCACTCACTACGTTTTCCGGCTGTTTTAACTCAAAAATACATTTATCTGACATCCTAATAATAATAAATAATATAACCTTGACATCAAATGCCTAGACTAGAGCCGGAAAATAACACAGACAAGAGATATAAGTAATATCACTGCGATATATTTACCTATATCATTGATCAATATAATACGCACAGCCTTCGTTTTTATATGATTTAGCTAGACAAATTACAAAATGACAGGAAATAGAACACAGATGAGTAGGCCTTGCTCGCACCAGTAGAGATTCAACAAAAACGCATATTTCACGCAACGCCCTGTATTAATAATCGATTGTACTGTATAGCAGAGTTGTTAGCATCGCATCGGAACGCCGCGCCGCCGCCGTTTAGACGCTGGCTGAGGTCGAGACAACCTTTGAGGCAATGAAGCGTCCAGAAACTACCATTTTATCAGAGAATTAATAAAATAATTGAAACCAATAGATTCATCATTTATTATATTGCTGGGAGTCCTCACCCCAAATAAACATGCCTGCTATCGACACTACAGGGTTATTGGTAAGTCGACCTATTCCCGTTAGGAGGTGATAGGGGTGACTATTTGCGATAATTTTGACCCTCATATGCATTATGCCAAAGTGAACCATTTTTGAGTTATCGCGTTTTTTTTTTTTTTTTAATTAGTCAGAAATTCAACTTGAAAAATTTATTACAAAAAAAGTATCAATTTAAATCTTATTTTTTTTCTGATTTACAAAAACGATTAAACACTGATAATTTCTCAATATTAAAACCATAATTATCGGTCCAAATTTAAAAAAGCGAGACGGAAAACGAAAATTTTTCAATATTTTTTTGCAATCGCTTTCCACTAAAATGCCTTAAAAACAAAAAAAACGGTATGAAACTCGGCTTGCAGATTATTTTAAAAACTTAACTGTTTTCTTAGCTCTCCAAAAATGCATAACAACTAGCAACTAGGAATTTTAAAAATAATTTTAAAAAAACGAAAAAAAATCATCACAGTCAGAAATGCAACTTCAAAAATTTAAATTAAAAAAAAACCAAATTTAAATCAACTTTTTTTATTTGCTTTTGTACAAGATGAAAATGTTGTTCTTATGCAATATTAAAAAAAAAAAACTGTGAATGCAAGGCCGAAAACTAAAAAATACATATTTTTTTATCAAACTCGTCGACTTACCAATAACCCTGTATAGTGACTATTCTATCGTTTTTCATTATTATATACCTATTTCATTATTATATATTGTTGCCTGACTGAAAACGCTTATGTAACCAGTTTCATTTCCTCGGATTTTTTGACATCATTTTTTTTTTTGAAACAGCCTTTTACTGCGTAGCCTTTGCTAAACCAGTTTGTATGGATAATGAGTACTTAATATGTTGACCATGAAGCTTGATTACAAGAAATAAATTCGTGTAAGCTCCGTCTAAACAAACCCGTTGAATATTAAAACTTGCACGTTTTTCAACTTTGAACTCAAAGTCTTGGGCGTAAGGTGCGTTTATGGGTTGCTGGGTGGTATTGGCAGGCCGTCGGGACTGTCGCATTAGATATATTCAAGCCCTAACCGACGCTTTTAAGACAGACAGAGGATGCGACACGACAAGTCAGGGTCCCACTTGAGGGATTCGTCCTAAATACTGCGGCGCAATAATATCATAAACACAATCTTTATTAGAATATAACTTTGTGAACGTTTGTGAAACAAATAAGTTAAAAGAAAAAAAACATTATAAAATCGTTGGCATTCCTTTACAAAATCAAAAATCTATTAACCGCATAACTACAGTTAGACACGTCATCAAGGTACAAGTCATCGGAAGCCCTTTGCCGGAAATGCTATTGACGACTATGGACGGTAACGCATATGTTGTGACAATCGCCATAAAAGTGTGTATAGTGCTTAGGTATTCCAGAGCACATAAACTAGGCAATGTCGTGTGTAAGCCTCCTCATGGACGCGAATGACGCCGCACCGCAACTTAGCCTACTTTCGCTGGTCTATGTCGGTTTCGGAGTTCAGGGCCCCTCTAGGAAACACTAGAACATTCTCGAACAAGCGCCGCACCGCACGTTATAGTTACTAAGGAAACGGAATCTCTCTATCAGCAACAATCGCATTTCGCGTTACCTTGGCACTGGTCCAGTGATCGCTGTGCAATATACATAGCGGATATCAGGAATGGTGTAGATATAAAGTTATTTAAATACACAATTCGAAGTGATGCCGGATATATATCCGTATATGTATATATGTATGTCACTATTTCTTAACTTACCTACCTAATCAGTTAATATTCTGTAATACCCCCTCCAATAAACTTATAGGCACCACTGACAGAACCTAAGTTACCATGCCCTAGATAACATTTAAAATGGACAACCAACGGTTAAAATTAACAAAAACGACTGAAATTAAACAACAACAGCATTAGCAACGTTTAGCCAAGACCTCATTGAACAAATACGTAAGAACGCCGCCGTGTCGCAGGATGTCACCGGTGACACGCACAAGGATAGTGTTACGTGCCGCTTAGCATTAAGAAACGACAACTAATTACCGAAGCAAGGCGACATTTTATTAATATAATACAATATACCTACTTTTTTATTCAGCTGTCTTTTGTCCAATTTAGAACATTCCTGTCCTAATTTCACGTCAGAACCAATTTCTTGGGTTACGTTACAAGGTCGAATTTTCGTCTACAACTATTTCATTCGTCCGAAGTATTTCATCAGTGTTTTTTTTCTGAAACCGTTTATCAATCCAGGATTGCCATAACACAAACCTAACCTAACCTATAAGCTTAAACATTTTGAAAGGTAAATGGATTAAGGAAAAATAATGCTGTTCAAACTTATGAACTTTAAGGGACAAATGAAAGCAATGCAAATTATAATTCGACCTAGTGATGTGTTACCAATTTTCTGAAATATATCATGGTTTTTAATCGTACTCTCTCAATTCGTCGAAACTTTTCCACAAATACTTATAAGTACCTGGATCACCGAGCTTCACCCCCAAAAATCCCTGCATACTAAATATCATTAAATCGTTGGAGCCGTTCCGAGATTCAGATTATATATATACAAGAATTTCTCGTTTAAAGGTATTAATTAGATTGTGTATTTGCATCATTCCCAGATATTTACAGAAAAGCATTAGGTATATGCCTCGGCGGAAACGAGATTACCAGACTCGCGTTTTAGCAGGCTTTGCCAAAGCTCGGCTCGCTAAGCACCCCGTCAGGCACAATCACTTACTTTCTGGGCCTAGGCAATAATGTACTATCGTAACGAATGCTAAGTACTGACAAATTTAAAACTTGTTCAAAATGTTTAATGTGTTAAATGTGGTCAGTTACATTACAACCTATTCAAACCGATATCTAGAGTAATAGCCGCATAATTGCCTTAATTGATATAAACACTGAGAACGAAGGTAAATAAATCAAGGTGGACGAAACAAGTCTTGTCTCGAAGCGAAGATTGCTGTAGTTGACCTCTGTCTCATTAAACAGACGCGGTTTGTTGTAAGAGCAATAATGTAGGCCCTAGGCAGAGATAAGACTTTCATGAATGCCCAATTGTACGCACAATCAGTTTATTGTTGTAAAATAATTTATAACAAAATACACACTGATCAAAACGTAATTTAATATCAAAACTTCGTACAATTTAAACATTTGGACGGGGCACTTAGTTAAGTTTAATAAAAATGGAGTCTATCCCTTTCAGTTCGTTCAGTGCATAATATCAATCTGCTCAGCTTTGCTCTTATTTTATGGATGTCGTGATGCTTCCAGTTTAAGGTGGAGTCAATTGGTATGCCCAGTAACGGAAAAACATTAACAGACTCAAGTTTTATATTTTGAAAAGAGTAGGTAATATTCATTGGTCGCTTTTTATACGGCTTAAATTGCATGAGTTTGGTTTTTTTTAAAGTTAATTTCAAGGTTATGGTCTTTTTACCAATTATTGTTTTTTCAAATGTAGCATCCAATTGGGTTTTAAGGTATGTTTCATTTCGGCAGGACATCACTAAAGAAATATCGTCAGCAAACAAGGTGCAAGGATAATCTACAATTTTAGGCAAGTATTTATATACAGAGTGTAACAGAAGTGGATCAAACGAAGCAGCTCGATAGAGGACGTTAAGACCGAAAAAGTTTTGTAAAAAATATGTTTTGTAAACTTTATTGGCTAATAGGCCCGAAAGTTCGAGTTTAAGTTGGGTTTACGGCGATAGTTCAAGAAATAATTATTTTATTCATAATTGGTAATACTTTTAACCGTAACGTTAATTGGAGACGCAAGGTCAACTATTCGACTACCCATACAACAAAAATCACAGCTGTGGATTCAACTGTTTAATTTGTATTAGCAACGTTAAGTGGTAAAAGTGTTAGTAAAATTTTACAAAAACTTTAATAACTTTGAAACAGAAAATCGCTGATCATACATGGGGGTGAAATGGATAGATCTTGACGTCCTCTATCGACCTACTTCGTTTGATCCACTCCTCCTGTTAGACCCTGTATATTAAAAATAGGATACAACCTAAAACACTACCTTGAGGTATAGATTTGGGTAGTCGTACTTTCTGAGATCTAAATGTTTTAATTACGACTTTAGACTAGTCGTGATGCTCTACCTCGACACACTGCATACGGTGCGAGAAGTATGACGTAACCCAGTTGTGAGCGATACCGCGTACACCGACACCATGCAATTTATTTAAGAGAATGTTGAATAATACTCGATCATACGCTTTGCTCATGTCAACTAAGATTCCTAAGGCGTATTTCCTGTCTTTTATTATGTTTTAATGTTTATTAGGGTAACAAACGGTACAATATAACTTATAGCTAGAAAATATATTACAATATCAACCACTAAAGTTACCACAAGTTAAAAAAATATATATTTAGTACCTTCTGAATATATTTATAAACCGCAAAAGTAGTAGACTTATGTTCTCTAAAGCCGTGTTGGTCATCGCTAAATATGTTGAATCGCTGGCAGTATGAATATAGACGGCTCGCGGTTTCAAATAAGTACTTTAGAGAACATTGGTAGAAGCGCTATTAGTCGGTAAAAGTTTCGGTCACATTTGTTACCTTTTTTGTATAACGGTTTTATGATAAAAAGTTTCAATGAGACTGGAACAGAACGTTCAGCAATGATTGATTAATAAGAGCAGCTAGAGGAACTACGAGTTCTTCTGCACACTGCTTAATAAGTAGGTACAAGCGGCATTTCGTCATAGCCGTAAGCCCGTAACGCACTTATTTATTATTTCTTATAAACTACGAAACGGATTTGGATGCGGTTATTACTAGGTATATCATTTAGAGAATTTCTACGGGAAGGTTGTAATATAATATAACACATTCTGGTTTATATGGGGTTCGTTCATTTGACCGAAAATACGTTGACAAACGTATCATTTTGCAACATATCATTATACATTTTGTGTTCCAGAAAAACAAGTCTGGTCACAAGTGAATAATGTAAATGATAACCTAATTTTTTTTAGTCTGTTAAATAAACTCAAACAAAGTTGTTTCAGAGTTGATCGGCCCGACCAATTCTCATGAACCTAAATAAAATACCGCATTGTAATCGGTTCACCCTGGTAGGCGCCGGACACACATAGACAAACAATTAAAGGCAAGACGTAACTTCCCTTTGTTTTAGGACGGGTTTTTAAAATAATCACTCTCATGGAGGTCCAATTCTCATGAACCTAATTAAAATACCGCATTGTAATCGGTTCACCCTGGTAGGCGCCGGACACACATAGACAAACAAAGGCTTCAAAGACATAACTTCCCTTTGTTTTAGGACGGGTTTTTAAAATGGTCACTCTCAAGGAGGATATTAAATAAATAATATTCCATTTTACACATTGACGACGACGTTGTTTTATTGAGAAGTCTGTGTTTACAAATACGCAACGCATGTTATTTCTTTCCCGCGGTAACTCGTAAATCTGTAGCTGACGTCATTCAAACTTACCAAGAATACTCCGAAATCTAAACGTGAACATTCATAACAAACAAACCACATTCTCTCGTTTAACCGCTTTAAAAAAGGATATATTTTATGTTTTATTTTTAAAAATAGACGTCCTGTATTTTATAAAAAGTTATGGCATGGCATTACATATAAGTATAGTTTAAACTTTTTCAACTGAGCTTATCCACTTAAGAATAAAGAGCCATTGTGTAGTTAACCACAAATTAGGATAACGAGCTCGAGATTATGGACTCTATACAGTAATAGAATAATGGCAAGCATTTTTTTTTTGTATTTTACAACCGTCCTATACTCGACACTCTTACTCTGTAGATAAAGACTAAAGGATACCATGCGCTTTTTTCCTTTTAGGCCATTTTAAACCTACTCAACAAGGAATAAGTTTGAGAATTCAACATTCATGCAAAGTACTTCGAAAGTTTTTCGTAAAGTAACTTGATGGCTGTTTCGAGAACAAAAGCTGATAACAGGATTGTATAGATACAATGACCATGGTGCTTACAGGTAAGTGGAAGAGCTCAGTTCAAAAAGTTTTAACTATACAGATAGAGTATAGATAGGTGATATAGATATTTTTCGCACTGCCAGATCAAAAGTGTAGTAACTCAAAATACAACTGTATTTAAAAACCAACTTTAATACAACGTGCTATGAGCTTGAAACAAAATTAACAATCATTTTGAGTTGATGCTGTCTTGATCTAGCAGTGCGATATACTAGTTAGAGTAAAATTACTGCAACATATACCTAAGAGCCTGGCATAATTGATCATCAATGCAACTTGTTAAACTAGGACTCGGATGGCGTCACAACCGCATGCAACGCTTAAAATAGCAACGCGAAGTACTCACCGGGTGACCCAGTTTGCACCTACCCCCGCCCTTGAGCAGAAAGTAAAAACTGTTCTTCGATTGCTTAATTTTTAGCTTGGATGTATGCCAAAGCCTTGGCCAAGGAGCAAAACCTAAGCCCCGAATATATGTTACCGTTTGCGACAATATTCGCTGTTTGGGCACGCACTAATGAATTGCAATTAGGTTCCAGAAAGGATCATAAACTAACCTCATATCTTAATACAGGTCCCAATTGTGTTTTTATTAAAGTGATCTATTGTTCGGACGGATCGTTTTAATACGAATGAAATAACGATAACCGTAAAATGACACACTGCCAAGCGACATACCATTTCGTGGACATTTACAACACATCACAAATAATGTAAAAGTTTAATTTTCCTCAGATCTGACCATATTCTAAACTCCTCGAAGACATGTTTAAAGTATGTATAAACTAATCACGACCTATAAAGCACCCTTGTGATACTAACGAAATAAATTACGTAAAAGTAAGAGCTATAAAATTACCCTTCATTGAATTGCGTCTGACGTCTATGCCTGCCTATAGATAAACTTTATTAAATTGAAGCCTTCGGGCACGAATTCGATCCCATGTCTTTTATCGTTTTTATTTATACAACTGTCTATGTCTATTGAATTTATTCAAAATCCGTTCAACACTATTCAAGCCAGCTTTACATCTAAAGAATCGTAACAAATATTTTTAATATTAGAAAGATTACTCTGCGCGAATGCAGTTAAAGCTACTTATCCTTTACCTAGCTGTTGGGGTAGTAAGCGACATGGCAACGTTTCTCGAACACCTTCATATAGAGGGCTCACTCACCTTCTACCAGTGAACTTGGCACTACAAACCGCAATCGACCTGCCCAAAGGATTTACGATACGATATATTTTATTCGCAACGTCTGGCCCAAAAGAGATAAGCCTCGTTTCAGCTTTATGACCTAAATAAACCTGGACACCCGTAACGTAAATAAATAGATTGGATAATCT
The DNA here is from genome assembly GCA_927399475.2 of Acleris emargana. Lineage (NCBI taxonomy): Eukaryota > Metazoa > Arthropoda > Insecta > Lepidoptera > Tortricidae > Acleris > Acleris emargana. The sequence goes on from OV656851.1 coordinate 10,786,838, forward strand.
TCTATTTATGTTTTCAAGTTTTCAATGTATAAAAATTTACAAAGGGCATTTTTGCTTTATTAGTACAAGTTGTGCACGTGAATATGTGGTTAGAGCGTCGTCCCATCGAATTTGATCCTTTATGATTCTTGCGGTTTACAAGGGGGATTGAATGACTTCATTTAATTTGCTACAAGGTAACCAGCGACGACTCGTCTATCCATTTTCTGCTTGCGTAGGTCTGCAGTTCCAAGTCTAGCCTAAATTGATTACGTCTAACACTGGGGTTTCCTACCAGAGAATAAGCCCGCGACTATTTTTAACCACTCCCTAGCAGTAAGAAGTCTGCGGACTCCTGCTCTAGCGAAAATAAAATGAACATTTTAAAGGAAACTTACCTTGGAAGACTCTTCGAGGGGCTTAGCGGTACCATTGTAGAAACAGTTGTATTTCCCTTCAAAGCACATTCCATACCATATGCAGTGACCTTCTGCGGACACTGCAGGTACCTGAAATACAAAAATAAACAAGTCAAAAACTGGGGCCGAACCTGTACCTTATTTATTAAGCACCTGTATAAATAACATCTTAAATCGCTATAATCTTTTTAATCCACGAAGTTCCGCCCCACAACTTAATTTTACGCACATTGACGCAAAGCGTTAAGTGTCTTGGAGCGAATATCCCGCGAGTAAAGGTATGATTTCGAATCTGAATCGGTCGTCAATTCGCCAACATCGGAATTTCCGGATCGGAATCGCTTCTTATGTCGACCAAACATCTATAGCGTATTCGATGATAATCGATAAATATAAGGTTATTACATAATCTTCTCATTGTCAAAATATCTAGTGATTTTTGTTACTGCCATGCAACTATAAAATAGCATCATCATCACGATAATCCAAACATTCTATATCTTATCATTGTCATATATTATGGGAACGACGAATTGCGTCATTTTCATGCGTAACATGAGAACTATAAAATATATTAAAAAGATAATGTTTATTTGACGAAAATACATGGAAAATGAGTGTTACCGTCAACCGTCAGAGTAATAAAGTCAGAAGGGAAATGAAAATCCTGCCTTAAACTTAAAGCCTAAATTACATATTTCCAAGTTATAGTTTTTCGCCAAAGTTAGTGCGTGTCGGAAATAAACACTAGTATGTATAAAAAATGCGCAGTTACCAAGAAATAAGCCGACAAAGATTTCTTCCTATCTATTCCTAGCAAAACAGAATTTGATATGGAGTTTATATGGCCGACCTTGTTACATGACGTCACAGTTCATATCGGATCTCTGTCTAATCGCTGTCTAATGCACTTTAAAATGTTTGTATCATCCGAATTTTTTGGCCGATTTTAATTTTAATTTCACTTTCGGTGGACTCATATTTTGTTGAGAAATGCGATTTAATAAACCCGTGCATATTCCCTATTATTTATGTAAAATTGTAACTGTAGAGAATCGCTTACCTACTCACTTGTACGTCGCACGGTAGCTATGTATATTTACAACATCTGACTCTAAAATTACTCTCAGGCTTCGTTCTCGATATTAGCATATATCCACACATGTAGTTTCACTATAGGCTCGCTATTTCGCACTTAATTCAGAGATATAAAAATAAAAACACAAATCTGTAGGGTAGATCGAGCTGCTCTGGCCCGGTTCCAGTCATTCACAATTTAGTGCTTCGCTGTTTCGTACGTTGCTAATAACTTTTCCGTGATAATATAAAATTTCGAATAATATCATATTTTGTTCTTGTTTAAAATGCCGAAAAGGAAAAGAAATAAGTGTGATGAGAGTGAATACGATTACTTAAGGAAAAAACTTAAGAAATTAGAACGGAAAATTATAAGTGGGCGTCGACGCCACAGTACGTCATCATCGGATAGCGATAAAGTTTTGCCTTATAAACATCTGGGTGAGTTATTGTGTTATATTTTTTACAATTCGTTTTGTATATTTTGTACTAGAACGTGTATTTCTGCCAACTTGTAAATAAGGTTCATAAAAGTAACGGTAACAAAAAGAGGGGAAATCGGACTTTCCATTATGGGGCTTTCCAATCCCAAATCTAAATGTATGCTACCGGATCTACCTATGGGGTTTTTCCACTGCTATACATATCGTTCCTGAATAAACAATAATTACTACTACGCTTACATTAAAGGAGTTAGCTAGCGTGTTTCTCATAAAGGGAGTCTCACATCGCTTCTCGCATGTAAAGCAGTATGTATTTTCTCGTAGAGAGCAACAATATCGTGACCGCTGATGACGGCGCCCCTGCATCCGAAGCTGGATGTTCATACTGGGACTACTGGCCGGTTCCGACCGAGCAGGACGAGGCAGACTCATACTCGGAGGGCTACAATGCCTCTCCCCCCGTGCCATCAGCGGTTTCTATGCCTCCTCCGTCGGCACCAGAACCGACCGCGCCGGCCCCCGCAGCGCCCGCAGCTGCCGCTGCCGCGCCGGTGCCAGCCGCCGCGCCGCCAGGTAGTGAGTCCACACCGTCCACTTCGTCTATGCCAACAGTTCCTAGTCTAGATCCTGACTTGTTGGCTCTCCTAGGCGAGGATCCGACTACCTTTAAAGAATACGGCGATGACATACAAAATGACCTTGCTATCAGGTTAAATCATATTGTCACTTCGGGCCTAAGTAAAGAAAATCGCAAGGAGTTAAAGGAATATCACCTCGTTCCGAGTAACTGTAAAATGATAAAGGCACCTACCCTCAATCCTGAAATTCGTGCGTCACTCGTAGAAAGTCAAACCAAACGAGACAACGGCATAGAAACTAAGCAGAATTTTAATGCTTGCGCGATTTCAGCTGTCAGTAAGGCCATCACATTAGTCCTATCATCTGATAACATAAACCCGGAGCTTCTGAAGCTATTGATGGACACAAATAGGATATTAGGGGACATCCAACACAGCGATTCAGTGTTAAGAAGATTTTTTATTCTTTCTACCGTCAAGAAGGACCTGAAAGATCAATTAGATAATACTAAAATTGACGACATGCTTTTTAGTAACAATCTAGCAGACATTTTAAAGTCTGCAAAGACTATTAACAGATCCGGGGCTGAATTGAGGCCCGTCGCTCCTCATTCAAATAGAAACGGCGCGCCCAGACCTACGAGAACGCATTTCAGACCTTTAAACTACCGAGCTCCTCCCGCGAACCGCCGGTCGGCTCCGGCGGGGGGAGCGCGCAGCTCGCGGCCGGCGCCGCCAGTCCCGACCCCGAGGCAGACGCCTGCGCAGCAAGGTTACAGGACATCGTGGCGTCAGCCGCAACCACGTCACAGGCGTTAAATACGGTAAAGCCCGCGGGCCGCCTTTCTCATTTTTACCGGGAATGGTCATTGATCACAAATAATCCAATAACATTATCTTGGATATCAGGTTATGTAATTCCTTTTTCATGTCTAGTGGTTCAAACCACTATACCTAAGGAACCTGAATATTCGCGGGTGGAATATGACGATTTTCGTGATGCAATAGGAAACCTTACATCTATTGGAGCTGTTTCATTATGTCAACCATGTAAAGGTCAATACATTTCGAGTATTTTTCTTATTCCAAAACCGAATGGTCAAAAACGGTTCATCCTTAATTTGAAACAGCTGAATAAATGTATAAGTACTCAACATTTTAAGTTAGAAGACTTAAGAACAGCTTTAAAACTTATTTCAAAGGACTGCTTTATGAGCACAATCGATTTAAAGATGCTTATTTTCTGGTTAATGTGCATCCAAGTTCTAGGAAATACTTACGGTTTAAATGGGATGATAACTTGTACGAATTTAACGTCTTACCCTTTGGGCTAAACACAGCCCCATACATTTTTACAAAAATTCTTAAACCTGTTGCCAAACTATTAAGATCCAAGGGATATTTATCTACTTTTTATTTAGACGATTTATTTCTGGTCGGTGAATCTTACAATGAATGTTTACAAAATGTAAATGATACCAGATTGCTTCTAGAATCTTTAGGGTTTATCATTAACACTGAAAAAAGCTCTTCATTTCCTAAAAAAACTTGCAAATTTCTCGGAAATATTATTGAATCAGTTAATTTAGAAGTAAAGTTGCCGGAAGAGAAGAAGGAAAAGATTAAAAAAGAGATCATAAAGTTTAAAAAATTAAAAGCTGCAGAATTCGAGAATTTGCTCGGTTTTTAGGTTTACTTGCCTCTGCATGCCAAGCAGTAGACTACGGATGGCTTTACACTAAGGATTTGGAAATAATTATGACAAGATTATGACCATACCGAGTACGTTAACATCTGTATTTGATTGGTGGTTAAACGTTATAGACACATCTGTTAGCAAAATAAAAAGTGATGATTATTCCTTGGAAATTTTTACAGACGCCTCAACTACGGGGTGGGGGGTAGCGTGTGGAGATGAAACTGCCAGTGGTCCGTGGAATGACCACGAGCGTTCTCTACACATAAATTATTTAGAAATATTGGCGGCCTTCTTAGGCCTTAAGGTTTTTGCTAAAAATCTCAAGGATTGCCAAATACTAATGCGTATAGACAACACGACAGCTATATCCTATATTAATAGGATGGGTGGTGTCCAATATCCCCATTTAACAAATATTACACAACAGCTATGGCAGTGGTGCGAATCGCGAAAAATCATGGTTCACGCAGATTACATTCGATCCTCTGATAACGTAATTGCAGATGCAGAATCGCGGAAATCCCATCCCGATATCGAATGGGAACTATCCCATGATGCTTATGTTACAATCACTCAGTATTTTGGTAACCCTGACATCGATTTATTCGCAAGTAGGATTAATTTTAAATGCGAAAGGTACGTCTCGTGACACAGAGATCCAGACGCCTTTGCGATCAACGCATTTACAATATCATGGAACCAATTTTTCTTTTACGCGTTTCCACCAGTATCGGTTATATTAAAAACCTTACGCAAGGTTATTAACGATAAAGCGACTGGGATTGTAGTAGTGCCACAGTGGCCGACACAGCCATGGTTTCCAATGTTCAAGAGACTACTTATTTGTAAACCACTGATTTTACCCCCTCAAGGTGATACTATAATTTCTCATTGTAGGGAACGCGCAGTTCACCGGCGGATTACACTGGTTGTCGGGAAGTTATCAGGACGTCACTTTTGCAGCGAGGAGTCCCGCAGTTAGCCATCCCAATAATACTTGCATCCCTCTCCCACAACACGTGTAAACAATACGATACATGTCTTAAAAAATGATTCGTGTATTGTAAAGATAAAACTGTTGACGCCTATAATGCCACAGTATTTGATGTGCTATGCTTCCTAACGCAAACGTATGAATCAGGTGCAAGACACGGAACGATTAATAGCTGTAGGTCCGCTTTGTCGTTAATTCTCGGGCAGGAAGTGACTAATAATGACCTAGTTAAGAGGTATTTAAAAGGGATATTTCGTTTACGTCCCACATTACCAAAATATAATCTTACTTGGAACATTGAACAGGTTTTAAATTATATAGCCGATTGGTATCCTAATCAAGATCTTGACCTGGAAAAATTAAGTTTTAAATTAATTACTTTGTTAGCGTTAGTTACTGCTCACAGAGTACAGACTCTCTCTATCATAAATATAAATAATATTAACGTTTTAGATTCCGATATAATTATTCAAATCCCAGACCTTATTAAAACTTCACGAGTAGGTGCACTTCAACCGGTACTAACATTACCTTTCTTTTCACAAAGACCGCAAATTTGCCCCGCCAGTGCTCTACAGTCTTACCTGGACAAAACGAAAAGCGTCCGTAACGACGTTCATACGCTTTTCGTTTCATTTAGGAAGCCCCATCGCCAGGTTACTTCCCAGACCTTGAGCAGGTGGGTAAAAAAGACTTTGGCGATGAGTGGCGTTGACACGTCCCTGTTCACAGCGCACAGCACACGACACGCCGCCACCTCCAGGGCATTCAAGGCAGGTGTTAGTCTAGACGTAATTAGGAAGACTGCAGGCTGGAGCACATCCTCTACAGTCTTCGCTAAGCATTATAATAAGATTGTTCTTGGGAGTAACAGTACTAGCAATGGTGATTTTGCTAGAAATATTTTAGATACTTAGCTAAAATGTAATCATCATTTTTTAAGATATCGCCAAGTTAGGATAAATAACATTAATATCATTATTTTATCCTTCCACCTCAAATTAGAGATGTGAAATTTTGATTATTAACCTATACTTTTATATGGGTACATTGTTTTCTTTTGTTAATATATGATATTGATTAATACAAATTACAATCATCGTTTATTTATAACTTTAATAAAATAAAAAATAAATGAATTGGACAAACAATTATACGTATTTCACGGCTTTTTTTGCTCTAAATGTCTACATGTGTGGATATATGCTAATATCGAGAACGAAGCCTGAGAGTAATTTATGATTAAACGAACTTACCTGTTCGTGAAGTTCAATCATAATTACTCGAAGGGCTTCGTTCGAAGATATTAGCAAACCCACCCTTCCCTTTTAGGCTAGCCTATACCCGGGCCGTGAAATATATATACCTACCAACAGCTCAGCACGTCTCCTAACTCATGACTGGAACCGGGCCAGAGCAGCTCGATCTACCCTACAGATTTGTGTTTTTATTTTTATATCTCTGAATTAAGTGCGAAATAGCGAGCCTATAGTGAAACTACATGTGTGGATATATGCTAATATCTTCGAACGAAGCCCTTCGAGTAATTATGATTGAACTTCACGAACAGGTAAGTTCGTTTAATCATAAATTATTATTCTCTTCACCAATCAAATCATAGTTAAAACAATAATAAATTAAAATGCCCAAGAATCAAAAACATATCTCTACATTATTTTGATATTTTACAATGTACTTACCTACTTTGTTGTAATTTATTGAAGGATCTAAAGATATTTTTGATGTGTGTATAAAAGATGGCGACAAGAATTGGGAATGAATTTATTCCTGATTGATATGCGGGCGTTAATAGTCAAACGGTCAAAATAGGACACGAATAATAAAAGATGCGGGCCCGTTACGTCCATTTTAACAACTTCAATATAATGTCAAATGGGGTCAATTCTGCTTTTCAAATAAGAGGAAACGGAATTCGATCCAATCAAAGTTTCTATTATAAATTCGATATTGAAGATGTCACGCACGAGGTGCGGGAAATAGCAAATACCACATAGGTTAATAATTGAGAACAGTAGCAAAAAGTCCGTCTTCTTTTAGTTATACCTATATAATAATATAATATACGACACTATGAAATAAATATTTGTATTTATAGGAAGTTCAAAAAGTGCATGTAATTGTTACAATGCCTCTAAATTACAATCATTAAAAAGCCAGAATAATCTGGACTGGAACTTGTACAAGTAAAACTGTTTAAAAATTTGGAATCGCTTTAACGGTAAAACACGCTAGGGGAGTTCTATTCAAATAGAATTGCTAATATGTCGATGCACGTCAAAGATTCGGAATATCTGGTTTCCAATTCTTTTAAAGACTGAATGAATGAATACTGAACTTAACCCTCTGCAACTGTGGTGACTGTTTTAGAAACATTCTACTGAGGTGGAGTCTGTCAATAATAATGGTTCAATGATAAGTATTGTTTATTTAGTGCATAGCATGATTATTTAATTTTAATTCGTAATTAATAATAAACATGTATATGAGCTTTTAAATAAATTAATTAATTAATTTACTTCAATAAGGTAAAAAAATCTGGTACTTTTCACTAAGATTAACTTACAATGCCGCGATTCGTTAGAAGAAGGTACTGAGCCATACAGAGCTAAATCACGGTATACGGCGATTTTTATTTAGCGACGTCTGATAGACGTCACGTCAGTCGCAGAGGCTTAAAGCCAACATTTATGAGAACGAAATCTAAAACCTATGCATGCATTTATTTTAGTCAATATTGTTGTAATATAATTAATTAGGTAGGCCTCCCTAGACCAAGTTTCATCCCTGATTCAATCGTAATCTTTCAAGTTTATAGGTATAACAAGAAAAAAAAACGTACCTACCTACTGATCGTATAATCTCCCTACTGATTGTGTAATCTTTTTGTAAAGTAAATATAAAATAACGTGTTAAAACTATACGCCTAATCCTAATCGCAATCTGTTTATTAATCGACCATTAAGTGGTAATAATGTATTATATTTATCTGCTATTATTAGGCACGCTATTATCGTCGTGCTGAAAAAGTTTAATTTCCTTTTATGAAAACGCTCACCTCCTATTTATGTGAATAATCTTCGTGCGTTGAACTACCCCGACCGCGCCAGATATGGTTCGACTACCCTTGCTGAATAGAACCCTCCGTTTTCTTTTCAGTCCTTTCACCTTAGGCATTAATGCTTGATTGATGAATATGACGCAGATTTCACTTAGTTAATTTCAAACCACCTACGACATTCATTATCATTATTACTTCACTAGATGACGCCCGCGACTTCATACGCGTGGAATTCGTTTTCCGATACTGTTGAATTTCCAAAAATGCACCCCTAGGTTATCCAAGGCATATTCCCTCCAACATTTCAAGTCTCTAGGTCCAGCAGTTTTGTCTGTGCGACGATCGATCAGTCACCCGGTTTCTTCTTTTATACATTTATAGATAATTGATTATAGCTGTGTGTAGCCAACATTTATGTTAGTATCATAATACGTGCAATGATGACTAATGTATAATAATAATTTATCTAATGCTCTGCTAGAGCGTCATAACCTCATAGTCTCATAGTCATGCTTTTTACTGCATTAGAAGTCATAAATAATGCACAATAATACCGCATTAGAGTAAACTAACCCTGACCTTGCATGTGTTTTTTTTTCCTTGATTGATACTTTATGTTGAATTTCCCACTATCTGAACTGGACTATAAATTCTTATCATTTAAGAAACCTAGGTATGTTTGTGTAACAGTTAACTAAACTTAACCACAGAATAAGTAATAGTACAAGTAACTAAACACATTAATTTATAGGTAGGTAAGTACTCATTATTACGAAAGAAACTATTTTAAACACCTGAGATCTCAAAATCGGTTGCACGGTACACGGTATACCTATACTCTCATTAAAATTAAAGATAATATAGTTATATACTAAATAGGTATACGCGATGACTCTATAGTAAAAATAATAATAATCTATAGCGTTTTAAAACACATTTTTATGTAAAGAAACGCTGCCATGTGAACAGGACACAAATTAAACATAGGAATTTGGAATCGATACAATATTGCAGTAGCAGCAGCAAGGCAAGCTTTAAAAGATTTCCGGATCATTTTCAAGGTTCATAGTTTTATGTGATCATAAATTTATACAAACATGAATATTATACTACGTTGTTATTTAAATTTCGTCCGCCAGCCGGCATCGCCGAGCGACATTGACCGAAGCCCTCGAATAGGCACAAATCGATACCGAACCGAACTCGGTGGACAAACACATTTTAACGCATTCCATCTTCGTCCTCAGGGTTGGCAACGCATTTGCAGTCTTAGGATTGCGGTCTTGTGAATGCGAATGTCTATGGGTCACAGTTTCCACTTACCATCAGTTGGCCTGTGTGCTCGTTTGCCTTCCTATGATATTATAAAATAAAAAAAAATAAAAAAAACTGATCTAGGTTGTTAACTAGACGAAAACTTGTTGGAAGTTATTAAATTGTGGAAATCTTTTTTTGCAACAATACCTCTCGCTCTCTTTTGACGCATATTCTGATCCCAATCAAGTTAAAGGCTCCATCGATCTTTAAAATGCTTTATGAATTTTATGAAAAACTAGCGACCCGACCTCGCTTCACTTCGGTTAATGCGAGTTTTCTGTAACACCCGTACATACATCCGACGTTATTATAGATAAAAACCTACCTCTTGAATCACTATCTATTGATTAAAGCCGCACTAAAATCCGTAGCGTAGTCAGTTTTATACTATTTAAAGATTCATAATTATTACAACAAACCGATTTATCGTTATGTTAGCACAACAAATTCCAATATTGCTACTTTTGATTTTGACCTCGGACTTCATTTAACTTTGTGTAAGTATACATACATACAAATACAGGCTGATCTAATTGCAGTCTGGCCAAAGACATTAGATGTCTTTGTTATCTAATTGTAGCTCCAGAAATTCACAAGTTAAACAACAATGTGGGGCAGTTTTCAATCACAAAGCGAAGCATAAAAAATGCAGTACATGGTAATTAATCATGCCATATAGGTAGAAGAATGACATAAATAGCACTAATGGCATGTTCAATCGCTGACTAAATCCAGGAAAGGAAACTAATAGGTCGTAATATCTAGAGTGAGTAAGATTTGATGTCAGAGTCCTTTTGTTTACCGGGAGACGTAGTGACTCACTCATACCGATAGGAAATTCCTTCCACTGGAGGCTATAGAGCCATAGGCCTAGGGGACCATGCCCTCCCTCTAAAACCGAACATTATATTTTTCCAAAACTGTAAAATTTAACAAGTTCATTATAATTTTGCGTAAAATATAAATAATTATCTTTAAATCAGAAATAAGCGAGGGGACGGACACTTTTTGAAAATGTTTGGCTATAAAACAAAAAATACGTCACGGAAAACAATAAAAAAAATGGTTTCAAAATTTGCAGATTGGGCCTTTTCATATGACACCCCGTTTGCTATAATTTTCAACCCCCCATTCTACACCACTTTACTAATATTTTGAATTTCAAGTTGATAGTTTCTATTTACAGTCAGAGAAAACTGCTGTGACATACAGACCGACAGCCACCAGACATACACCTAAGTCTCATCATAAGGGTTTCTTTTTTACCATTTTGGTACAGAACCCTAAAAACGTCTGGGAGGTACCACGCCACAGACATATGGGCGGTTTTCAAAAAAGTGTACACAGTTATGGATTCAAATTAAGAAACCGTAATTTTAGTCAGGTGAGTCACGAAACTTAATCATTCATTTAATTTTGTATTCTGCCCTCATAAGCCAACAGCAGATTAAATCCTCACTCGTAAGTAATATGGTCGCACTTGCTATTGTTGCAGGAGTTCAGTCTGAGATACCACCATTTGTTTTAGAACGGTATAGTTAATTTTCGTGACTCAAATGACTAAAGTTTCCGTTTCTTAAATTTAATGCTTAATTATGTACACTTTATTTGAAAACCGCCCATATACGCACGTACACGTTTAACTTAATCTAACTCCCTGATAGATGTACGATAACAATAAGATGTATATTAAAAACTAAATAGGCATATATCATCAGTCAATATTAATAAACACTCTACTTCACACACACACTTTTAAGTCTAGACAAGCTCAATCAGAACATTTTACGATAGTGCATTTTAACTGTTCACCACACAGTCTTAATTACAGTGAGCAGGTTCCACTGCAGCGATTACCTAAATAGGCAACAAAGACGATTGAACTTTAAATTCAACGATGTTAAGTTCAATTTTGTGATCCTCAGTCTGAAGGTTCAGTAAATCAGGGTCTTCCGGTGTCGACGGTGAGTCAGCAGTATCCTTCATGATACATGCTACATGTTTTCCTATTGGTGTTGTTACGATTAACAGAACGAATACATAAAACAGAATTGTCTACCTATACGTATTTTGGTAACGTCATCTCTCAATACAAGTCTAACGAAAGGCAAGGTTTTAAAACTCGACTGCATGTTTTTAGTTATCATAAATATATTTTGAATTTCGTTTTTTTATTTTCATTTAAATACCTGCCTACTGTACAGGTAAATTACTTTCGAGACGTTTTTGCATTTGTAGTTGTGTACGGTCAGCACATAAATATATTCATATATTTTTATAATTTTTATAGTCAGGTAGATGAATGGATATTAATATTCCGCTAGATATATACTAATTCAGCGGGAGTCACAATACTGCTCGGATTGCTAGTGCATTCATTTTGGACATTTTTGTACAAATTATACAACACTTCTTTAGTTTGGGATGTCAAAGGCCCTTACCTCGACCATGTTTAACATCGGATCCATTTTTAACTAACAACGTTTCAATAATAACACTGAACATGAAATATTACAAACCATAAGAATAAATATAATTAAGAGAGAGTGGAGAGCCTTGGGGGAGGCCTATGTCCAGCAGTGGACGTCTTTTTTCTGACTGTAGAATGAGATTTAAGTAAAAATTTTAGAATCCCTGTAAATATACAAATACTACTACAAATGCAAAAACTTATCAAAAGTAATTTACCTGAACCTACATGGTTACAAACGCGACGCTAAGACGAGTCTAACGACACCTCGGTTGTCAAAATCGGGCCATCCGTTCAGTCTCTGCGAGGAAACTAACAACCATACATACATACATTGCCAATACCCTATATTTTTTATTTTCCAACACAAAACAGTAGATACATTAGGTTACACAAGATAAAAATGTAGCTATCTATACAAAAAAGTCTTACGTAGGTACACAGTAAGTGCGGTAATGGACATGAGACTCAGCAACACTGCTGGTTTTCAGTCTCCAACCAGGAACCTTGAAGCATGCCAATATTGACAATCTTAACACGATAATCTTAGATTGGTCGAAGGTGCACGCAAAGTAAGACGCAATTAATGTTGTTTAATTTCTTTTTGGCTTTTTTTATGTGAAAAAAGAGGCAGACGAGCAAGCGAGCCACCTGATGGTAAGTGATCATTGCGACTCATAAACACCCGCAATGCCTTTTATTTGTAGCCAATATCATCGGAATTAAATTAGTATAAGTGATTTATTTAAGCACCATTCGACTTACACCACTGTCGAACAAACGGGGAAAAATAGTATTTACGTAAGTAAAAAAAACCGGCCAAGTGCGAGTCGGACTCGCGCACGTAGGGTTCCGTACAACTATACATCTAAATAAATGTTTTTCTTTATTCTTTATTATATTGGAGTTGATTGAATGAAAGGTAAAATGCGGTTTAGGATTTATAACGTATTAAAAAAAAACTAATTATTAGATCTCGTTCAAACCAATTTTCGGTGGAAGTTTGCATGGTAATGTACATCATATATTATTTTTACATTTATCATTCCCTTATTTTAGAAGTTACGGGGGGGGGGACACACATTTTTCCACTTTGGAAGCGTCTCTCGCGCAAACTATTCAGTTTAGAAAAAAATTATAATAGAAACCTCAATATCATTTTTGAATACCTATCCATAGATACCCCACACGTATGAGTTTGATGAAAAAAAAATTTTTGAGTTTCAGTTCTAAGTATGGGGAACCCCAAAAATTTATTGTTTTTTTTCTATTTTTGTATGAAAATCTTAATGCGGTTCACCGAATACATCTACTTACCAAGTTTCCACAGTATAGCTCTTATAGTTACGGAATAAAGTGGCTGTGACATACGGACGGACAGACGGACAGACATGACGAATCTATAAGGGTTCCGTTTTTTGCCATTTGGCTACGGAACCCTAAAAAGGTCAAAGGTCTTAACTACATGTGCGACTGACTCTTTATTACACATTCTACGTACGTACTAAGGTACGTTTGAAAGTCGAATCCAGCAAATTATGACCTATTAAGTGTCACTTTTTTTGTATTATTCTGAAAGTTTAGAGACTGGCAAAGTTTTAAAAATTAATTCTGGTCTTTGAATTCTAAGATTTCTAGGTTTTTTTTAATTTACAAAATCATACTTCGATTTGCTCAAAGGTAAAACTTTCACTTTCGGTCAATTTTATTGTAACTTGCGTTAAGGTTGGGAAGCTGATTATTGTATGTGTGAAAGTACAGTTTGTGAGGATAATGTCGCAAAATAAAACATCCAGAAAAAACGTAACCAAAAAAAGTTACATGTTAATAAACGGCTCGGCCCGAAAATTCTTTAAAAATTAATTACTCGAAAACAACAAAAAATCGGCCAACATACATGGGGTATATTCGGATAGCCCCAGATGTGAGGCATCTAAATATTTTTTTAGACGACAGTGTTTGGACCACCCTGTATTAAAAACCGGCCAAGTGCGAGTCGGACTCGCGCACGAAGGGTTCCGTACCATTATCTATACAACATTAGCAAAAAAACGACAAAAAAACACGTTTGTTGTATGGTAGCCCTCCTTAAATATTGAAGTGATAACTGCCTTTATAGTTTAAGGGATTTTTTCAATACCAACTTTAGAGATAAATGAATGTTATGTAAGTATAATTCTTTATAATGTACAAGTATAATAATGATTATGTATTTGTTACATAATTCTATATATAAATAAATAAATATGTTATGTAATAATTAATGATATGTGCAATATTCGTAGTTTTTTTTTTTTTATAATAGTCGGAGGCAGACGAGCAGGCGGTTTACCCGATGGTAAGTGATCAGTGATCACCGTCGCCCATGGACACCAGAAACACCCGGGGGGTTAAAGGTGCGCGCCGGCCTTTTAAGAAAGTGTAGGCTCGTCGTAGATAATATTTTATTCTAATAATTAGGTACTAGCCCTACTGTCCTAAGTTGCTACGCCCTTGCAGGGTGTCACATGTATACCTTCCATGTAATTCCATCTATATACCTGTAATGTGACATGCAATAAACGAATTTAACTCTTAACTCTTAATGAGAGGAAAGGAGTAATTTTTTGTCGCACGCATAATATTTAGACCAACGGTGTTTTAAATGCAAACGCAAACTGTAAATAAAGGGAAGGTGACGCTGAAGTCAGCGGTTTGTTTACCCCTTTCAAGGTATTTACAGAGATGATAACACGGCGTCAATACACCGAAAAAAATCATCATAACGTACTTACGAGCATATGTCCCCAGCAGGAAGTTAATAAAACACTCTTTCGTTGTTTGCGGAAACATAATATACCTGTGCGCGGGCTTCTTTTGTAAGGTTTTAAACATTATTTTTGTATCTATATTGGTCTTCTTGTAACCACGGCACACAGACCAAAAGTCGGGGTAAATGCTCATTTTATTACGCGTTTAAGTGCCGATTTATTGTTTTAGTATGCGAGAAAATCGTGTTAACTACCTTTTTGTACTAAGTTTGAATGCTATGTAATAGTTGGTACAATGCTACATCCAGGCATTTGCGTGGCATGGCAGAATGTCTGCAAAAGGACACTTTTTGTGGCTAAATAAGCTGCACGACCTTTATTTACTATAGGGCTAACCAGAGTAGCAGGTCCTAATGACCAGCCTTGATAGCTGCTAGCCTTAAATTAACAAAGCAGGTAGGTACCTAACTATAAACTATCGCTCAACTGGAAGAGATCCCTTAAAGGGATAAGTCCGCCTTTGTACATCCCTGTTATATGTTTGTCTATTTTATAATTGTTATCTCTTTTGTTTGTACATAATAGTACATTGTGTATTAAGGTCGGTAAGTAAGGAATTACGATCGAGGCTCTAGTAGAAGCCCGAAGTCGAAGACTGAGGGCTTTCTGAGTCGAGGTTCGTAATTCCTGTACCGACCGTGAAACATACAATGTTTTTCATCACATTTGCGAGTAAATAAATAAAATTATAGGACAGAAAACACTTATAATACTTACACAAGTCAGCACAACTATTATTACGAATTACTTGAACTTTTTTTAAGCGGATGACGGGCGGACTCCACAGATTATACAAATGTTTCGTTCAGAAACGTTAAGGGCAAATACTTACGTAGGTAAATAAAATAAATAAATAAATAGAAATAAAATAAATAAATAAATAAATACATACAGCCCTGAAGGAGTGTAAAAAAAAACGACGTTTTGATACAGAAAACTATTAAAATCGATTATTAAGAACATTAATTGAGTATTTAAGTAACATGTAGCGAGATTGCAATGAAATTCCTGTTTAAATAACATTTTAAGACAATTTTTCAATTGCGTGTAAACTCTTTGCTTGAACTTGCATGACCTGTGTGCTGTGCAATAAATTAAAAAAAAATTACTTACCGACCTTGGGTTTCATGGTAAATAAAAAGGTCGAGGGTTTTATATGGGGCATTGCGGCCAAGTTAACCTGTATGTTTAGATACTGTTTACGTGCAAGTGTGATGAAAAAGTGTTTACATACAACATATACTATAACAAAGAGTGCATAGCCGCACGTGAGACGTAATGTAACTTTTGCTTTACGCTTACAGAATAATAAGAGGCATGCTTAGTTCTATCGTCTGGTTTAATAATTAGGTACAATGCTCCCTCTGTCCGATAAGAGAAGACACCTCTTACGAACCTATATCATCGACTACGGTTGTGAAGTGAAGAATTACATGCACCTTTTTACGAGATGTTATCCTCCTCTCCTTCTTTAAAGAAAAAATCATATCTCCGGAAACCCGTGATTTTCTTAATCGATTTTATTGTGGTAGTACCTAGTCTAAGGACCGTATCGAAAAGAAAGTAGACAAGTTAAAAATGACAATTTTTATTCTATGTGATATTTGGATATAAAACATAAAATTAACTAAAATATAACACCTTTTCAAGAACTAATTTTAAGAAAACTGTCGTAGACCTCCTATTTAGCCTGCAATCTTACTTTATTATTGATGTCCTTCATTAAGTTTTGGACGACAGTATTTGCTTTTTTTCCTGACACTCTGTTCCACTTTTTTTTAAAGTCCTCGACTGATGTTGCAGCTTTGACATTCTTTTGGAGCTGCCGCTTCATAATAGCGCAATAACTTTCGATAGGGCGGACTTCAGGGCAGTTGGGGGGGTTCATGTCTCTTTCGACTATATCAACCTTGTGGGCCTTATACCATTCCAGTGTAGCTTTTGAGTAATGGCATGATGCCAAGTCTGGCCAAAATAAAATAGGCTTCTTGTGTATTTTAATGACAGGCAGTAATCTTTTTTTCAAGCACTCCTCACGATATACTTCAGCGTTTAAGTTACCTGTGGTGAAAAAGGATTTCGAACGCATGCCACATTGACAAATTGCTTGCCAAATTAGTATCTTTTTACCGAATCTCTCAACACTGAAGGCTTTATCTTTTTGAGAAACCTTTTTACCAGCGGGTACAAAACTAAGGTCGGGCAATGTTTTAAAATCTAATTTGCAGTATGTTTCGTCGTCCATAATAATACATTGCGTTTTCTTGGTTAATACACGATCATATAGTTTTCTTGTTCGTTTTCTAACGGTTGCCACTTGCTTTTCGTCTCTTTTAGGTTGTTTCGGTTTTTTATAAGTCTTTAGGTTACATCTTTTTTTAATTCGCCGAACCATTGATGGAGAAGTTTTAGCTTTTTTAGCAGCATCTCGGACAGAAACAGGTGGATTTTGTAAAAAAATGCGTACAACTCTTTTTTGCAATGCAGGGTCCCAAGGTCCTCGTTATCTGCCGCTCTTAGGCAGGTCTTCCAAAGTTAAGGTGTTGCCGAACTTAGTTATCAACTTGTGTATTCCTGCAGGCCTGACAACATACTTTTTAGCAAGTTTTCTTATTGTTATACACTGAATTTTGCACCAGTCGTCCAAAATCTTTTTTCTAGTTTCTAACTGAATCCGTCCCATTTTGACAATTTGGTAAGAAAAGACGTACTGCTTTTGACATATCGTACCCAAGAATAAGGTTTACAATCTACTAAAAACTTTTCGTAAATCGGAGTTGAGTATAAGTATTAATACGACCTTAAAGTTGTCTACTTTCTTTTCGATACGGTCCTTATATTATATTATGATTCCGGGACTTTAATTTGAATCTCATTTTTTCCAAAACTATCATAGTGCGAGGCTTTCGCAGGAGTTTTTGTCCCCTAGTTATTTGTTATGTTATTCTCCATTTGACGACCCAATCAAATTAGAGTGAAATTAGAATGTCGCAACATGGGCTTGAAAAAATACTGCCCGTACCCCCAGCGAATGAAAATAAAGAAATACCTACCTAGGTAGGTAGCTATGGAAAGCTGGGCCCTTGTTTTAGCTCTCAACTGTAGACGTGTTTTCCTAACCGGTACCTTGATGCAGCTAGGTATTTGGTTGAGGAAAATCAAAAACACTTAATATTCCGGCCAAGCTCGAGGAGGAGGAGGAGCCTTGTACAAATACTACCTACCTGTAAGGCGCGACAAAAACGGACCTATAATATATATGAATATGGCAAAATATATATTATAGCAATGCATCCTATCCAACGATATATTTTCCGTATTATAAGTATTATAGTTGACAGGTTCATACGCAGCTATAATATATTTTGATATGTATTATAGAAAGGTATCCTAATATACCTTAACCGCTGGATGACAGCAGCAGAGGACCGATCGTTGTGGAAAACCTTGGGAAAGGCCTTTGTCCAGCAGTGGACGTCTTGCGGCGGATGATGATGATGATACGATACTTTTATCTCTTGTCCTCACCAGTATAATTAATGGGATGAATATACATATGTTACCATGTCTTGGTAATGTATGGTTCTATGCTATACAAAATTTCAAAGTTTCTTTATTTATCAAAAAATTAGAACAATCCTTATAAATCGTATAATATAGTAACTTATGGCTATATAATATGTAATATACATTCCCATTTGTGATGTGCTTAAAGTGAATGACAGCCGTCTATGATATAATGCAGTCCTGCCTAGTAATGGGCAATTTCTGAAACATTGCAAAAAAATCCTTAACTCCGAAAATAACAGCTTCTGAAAGTTACATAATTCGACATAAATAATTCTTACACAACTTAATTTCATTTAAATTTCATGAAAAGTTTCCGTTACTTACGTTACATGTCAGAACTGAAGTAATTTTCAGAAATGAAACGGTTTAACTTTGGTAACCTTCCGAATATTGCGTGAAATTTTACGTGAAAGTTTCAATTGAAACTTTCAGAATACTTATTGCAGAATTTTAAGTGAAAGTTTCATTTTTTAAACTTACAAGCCGCCCATTACTAGTCCAGCCTGTGTATCTACTGGTTTTAAATTAAATCTATGCTTCCGTGTCAGTAACTTTCGATCTGTTAATTAAGCCTCGTAGGTAGGCAGGTACGTACATAACCCAAAATTCAACTTTATCGATATAAATATCCCGTACCTGTGTATAAAAATGGATTTAAGACGCTAATGGGACTGCCACGCTTCTGCACCGCAACTGAAATGTTCGTGGAGGGGCGTAAGGATGGCTTTAGTGCAGAGATTCAGCGCAAGAGAGCAGCTTTAAGCTTATTTATAGCGTCGTGTGCGGGGCAGTCCCAAAAACCTCATAAAATGTGATTGGAGCACATCTGCCA
Source organism: Acleris emargana (assembly GCA_927399475.2). Taxonomy (NCBI): domain Eukaryota; kingdom Metazoa; phylum Arthropoda; class Insecta; order Lepidoptera; family Tortricidae; genus Acleris; species Acleris emargana. The sequence goes on from OV656851.1 coordinate 10,806,105, forward strand.
GCGCTAGTACCCACCTATTTATAACTAAGGGCTCAGTGTAGGGGTCGGAAGCCGTTACTAGTGTTACTACAAACAAATTAGACCTCGCGACAAACTTAACTTTGCCGTTGGAAAACTGTTATTCCTATACATCGACATAGGTCGCGCGGTCAGTTTACCAACACCGCAAATAAGTTTTCGATAGGTATAATTATTTAAACCGTTTGTAACTGAGGAACCACTGAAGTCTTCTTAATAGTGATAGTTTTTCTATTAAATTAATTATTATGTGCTTCCATTTAAGATATTTTTCAGATTTTTTGCATTTGTAGTTGTGGCTGTATGGGGGGGGGGGGGGGAGGGACACTTGACTCTAACAAAAATTTGCGCTTTAAAGCTTAATATCTCATAAACGGATACCTTAATCAAAAAAATGTTCTGACAAACCCGCAATATTTTTGAAAGACCTATCCATCGCCATCCCACAATACGGGGTAGACGTGAAAAAAAAAGACATCCCCACCTTACGAGTAGGGGAGGTACACTAAAAAAAATATGTTTTCAGGATTTTATTTTACCACGTTGTTGGCGTGACTAATATGTATATTTATGCCAAATTACAGCTTTCTAGTACTAAGAGTCTCTGAGGTAGGCTGCGAACGGACAGACGGACGGACATGGCGGAACTATAAAGGTTCCTAGTTTGACTACGGAATCCTAAAAACCGGTTTTTCGATTCTGAAGTTACGTCAAAACCGATGTTCCGGGTTTTTCGGTTATTTTGTTATTAAAACTGTCTTTTATTGTCTACAGTTGATTGTATAGCCATTATTACAGTCTTTATAATCACATAAACATCCTTAAGTTTGGGAGAGCATATGATGTAGTTACCCGATCGATAGACTAAATGAAATTAAGGGGTTTTCTGGTCCATACATACATAAACTCATGCCTTCATTCCCACAGAGGGGTAGGCAAAGCTACAGAATTACCAACAACTCTAAAAACTTGTTGACAATTCTGTAACCACATTTGGCACAACTAGGCTAAGATTTTTACCAGTGTATTAGTGACAGGTTGCAAGCCCATCGCCTAACTACAAGCCTTTATTCCCTTAGTCGCCTCTTACGACATCCACGGGAAGACATGGAGTGGCACTATTCTAACCCGGCAACCACACTTCATATATACAAAAAGAAAACCAAATATACAGTATAACAAAGTTTCGAGTATCAAATAGTGTCAAATAATAAATATAAATAAAATATATATTACATAAATTATGTCTTTTATATTTTTCACTTACGAAAATTAAATTGTTCATTAAAAAATATCTCATGGTACCACTCATTGTAATATAGTAGGGAAAGCAATAGACATGGGGTTGGCCTGCATTATTGGTTACACTACCCACACCATGGAATTATATAAATTGTGGCTTTAATATTTTTATAGTGTTGCTTTAACATAGGTAAGGGTAAGGACCAAAAAGTTGGACCATAGTTAAGCGCAGTTAACCATACAAACAACGTACGTTGAAAAAAGTTCCGTTGTGCAATGAAAAGTATCCCTACAATTGTATGGCTAACTTTAATTGAGTGAGTCAGCATGGCCAACTTTTTCGTCCTTACCCGTAACATAAAGATGAAATGAAAAACCACATTGCTTTTGTTTATAACTTAATCAATAATCAATTCCACCATGATCTTGTAAATACCTAGCTGTACTTATGTATATTCTCTGTACATAACAGAGCTCCTATTTGAAAATTATCCACTTGAAGCATGAAAGTTTATTATGTAAGGCTTTACTTACAGTCTCTATTTATAACACAATGAGTACATAAATGGCAGGCACCAATAACAGATGTTTCTTATCAAGTAAGCATGCTCACGCGATTCTGATTTATTACATTTGAGTCTTTAAACTTTATCTAATCTAGGTAGTAAGTAATGACACTAATGACGTAATACCTTTTGAACTTAACATTTAATTTGATGTTACTTGAGATGGGTGGCATCTTAAAACAGATTAGTTAATTAGTTACCTAGTGTTAAACTCTCACATCATAGCCATATTGCTATTCCTTCAGGCATGCTGCAAGCTTCCTAATAATTCAAAGCAAAGTTAAATTATTTTACAAACATACTATAGACTCCTATTACATAGCTTTAAAATTGAAATTCAATTGACTCAAAAGCACTTGTGAGATTCAAGAAACAAACCTATAATACATTTTCAGCACAAAGCCTGTGCTATACTGTAACTATAACTTTAGCTTTAACTATCTCTGAGCATAAAAATCTTGTATCAATTCTGTCCTACAATTTGTTTGTATATCTTCTTCAATGCGAACAAAGGACCAACAGTTTTGCAACCAATACAAATTAAAAAAATAGAGTAGCATTTGAAATCTAATGCTGTTACTAATAGAGTATAGAATACTTTGACTAGTATGGTCACCGTCAATAGAACTTGCAAAAGATGTAAACCAAACCAAACCAAACAAACCAATTCACCATGATTACTCGATAATCACATAATTTTAAAGATCAAGTCAGGTCTTAGCAATGATTTAAACACTAGATCATTATTTTCATACTAAGTTTAATATGAAATAACTATTCTTCATGTTATTTTAAATAAAAACACGCTTGGTGAATATTTGAGGTTATGTATAAATCAGTACTAATTTGTTTAAATCGTTTACAAGTTCTATTGATGGCAACTTTACTACATTGAGTTCTAATAAGAATTGTGTGGTTTTCAATCGCATAATTATGTAATAGGACTTTATAACTATGTCTAGAATGTGCACTTTATTTAAGGGTAATTTTATTTAAAAAACAAATTAACCTTCAACTGACCCCATACATTTATTTATATTATGGAAATAAGTCTGTAACACATATGGGTTTGTCAGTTAAATAATAACAATGTTCCAACAATCTCACTTATTTAAAGTCATCATTAATTTATCTATATTCAAAGTCATAAGAATAGAAAGAGACTGGTTTTCAGTGAATGGAAAAAAAATAGAAGTCTAAAACAACAAAAATCATTGTGTTATCATTATCATTCACGAAGATTACTTTAAAATACAGTAATTTAATTAGACAACAGAAGATAAAATAATTGTTTGCTAATTAAATAACATCTTATCTGATAAAACATTTCAAACAACACACAATATAGTGGCGATCTATGTAGGTACATAATTATGTCAAATTTAAATGAGCCAATATTGTGAGAACAGTCCATAACCACTTGTATTTGGGAGGATCTATAATATTCATACTTCACTTTCTTCTCTTTGTATTTTATGTTAAGTATATTTATGATTTAAATTAAAATAAAAAAACACTAAAACTTGGTATTTTATTTACCCTGACATGTGGCAAACAGGAAAATTCAATACCTATGTTTAATATATTTTTGTGATTTTATGTTTTTTAGATACCTAATTCATGGAATAGAATTAACATTAAAGGGACAAACATTTGGCTTTTATTTTGTAATTTATAAAAGCTGTTACCAGGTACTTAACTACTTGGAAACCATCCCTACAAGTAGAATTTCAACTGAACAAAAAAGGATTATTATACATATTATTATTATCAAGTATGTATGAACATAAGGTAAATCTATTAACCTTTTTTAAAACAATACTGTTATATGCAGGGATCGGAAATTCGGATCGATATTTACCTATACTTTAGCGCCGGTTTTGTTGTTCAGTTGTATGGAGGTGGACTCAATCATATAATTCATATAAAATTTCCGGATTTCAAAATAAATAAATTACACCGGCATTAATTCATAATTATTTATTTATATTAACTGTTTGAAGTTATTTTCCATGTATATATTTAACCAAATGTTATTTAATTTACCTGTAACTTATTAACCTAATGAATTTATAGGAGCAAAACAGAACGTTTTATCCTACATGTAAAGTAATTATTATATTAACGTTTTGTAGAATCCCAAAATCCCAGAATTTAAATAATTAAAATAATATTTTTAAGAAGCCGACGCCATGTTTACCTATATTTTTCCGGGATTTTGCCAACTTTAGGTAAATATCGATCCGAATTACCGATCCATGGTTATATGTATAAATACTACCTTATGCATAACTTATTATACTTACCACTTAAGAAAAATAAGAAACTCATAAGACATTTTTTTTATTTTTTTTTATAGCATGGGAAGGCAAACGAGCACACAGGCCACCTGATGGTAAGTGGAAACTGTGAGCCATAGATATTCGCATTCACAAGACTGCAAATCTGTTGCCAACCCTGACGACTAAGATGGAATGCCTCTATGCTAGTCATTTCACCGGCTGTCTTATCCCCAAACCGGAACACAACGATGCGAACACTGCTGCTTGGCGGTAGGTTAATGGATAAGATGGTGGTACCAACCCGGACGGACCCTGCACAAGGTCCTCCCACAAGAAACTAATTTAATTTTAATTGTGGGAGATCCCTTCATCACATACCAAATCCTAGTTTGCATCCCATAAATAAAAGAAAAAGATTCTTAAAACTATACTATGTTACTCTGTTACCTAGGTTTTTTAAATAATGTCATTTTTATTATGTGTAATTCAGTTTAGAACCTCGAGGCTCTGGTGAACCACCTGTAGTCCATACCACAATGTTATATCCAATAATACAACTTCGACCTTGTTGGGACTGATAAGCACGCGAAAATCCACAAAATAGTGTTACTGTATTATATTATAAGTTCGGACGCGAATATAAAATTCAAATATAATAAATAGTTAACATTTCAGCATAACACGATAAGTTATAAGAACTCACATGAAACAATAAATTGCAATGAGTCATAGATGCCTAGCCGCAGGCCGTAGCCGTGATTCGAAAGTTGATGTTTTACAAACAATGATGTAGGTAGCAGATCAGAGGAAATCGAAAATCTACCCCAATTTCAACGCTTCACACTGCTTTAAGCGTTGTACTTAGTCCACCGAGTTATTTAGTGCGGAAATATATGATACTATAATGAAATCATCAGACTACTTACGTATTGCGCTAGCTGTATCACAAGCAGACATCCCAAGGAGGCACGAAAAACTTGGTGCAAAAACCTAGCACCGTAATCTGCCATTGTTTTAAGAGTCACGAATGTTCTTTGTTTATCACTAAATTTGTCATATCATTATTAAAAAGTTCTTCGTTTCCACAACTACGTAGTTGCCTTCCCTTCGCAATGAAATTTATTGACTGACTGACTGATTCGATTCGTCTGTCCATAAATGACAGAAAACACGCAAATCAAAATGGTTGTTGTAATCATTGCCAGCATAATACCACATAATACGCAATATTCGGTTTTATGAAATGGTCGATATTATAGCAGTTATTCATATTTGTATCGTTCCAGTACGATGCACAAAACTCTAATTTTATGTTTTTTTTTTTTTGTAAATAGAAAGTTCTAGTAATTTGTTTAAGTTAATATCATTTATAAAAAAAATGTATTTTCCTGAATCTTTACAAGTTTGACATGTATTTATTAGCGCTGGCAAACATCAAAACTGACTGTCAAAATAAGAACGTTCAGAAGTTTTGTTCAATTGTTTCTTTATCACGAAAAATTGTAAAAAAATATTTAGGCACGTACGTAGATTAGTACTTATACTTTCTGAACATTTCATTTAAGTTTTCAACTTTATAATGTATAATTTTCATTGTTCAGTAAAATTTATTGTTCTATTAGAAATACCTGTAATCTAAGGATAGCTTCTGAACGAGCACTTGCGTTCAGTGCGAGGTTGCGGACTGCGGAACGGAACGTCGGAACCAGTCTCCTACATTGTGCTATGTTAAATAGATAATTACGCCATCTACATTTCTGAACAGTAAAAACACCGATTGTTATCATGAGTCTCCGATAGATGTCACTGCATGCATGTTATCATTAAATATAATTCAATAAGAAATATCCTGTCATTGAAAATAATCACAAAAAATACTTTTATTTTGAAATAATACTACGAATAATCTAATTTTATTAGATCTAGCCGAGTGAAACATGATTTTTGGAATGGCAGCCCTGCCTGCCTACTAGTCATTTAACATGGCCACGGTTGTATTTGATTTGAGTGTGATTTGAATTGAATTCCGGTCTGCGCGTGCGATTCTGACCTGGTTTTTAGGTGTTTTCGTTACCACAAACAAACCACAATACTTCAAGCGTCGAGTTGAGCTTGCTCGCTGGCTCCTCCGTTTAGGTATTGACTTACTTCGCGTGTGAAGTTACATTAAATATAATAATTTACAACTGGTGTCAATCGGTTAATCGGATTTTGTCCGGTAAGTTAATCTATGATGGGGATGACGAAGTAAAAATAGCTGCACAAAAATATTACCTACAACAAACGTTAACATTATAAAAATAGAAAATAAAGCTATAAAATAATACTTGTTGTCATTTCATTTCATTATACCCTCCCGCCAATTAGTTAGGTATTTCCCAGTAACAAAATATTTTGTTCTCGTCTCGTCGTAATTCTTAAATTCAGATTAATATTAATCGAATCTAATTACGACAAGACGAGAGCAAAATGGTTTTTACTGGAAAGCCAAGCCATTAAATTTTAAAAATATCTGTAGCTGGCTATACGTATATACACTCGCGAGCAAAAAAATCGACTCAAGCTGCACGCTTGGGTTCTCCGTCCAGTATTTCTTGACCCATCCATGATATATTAATAAAAATGGTATCAAACGAAAGGTGATAATGTAACAATAAAAAAAATGAAAAACCGTGGAAATCCATCTACGATTTTTCAAGTTATGCCTTATTTTCCGATATGTGGGTCATTTACTCGTTCCGAAACGTACGAGTTGTGCCCCCTTTGACCCCTATAAATAAGGGAGTGGAGGGGGAAATGTCATCAGTCACTTATCAGAAGTTGACCGGTACACATCTCTGCTAACGACCCTACTCAGAAGCCTTGGAGAAAATGGATACCACCATGACTGAAGCCGCCCAAGTCGTGGCCTTGCTGGAAGAGGGACACAACCAACGCTTTGTGGCTGACCAGCTGAATTTAAGCCAGTCAGCAGTATCCCGAGTCTACCGACGGTATCGGGAGACTGGGGCCTTGGTACAAAGACCAGGTTCTGGCCGCCGGAGGTGCACATCTGAGAGGGATGACCGCTTTATGGTCACTACCTCTCTCAGAAATCGGCACCAGACCGGCGTTTCCATCCAGCAGCATCTTCAGGATGTAAGAGGGGTTACTGCCAGCGAGTGGACAGTAAGGCGAAGGCTTAAGGAAGCTAACCTGACCCCGAAACGGCCCGCCACGGGCCCCAGACTGCTCCCACGTCACTGCCAACCACGCCTGGAATTTGCTCATCAGCACAAAAACTGGACCATTGAGCAATGGACCCCAGTTCTTTTTTGCGATGAGTCCAGGGTGTGCTTGAATGGCTGTGACAGACGGGGGAGAGTCTACAGGAGGTCAGGGGAACGGTACGCACAGTGATGTTTCAGGGAAACAGTTGCCTATGGAGGGGGTTCCGTCATGGTGTGGGCGGGCATTTCCATGGAAGGGCGTACCGAGCTCGTTTTTGTACCTGGTGGGGGCCGTGGCGGTGGTTTGACCGCTGTCAGGTACATCACCGAGATCCTTGAGGAGCATGTTGTTCCTTACGCCGGTTTTTATGACGAGGGGTTCGTCCTAATGCAGGATAATGCCCCTTGTCATACCGCAAGGATCACTCGGGCCTACCTTGCCGAGGTCGGCATAACCACCATGGACTGGCCAGCTCTGAGCCCGGACCTGAATCCCATTGAGCATGTCTGGGACTACCTGAAAAGACAAGTTCGGAAGAGAGAACCAGCTCCGTCAAATGTTACGGAGCTGAAGGCAGCTCTGCAGGAGGTGTGGGATGTCATCCCCCAGGAGCTTCACAAAAAGCTCATCAGATCGATGAAAAACCGCCTGGATGCTGTGATAAGGGCTAGGGGTGGAAATACAAAATATTAAATTAACAAATAAAATCTTATTTTTCTTAAAATGCCGTTTATTTCACGACTTCCTTTTAATTTTCATAGTATTTTTTTTATTCGTCTTTGCAAAACCTGGCCCCATCAGTTGTGGAACCTGGCATGACTGAAAATTATACATTTTTGAAATCGTTACTTTATCAGCTTTCGTTTGATACCATTTTTTTCAAGATATTTTGGATGGGTCAAGAGATACTGGGCGGAGAACCCAAACGTGCAGCTTGAGTCGATTTTTTTGCTCGCGAGTGTATATGAATGGTACTGTACTTGTTCAAAAATGTAGATGGCGCTTCAAATCAGTCTGCATGAATAACCCGTGAGAGGGCTCTCTTTTCCCAGTATCACGGCCCTATAACTTCATAGAAAAAAAACTCAGCTTACGATCTGTCAAACAGCTATCAATTTTCGGAGTTATATTACACTTTAACCCAGCTACCGCTACCAGATAACGCCATAGACAAATTGGCACCAAGTGGCTGTTGAGCTGTTAAGTCCGTTTCTGATTGTCATGTCATGTCAAGTCAATCTTGTCATCATTTTGTTTCGAGAAAAGGTGAAAAACAGAATTGGTATTTTTATAATACATTTTAATGAAGGCTGCGTTTCTGATACTGTAAAGAACCGATCACCTAAGCCTCAAACCCTAACCTTGTTAAAGATGATCATATGAAACCATTATTCGAAAAAATGTATTGGTATGTGCTATGGATGTGAGGCTATGTGACCTTACATTTTTATTACTAGGTTCATTATTGTTATAACAGTTTAATAGTACCTATAGGGTATGTGTTAGTGTACGGCAGTATTTACTACTCGCAATAGGACGACGGCTCACTGTGTGTGAAAGGGCGCTTTATTCTTCAATAAATTTTATAGGTTTTTATTTAACTTCACATAGGTGGTAGGTACCTATACTTGTTTGCGACTGAGTTATATTATAACAGATCACTTAGTTTTATTGACTTTGTTGTTTACAGTAGTAGCAACCCTTAACAACTTTGTTACAACTTATTTTCAAATTTTCGTGTTTTCCTCTCTTGGGTTTATCATTATTGCAGAGCCCGTGAAAACCCTTTTAGCTATAATATACTTAACTTTTTTATTGACATTGCTAAAAACAATGTTGTTTTTTGCAGTTTAATAGTGTCTGCGTATGTGTATTGATTAAATATAAGATATTATCCTCCTTGTAGGTATGTGGTTCTATTTGTTTTAGTGTACGTGATTATCAGCCATGTGAAATAATTGTGTGTTTGCTGTTCTGATCAATAATTACTCTCTAAACCTTTATTAGGCTAATGTTTGTAATGCTCTCATCCGTTTGATATACAAAATTGAAAACTGGATATATATATTTGCAAGCCGGACAATTTTTTATTGCTATTCTTGCTTGTTTATTCCAGGTATTTAAACCATATTATGTCTTATTTCATGTGCGTGTGATCTCTGGTATAATACCACGTGACAAGATGCGACATGTCGTAAATATCAAATGAAGAAATATTAAAGAAATGGTTACAGTTGCAGTGCTTTCGTGAAAAGAATGGTGATCAAACCGTGGTTAGACATGAGATAAAAAATCCTGCGTGTGGAAAACGTTTTTAAAAGAGATTTTATGCAGCTTGTGTGCAAAACCCACCAAATGTTTTTAATGCAAAAAAAAAACCAGCGACATACCAGAATTGGACACCGGTAAATCAAAGCATTCAGTTTTAATATTTAGGATTAAGCTGCTGCTGTAATCAAGGTGCATACTTATGAAACTATCGGTAGTAGGTACCTATAGCCGGGTTCGATGCCCGTTAAGTCAAAAAAAAATTAGGATGAGCATAAGGATTATATGGGTGCAGACTCGTGGTCACACCAGGTTGTCACACCACTACTATTCGACGGAGCCCTGCCTGAGGCAGGGCTCCTATTTCTGAGCGATTTGCCCTTCGGGCATCTAAAGATACCTAACGAACCTAACCTACCTACTTTTGCGGAATAAAAATGATTTCTGTCGAATTTCCGACCGAAGCGAATAACAGTGGTGTGACAACCTGGTGTGACCACGAGTCAGCCCCTGATTATATTTTAGTTTTTGGTGGTTGTCTACGTATTTACGTACCTACTTATCAGTTTATCTGTGTAGGTAAATATGTTTATCAGAACAGTGTGCATATACCTAACCTATAAACTTGGAGCTTAGTTCAGAAAGAGTCCATTTGTGAAAGGTGGTACTCTGTTTAGTTGGTTACCAAAATTGTAAAAAGGAAGAAGTCTGTCATTCTTTGTTAAATAGGAAGCTTTATAAAATAGTAAGCTTTGTAACGATTTAGCACAACGGCACAATGAAAATATGACAGTTACCGAGGGAATAGCGATAAACGACTTCTACGCGGACGAAGACAGTATACAGGGCGTCTCACGGCTATGCCACATGGAAGGAAAGTACCTTAAATATTTGAGATGGAACATTTTACTGAAAGAAGACATTATTTGATTTTAAAAATCAATTTAAACTGCATTCATAGATTTTTAAATAGTGACATGCTTGAACCGGGAATCGAACCCGTTACTCGAGAAAATTAATTACCCTGTAGCTTTATCATACCGATGGAAAGGCTTCACCATAAGGATTATTTTTTGCTAAATAACATAGTGTCAAAAATAAAAGGAAATCCATGAATTTTAACATTTAATGTGTTTTTTTTGTGAGCAAAATAATCAAAAGAGTGCGACTTTGTATTCAACAGGAAGGGACTCGTTTTGAGCATTTAATAAATTGATTAATTTTGTATTAAAAATGTTAAAATTCATGGTATTTTCTTTTTATTTTTGAAACTATGTTATTTAGCAAAAAATAATCCCTTTCGATCGGTATGATAAAGCTACAGGGTAATCAATTTTCTCGTGTAACGGGTTCGATTCCCGGTTCAAGCATGTCACTATTAAAGAATCTATGAATGCAGTTTAAATTGTTTTTTAAATTCAAATAATGTCTTCTTTTAGTAAAATGTTCCATCTCCAATATTTAAGGTACTTTCCTTCCATGTGGCATAGCCGTGGGACGCCCTGTATAGCTAGTCTCTAATGAATATACACCGGATTGCCAAGGGCAAAAATGTACCTGTTCTAGTGATTCATTAAATGTAGACTTAGTTTATCGACATCGATACAAAACAATTTTTAATCATCCATCATTATCATAAGTAATGCCCTTACTTACCTTTTAATTATGTGCAAACCTCTTTTATTCATACTTATCGCAACTTTAAACAACTGGTATCTGATAGTGACCCTGCACTCGAGTCACTTTTGACGACCATTGAAATTACGTTGAATAACCAATTCATTCGCTACAACAATATTCTTTAGCATTCCGACGAATTGAGAACCGTTTTGTTTTTTAAGTCGGATAAAAATGCATCGAAAGAAAAATATTGTTTATCTTCATGGAAAAGTGATCGTTCAGATATAGAAGATAAAGGTACGATTTACTTTTGCAAGAAATGTAAGATCCATATGTCACGACAAAAGTTGTCGATAAACTTTGTCGATATTTAATGAATCACTAACACTGGTACATTTTTGCCCCCGTCAATCCGGTGTATGCTAATGAAAGATGATGATTTCTCTAAATAACTTCATCCTTCCTGGAGCTAACTTTTCCTGATGCGATGTTACGTTCATACTAAACGCATTTTAAACCCGTCACCAATTGCTGACAGTTGCTGCGTTACTATATTGCTACAGACAAAGACGGCAATCCATAGCGAACGCTATTGTTAGAAAGAGATAAATAGTTGTTTCAAATTGCTCGCCATTCTCGCCAAGTCAAGTGCCGCTCACGGCCGCCATGTAGCTACCCGTCTTTATCGCACTCATGCAATATCTAATTGTGTATCTCACGTTTCACAGGTGACGACGGTAACGCCGGTGCAAATTAAACAAAATGTCGAGATGTAAACAAAATGTAAATAATAGTTACATACGAATGAAATGAGAGATTATTTCTTTCTTATAAATATCATTGATGCTAGCCCGAACCAACGTCCTTTAGTATCGTTGAGGGATCCTATCACACCTACAGGTCTAATAAAGCGTGTTCGTTATAGAAAGCTCACCTATGTTGCCTAAATAATATGTCCACAGGCATGAATGGAATTTTATAATTAATTGTACAAATACATAACTACATAAGTAGATACGTCCTCTAATCCGCATCAATAATGACTGGACGGCTATTATTAAATCCTACCATGTGACTGAAGCGAACCCCTGACACGACACGGCCTTGTATGAGAATATCACCACTGCATAAGGTCTGTATAAGGATAGCTGTCCAGAGCTTGAAAGAAAGGAATTAATCCTGGGTCCATCATTAAAACGGTACATGTTTTTAGGGTCCGTACCAAAAGGTTATAAACGGAACCCTATTACCAAGACTCCACTATTTATGTCCGTCTGTCCGTCGGTCCTTTCGTCCGTCCGTCCGTCCGTCCGTCCTTCCATCCGTCCATCCCGTCCGTCCATCCGTCTGTCTGTCTGTCTGTCTGTCCGTCTGTCCGTCTGTCTGTCCGTCCGTCCGTCCGTCCGTCCATCCGTCCATCCGTCCGTCCGTCCGTCTGTCCGTCTGTCTGTCTGTCCGTCTGTCCGTCTGTCCGTCCGTCTGTCCGTCTGTCCGTCTGTCCGTCCGTCCGTCCGTCCGTCCGTCCGTCTGTCAAACTTGAAATTTTCACAGATGATACATTTCTGTTGGCTCTATAACAAAAAATACTAAAAACGGAATAAAAATATTTTTTAAAAAGGTTGCTCCCCATAAGATATAATTTTAAAAATAATTTAGCTACTTATGCAAAAAATGTGACTTTATAGGTAATGGTACGAAACCCTTCGTGCGCGAGTCCGACGCGCACGTAGCCGTGTTTAGGGTTCCGTAGTAAAACTAGGCACCCTTATAGTTTCGCCATGTCTGTCAGTCTGTCGTCATATGAGTCACACACACAGTTTTTTTTCTCGTCTACCGCATAGAGTGTGGTGTCGATGGATAGTTCTTTCAAAAAATTTGCGGGTTTGTCGCGAGGTTTAATTTGTTTGTAGTAACGGCTTTGAAACCCTATACTGAACATGGTCCGACATGCTCTTGCCCGGTTTTTTAATAGAAAATTACCACACGGGCCACCTGATGGTATGTGGGACATGAGTCCCATAGACATTTGTATTTTAAAGACTACAATCACAAAACTGCAATCCTTAGATTGCAAACGCGTTTCTAACCCTGCGGAGTAACGCTGAATGCCTATGATAACACCTCTAATACCTCTATGCTAGTTATCTAGTAGGCAAAAGCAGAAAGGGGGCAAGTACCGAACAGATCAAGTAGATTACTAGAGGATTTTGCGAGAGACACACTTGAGAGTTAGGTACTTTTTATTACGCATGACAATATCCAGATGAAAGTAAGAGCTGATACTATTGAACTGCAAGAGGTATATTGATGAAATTTGGAGTTTAGGTGTCTTGTAGAAACCGTTACTTAGTTTAGTTGTTAAATAACAAAAATATTAATATTTCTAGGGGGGGCACTCAATAGGTAACAAGATGAAAAAAAACAGCCTTAATCATCGTACACATATTTTGACCGGCTATTCCCAGTTGTAAAGCAGATCAAGCTAAAAACCTGGGCCAGCAGGTATAATTTATAATCCGTTTTATTATTTCACAGCAGCGTAAAATGCAATGATGTCACCATTAGCCTTATCACTTATCAGTCTCTAAAAAAAACCTAAATAGCCCTCACAGCCCACAGACCTCTTAACCTACCTAGACCCTGTTCCACCCATCCCTTATTCCGTTAAAAGTAGGTACCAGAAGTACATGACTAAGATGTTCTTGTTATGAAAATGAAAAAAAAACTTATTATGAAACTGGATATGAAACAGTGAAAAAAAATCCTTCCTGGGGTAGGAAGAGTGGAATTAAAATGTTCCTCTTATCCCACCTGGGTGTGAAGAGTGGAAAAACACCACTTATCCCTCCCAGGTGGGATGGCTAGGGGCCTGTTCTATAAAGCTACAAATTATAATTTACAGGTTAAAAGTTTCCATTTGACACAACCTGGACCAATGACGACCAGTCATTTGAGCAGTGTTTCCAGTTTAGACCTGTAAAATTGTTACTTGAAGCTTTGTAAAACGTGCCCCAGGTAGGATACGTAGAACAGGGGTTAAAAAATTTATCATGTTGCCGATTTCATACCGAACAGTAGCCTCATTCTACCAAAACTTGAACTTTTTTTCCAAGCTATAAAAATGAGTAAGTCATTGAGATCCACGTAATCATTGACGTATAATATTTGATTTGATAATTTAGTTTTTCTATTCCATTTATTCAATTCGAAGGGATAATCTACTTTTATCTGTCTTGCTTTTTATAACTTCTTCAAGAGTGAGAAACGTATCTTTTGTTTCACTGCCGCAATTACACACATTCTGTAATATTGGTCTTTTATCCTTTATATTTTTTACGTGGGTCTTCTGTGAAGTGAAACATGTCTGTCTTTATTTTAATATTAAGGACTATCTAGAACTGCCCTAATACAAAATTATAAAATATGCACCGGCTTCATTAGGTCAACCGCATGGTATAGATACATGGCGCTGGCACCATTATCTTTCTGTATAGCTATATTTATGTTTTAGAAGAGGTAAGCACCAGGTGTGAGATCCCGGAGGTGTTTATAACAGACTACTGGAATGGCAGCTACCCTGGTCAAGGCAGGTCCCAGTCTTCACTGCAAAATCCACGACATCATAATTGTTTTAAACTATATGTATTTTAATTGTGATTTTTTTAATAAGTATACATGTTTACAACATTAGATTGGTGTTATTTTCTCAGGCCGGGGCCAAACTGCGAGATTCGGTGAATATTCGTGTTGGTGTGTATACGCCGAATCACGTATGGGCGGCGTAAACAACATACGGTCCGTGAGCACTAAGAAAAACATTCGGTTTGTACTTGTCTCTCACTCGGTCTCATACGCTCTTATTGAGAACGAATGAGAGAGAAGTACAAACCGAATGGTATTTTAAGTGCTCACGGGCTGTAGTATTCTAGCAGGGGCTCTATTCTGCCTGACAGTAAAGGCGGCAGGTTAAAAAACAATACGACAACATGTCAAAATCAATATGGTTTTACCGAGTAGAATAGGTCAATAAATATGGGCAGTATTGCCCACAGTTCCATAGTCTAAATGTGGTTTATAAAATCAACATCACCATTTTTAGAAAAAAAATGTGGCTGTATTATTTAGAAGTGCCTTAGTCTAAATTTGTTGGAAAAACAACCAAACGATCACTATTTGTACAAAAAAAAAAAGGATGTATTATTTTGAAATTCCAGTGCCTACATTTAAAATGAAAAAAAATAGCAAAATGTCGTATGAGGTAAGAAATATGTCGAAAAAAAGGCGGGAAACTTCGAAGTGGGCGGCCGCGATTTTTTTCTCTTAAATAGGAAAAACATTTGCCTATCAAAATATTGTGATCAGTATTGTATATTATATTTGTATATTAAGTAGATTAGTTTGTAAATATTGCAGTAATTTGGTAAGTTTTATTTATTTATATCGCAATGGACATTTCGGATGACCCCGGCGGGGGCTCAGTCCCATTACCGGTTAGTTTTGTAGTCGTATCAAATGAATCGGGAATGGAGACAGATACGTCTTCAGTATCTAAACGGCACAAACGCAGTCGCGTACACAAATCTCAAAAAAGAAAAAAGGAGCATGGTACTGCTATGTTAATATCTGATTCCAAAGATTGCCACTGCACGGGTCAGGATACTGATGTGACCGAACCACCGGAAATTAAAAATCCTCCTACTCCTATTAATTCCTCTCCCGTTGTTGATTCAACTCCCCAAAAGTCTCCCCCGGTCATAGTAACAAGAAACCTCTATGATTCGACAGATATTGCTCCATACATAGTGCATATTCAACGCCAACAAGAGTCTCCTAATGACGGCACCACGCTCCACCCCATCTCATTGGGCAAGTTTTTAAAACGCTACGCATTTCGCAACATCATTGATGGTAGTGTTAAGAGAATCGGTAGAAACAGGTGTTCAATATCTTTTTCCAAACATGATGACGCAAATGCTCTCATTGGTCATAAAAGCCTGGTTGAATATAAATTTAAAGCCTTTATACCTTCATACAATATCTCTCGGATGGGTGTTGTCCGAGGTATCCCTACAGATCTTTCTCCCGAAGAAATAATTGAATCAACATCAGTTCCGAATGGATGTGGCAAAATATTGAAAGTTAGACGCATTAACACTAAACAAATTATTGATGGAACACCTATTTGGAAGCCGACACAGACAGTGGTTGTAACATTTGATGGTCAGGTTCTTCCTAGCCGTATTTTCATGTGTTATAATTCACTCCAAGTGCAACTGTATACATACCCAACCATTCAATGTTACAACTGCTGCCACTTTGGACATACAAAGATTCAGTGTAGGTCAAAACCACGCTGTTACAAGTGTGGTAGGGATCACTCTGGGGACACTTGTAATACTAGTGAGGATTTCTTGTCTTGCTGTTTGTGCGGAGGTGTACATTTCGCAACTAACAAGTCATGCCCAGAATTTCTTAGACAACAAAATATTAAGTATGCCATGGCGGACAAGTGCATATCATATGCGGAAGCATCCAGATTGCTACCACCCTTAACTAAGTCTTATGCTGAGATTTTAGCTATGCCTAAAGACCAACCTACCATATTGAGTAATAATACTAATCATTTCAGACAGCCATCCACCTCCCCAATGTCATACAGAAAGACTGTTTTTGCAAAACCTCGCTTACCTCCTAAGTTAGGTAAAGGTTATAATATTAAGGAGCATAATGGATTAGTCCAACAACCAGCTTCATCACTGATGAATGGTTGTGCTTTAAAAAAAATTAATACAGATAGCACACTCAATATTTCTGATATTATTTCTCTTTTAAATTCTCTCATTAAGTCAAAAGTAATTGAACCGTCCAACGCTGCTAAATTATCTGATGCTATCACAGTACTTAACAACCATAATGGATCATCACAGATCCAAAGCAGTTCAGTGGAACTGCCGAAGCATTATGAATAAAAAAAGTGAACTCTTTTATTTAGTTAATAATTTTAACCCATTTGTTATAGCATTAGCAGAAACTTGGCTCAAGCCAGGTTCTGTATTTAAATTAAGTGGCTTCTCCTGCCTCAGGGATGACAGGTCTGATGGCTATGGAGGAGCTGCTCTTCTCATTAAAAACTCTCTTTCATTTTCCCAATTCCCAGTACATAGTGATGATAACTTTTCAGTTGTAGCTTGCATAATCAATGGAGTCTGTTTTGTATCCATTTATATACCTAAACCTTCACTCCATGTTTTTAGTGAATTAGATGTTTTATTTTCTACTATCCCAAAACCAGTGATTATTATGGGAGATTTTAATTCTCAACATAGATCATGGGGTAGCTCATTATCCAATTGTCATGGTGAGGACCTTTTAAGCTTAATAGATAAACATAATCTCTGCATACTTAATAATGGGTCTCCCACGCGTCGCACGGAACCAACAGAGAATGATAGTGCTATTGATTTAACCATAACATCTCCTAGTCTAGCTTCCACTATTTATTGGGAAACTCTACACTCTACACATGGCAGTGACCATTTTCCAATAGTTTTAAATTTATCTGTGTTCATAGTTAATAATATTCCTAGGCCTCCTCCTCGTATGAAATATAGATTAATTAGTGATAATTGGAGTGACTACAAGCAAAGTATGGAGAATAAAGTCCAAAATCTTGTGCCTATTACAGCACATAATGTAAGTACTTCTGCAGAAGTGTTTAATCAAAATTTAATAGAAGCTGCAGACACATCCTTCCCGCTTAAAAAACTAGCTTCTGATAAGTTACCATGCCCACCATGGTGGGACAAAGAATGTAGTATTGCTGTCAACGAAAGGAAAAAAGTTGAGAAAATATATAATGTGAATATGTCACAAGATAATTTTAATTATCTAATGGAAGTTATTTCCAAAACTAAGAAAACACTTAAAGATAAAAAAATGGAAGGATGGAGGAAATTTTGCTTATCTATATCTCCTAATACTAAGGCCGCTGAAGTTTGGCGGAATATACGCAGATTTAGATCAGGTATTAGTACAACTAACTTTACAGTTATGCCGCCTTCTCTATATAATAGTTTCTTAGATCGCTTGGCGCCGGCAACGGTCCCCAATATAAACATGTTTATAAACACAATTCCTCCTACTATTTATTCATGCCCATTCGGCCTTGACGCTTTTTTCTCACTTAATGAACTGAAAGGTGTCTTATCGCAGACCAAGGATTCAGCACCGGGCAAAGATGGCATTCCTTACTCTTTGTATTCTCATCTTGGTGATAAGGCTTTGGAGTACCTTTTAGAGGTTATCAATGCTGTCATCATGACAGGTGCCATTCCTTTAACTTGGAAGACCCAAATAGTGTTACCAATTCTAAAACCAGGCAAAAATTCCAAGGATCCCACATCTTATCGCCCTATAGCTTTATCGCCAGTTATAATAAAAATTGTTGAACATCTAGTCAAAAATAGACTGGAATGGTATGTAGAAAGTAAAAATCTTATTCCTAATAGCCAATATGGATTTAGGAAGGGTAGGAGTACGATAGATAGTGTAAGTGTTTTTTGTACAGATATTCGTATTGCTTTTTCTCAAAACGAATCCGTTATTGCAGCATTCTTAGATATTAAAGCGGCATATGATAATGTTGTTATAGAAATTTTGATAAATAAACTGAAACATTTAAATATTCCTTACATTCTATCAAATTTTATATTAAACATGTTATCTGGACGGGAAATCACCTTAGATTCCACTGATCTCGCAAGAACCGTGTGGAGAGGCTTGCCTCAGGGCTCGGTACTAAGTCCTCTTCTCTATAACATATACACTTCTGACCTTGAATCCTCCGTCAAAGACTGTAGAATATTACAGTACGCTGACGATTTATTAATATATTCCGTAGACAGCTGTCCGAAAGTTGCGTCCTTCAATTTAACTAACACATTAAATCATCTTAGGAACTGGTTGAATGAACATGGTTTGGAGCTTTCAGCCTCCAAAAGTACAATTGTTACATTTAGTCGTAAACGTAATTCTCCTCCGGCAAACATTTATTACAATAATGATGTTTTACCTGAAAAGAGTCATGCCAAATTTCTAGGGGTTGTATTAGATTCAAAGCTTACAGGTCATCCACACTGTGAGCATGTAGTATCAAAATGTGAGAAAAATTTAAATTTACTTAGATGTCTCACTGGTGTGTGGTGGGGCGCACACCCTTTTACGTTAAAATTAGTTTATAATGCTTTAATAAGAAGTGTGTTAGATTACGGCACTTTTCTTTTAGAACCTTGTAATATGGCTGCTTTAAAAAGGTTAGATGGTATTCAAGCAAAAGCTTTAAGAGTGATTATGGGAGCTATGAAATCTAGCCCCATTAATGCTTTACAAGTAGAGTGTGGTGACCCTCCTCTAGAATTAAGACGTCAGTTTTTGGCCAATCGTTTTTTCTTCCGTACTTTACAGTTTTCCAATCATCAACTTCGTCCAAAAATCCAACTTCTGTCAAATCTTGTCTCATCATGTTCTTATTGGAAGTATAAAACGCCTCCCTATTTGGTAAATAGTTATAATAAATCTTTGGACTTCTCATCTCCTACTTTTCAGACAAACAATTTGCCTCTTTTTGAATGCCTGTTTCAGGCTCTTTTGTTTGAGCCAATCATCTTTTTCAATTTAAATATTGAACGTGATGATCCACATGCAAACATAAATCTGAACTTTATTTTAGATGAACGGTGGCATGATTGGCATCAAATTTATACCGATGCTTCTAAGCGTGGCACTACTGGGAATGTTGGTGTGGGGGTATTTCACAAGCAGTATAAGATTATTCAATTGATTAAGCTTCCACCCGAGACGTCGGTATTCACAGGGGAATGTTTCGGCATAGTTAAAGCATTGGATTATATTTTATTAACAAAGCTCAAAAATACCGTTATATTTAGTGACTCTAAGAGCTCTCTTGAATCCATAGTAAAATTTCCATTTCGCTCTAAAACACATTACCCTTTAATTTTTGAAGCAAGAGTCAAACTTTTGCAATGCGTAAAACTTGGATATATAGTAAACTTGGCATGGATACCAAGTCATTGTAACATCTCTGGAAATGAGCGTGCTGATAAATTAGCTAATGAAGCGGTGGAGTGTGGTGACGTGTTCCCTTATATAAATTTTAGCCATGATGTGGTTACTCTTCCCAGGATTTATCTCAAGGAATCTTGGGAAAAATCCTGGGAAAAATCTTCTAACACTAAAGGGAAATATTACAGGAATATTCAGAAAACTTTACCATTAAAACCTTGGTTTTTTAAGATTCGTTTAAGCAAAAGAGCCACTACAGTCATTATTAGAATGCGTCTAGGCCATACATGTTCTCCTGCCCATCTGGCTCGAATGAAATTAACAAGGAGCCCTGCTTGTGACTGTGGGGATGAGTTTGGGGACTTGAATCATATATTTTTCGCATGCAGTTTGTATGACCATATTCCCTTTTTTGAAAACCTTATTTCCCACCATGTCCCATTCCCTACAAATATGAATATCCTACTCTCCTCTCTTGATCCTTCTATTTATTTGTTTATAGAATCTTTTATAAATTGTAACAACATTAAAATATAATATTTATTCTTTCTTCGAATACTTTTTTACATGTAATCTATTTATTCTGCTATAAAATATAACCAACTACTGTACTGATCCATAGTTCCTTATCCTTTCCGTTTTTTCGTAGTAAAATAATCCGTGTTAGTTTCCCTAATTTTTGTTAATAAAAAAAAAAAAAAAAAAAACTTGACTAATGGCAAAAGCATTCGTGCGAGTCCAGGAAAAAAAAAAAAAAAAAAAAAAAAAAAAAGAAATATGTCAAAATCCTACGATGAGCCGATTTTGTTCGCGAGATGGCAGTCTGATACGTTAGTATCCCTTAGTAGTCTGTGCCCAGTATATTACACTACTCTTTGGTCGGAACGGTCGGCTTATCTGATCTTATCTCTAATCTCTACGACTACTCAAGTACTCAACAGTCCAGTAACAATATTTTTTGCTATGAATGAATGAAGCCAAAAGTTTCCTAGGTTACATACAAGCATTATTATGAAACATTACCTTCTTGTAATATAATACAATACTTTAAATTTTGAAAGAGACCGACGAATTCATTTCTCATAACATAAGTAATGGATAGAAAGAGGCAGAGACGCGTTTACGTTACAACGCGTCAAAAGAAGAAGCTTGTTGAGATGATAACAAAACATCCCGAACTAATAGCACGCAAGGCCGGTGAAGGATATTCGCTAAAGGAATCTGAAAAACTGTGGTATGCCATAGCAATAGAATGCAATGCCTTAGCCGGAGCTAGGAAAACTTGGAAACAATGGAGAAAGGTAAGGTAAATCTTAAACAGTAATTTCTACTTTAAGACAAGCATATTCAACTTATTGACCCCTAAAATACATTTCTATCACAAGTTCATTTCTTAATTTTATTTCTTTATTTACCATGCCTTCATATTTTACTTTTAGGTTATAAAACACAGTTCTCTGAGTATGGGCAATTTCTTAGTTTTAAGACTGTGCTTGTTCTTTGTTTTTATCGTAAAAAATATATACAAGATGTGGTATTGTTATAGTTTCTAAAGTGCACCACCAACAGACTAATTGATGTTTTCCATAATTTTAAATTGAAAGACAATGCTTATATGCTATGTTGATTTGGTCTATATGTACAGGGCTGGGCAAAATACACACCTTGCTTTAATTGAAATACAAATTATAAATTACTTTTTCGCATGTAATTAAAATACGAAATATAAAATATTTTTTAGACGGGTATTTGAAATATAAAATACAAAATACAGTATTTTAACCATTTTTAATTAAAATACAAATTACAAAAATACAAAATACATTTACACGAGCGTTGCGCCAACGCGAAAACGTGCGTTAGTGTCCAATTCAACCAATCAGGTAGCACATAGCACTAGCAGCAATTTGACACTAGTGCGCATTTTGGCGTTGGTGCAACGCCCGTGGGAATAAGGCCTAACTGCTCTGGGTGCTAGTGTTTATAGTCTATGTACGAATCAGCTAATTTTTATTATCAATTTATCATTTATAATAAGATCGCTAAATGTATTTGTTAAAATGTATTTTGATGCAATAAGTATTTGAAATACTAATTACAAAATACCTCGGCGTCGGGTATTTAAAATATTAAATATAAATTACATTTTTAAGTAGTAATTGAAATACAAATACTAAATACGTATTTGTATTTTAAATACGTATTTCAATTAGAAGTAATTCAAATACTGCCCAGCCCTGTATATGTACCCATAATTCCTTGTACCTGCTATAATGTAAGTAATTAACTATGGAATCAACTTTCCATAAACATTCAAATTTATTATATAATTTGTTTATGGCATAATCATTATTTAGCATAATCCTTTGAAATATGAAATACTGACATCAGTTTTTAAGCTTGTTTCTTACTTGCAACTAGGAAAAAGAGTGGAACTAACTCCCTTTGATTCTATTTAGTCCACAAGAGTAAATACTCTTTAACTAAGCAATTGTCCTCGCGTGTAATATCCATGGTCTTGTTTCTCTGATAAGTCTATGCTGATTGTCATAAACTGGACATAAGCTTGCTTGCTTTTATTATAATGTTGTCCAAATATCTTAAAGTTAAGAGCAACAACAGTGAAGCATAGAAGGAGGGCTAGTTTGTGACCGAATCATACCTGAATTGTCCAATGCATTTTATAAATAAGTTTTAGGTTTGGTCAGTGTGTCCTAAATTTAATGTTATTGCAAAAAAAATATGTGGTGAAATGATTGAGCTAATGAACTTGCAGCAAATAAACATATGGAAAACAAAATTCATGGCATATGTATTATCATTAGCAGACCTCGGACAGAGTGAGCCATTTTTACGTCATTAATGTCAAGTGTAGATGTTAATATAGACTGATATACCTCAAGATGAAATATTAAAAAGAATTCATGAATTATAATTAAACTAAAATGACAGTGCATTATGTACAAAACGAGTAGGTATTATTTATTTATTCTAATTTTTCTTTGTTATTGGTTATTGTAATAAAAAACTATAATTTTTTCAAAATTTTCAATTCTCAACGCACTTCTTCTTGAGTTTAATATCCACTTATAGATGGAAAAAGACCTTTCTACTTCCACTGAAGTGAGCGGAGTGAAGTTATACATTAAAATACCGTCCACATCTGTTCCTTCCGTAATTTTTTCAGCATAGTCCCTAAACAGATGTAAGTCTGGGTTTCTAGCTATGACATCTTCTAATTTCTGACTGACAGAAGCAGACAAAGACCAGCTTATAACAGCTCTCACTTGGTCCAACGTTAAAAATGTACTACATAGGTATGTCCATATTATGCAAACTCATAAAACAGCTCACCCTGTCAGAGGTCTGATCATTAGGTATATAATTAAAAACAGTAATTTTATATATTTTAAATAAACATTAAGGAAAATTAAAGCCTGTGGGCCAATATTACCAAAAGTAATGCATATGAAATTAGATACTAAATTAATTGAACTTCTGGCAAACATGAGACAACAGCAACAACAGGGAGGGCATACTATAGTAAAACCTGAGTTAATACAGGTTATTCCTCTGACAGCTCATGTAATACAGTAGTTCCTTAAATTTTTCGTAAAAATTCATTAACACAAATACAAGTTAACCATTTATTGACTTAATATGAAGCATGTATTATAGCCATTGCTTCTTCATGGGCAAGTTGTTAGTGTCATTTAATGACCATTATAAAAAAAAACAACTTTATAAAAATCATATAAAAAATAATGTGACAACGTCATATCTTAGTTTGTTATTACCTACAAAGTTAGTGGTCCCAAGTTCGATTCCTGGTATGGGCAAATATTTGTGTGATGAGCAATATTTGTATTTGTTTCCGAGTCTTGGATGTGATCTGTGTTTAAGCATTTATTAAGTATTTATTTATTTATATTGTTGTCTAGTACCCATAGTACAAGCCTAGAGCTTAGTTTGGGACTAGGTTAATTTATGTGAGATGATCCCATGTAAAAATATTAATGTAATTTTACAGACCTGGCAAGACCTCCGTTCAAAAAACAAGAAGAAAAGTACAGATGCACGAAGATCACAATCACCTGTAACTCTAACTGCAGCTGAGCAGGAAGTTCTAGGGATTACTGGCACAGAAAGAGACAGAGGCAGTGAGAGCCCTCAGGAGCAACCAGAGTTCATCCACCTGAACGAGGGTGAAGTATCTTTACAGGACAGTAATTATGGTGAAAGCATAGATTATACAGAAAATATTAGTGAGCCTGAGTCACCACCAGAAATTAAAGTGTTCACTTCTGAAAGAAGAATAAAAATTGATAACGATTCCAATTATAAAAATTCAAAACATTGTGATTGCGAGTTTAACTGCAATGTCTTGACCAGCATGGAACAAAAGAAGCTAAAAGTCAAAGAAGACTACCTTAAATTTAAGAAAGAATATTTGAAACAGAAGTTAAAGTTAATTAAAGAACAGACTGATGCCTTAAAGAGCATAGCCCAAGAATTGTCAAAGTGATTTAGTTATTAGTAATAGGTAATATAATGTACATATTTGTTTACATTTAGATTTCAATGTAAATATTTTTTGTACCTTGTTAAGAGCAAATCAAGCAAGATTCACTGAATCTTAGAGACCAACAAATTTAAAAGGTACTTCCTTACTTGCACATGATGACACAGATCAACAATTGACTTTTTTTCTTTAACAAAATATTTCAGGATTTTTATTAAAACTAACCTTCTACACGATGATGGTTCTGAAATAAAATCTAAAATATTTACAGTTTAAGAAAAAAAAGTGGGTTGGCAAATAAATCAATTGGGAAAAATACATTTTGCCAAATGATTTTCGGCTAAAAGACAGGATACCTTCTCTAACTAAGTGAACTTAATATTAGGTTAGTGGCATTGAATGTTTTAAAATATTAAATATGTAATGAATTGTAGTTTCAGTATATGGACACTTTGCATTTTCTATTTTAAGGTACAACTCCAATGTTGGTAAAGAACTAACTACGGTTGGCAACATTGGAATCATTCCTTCAGAGTTCAGTGAGCATCATCATCAGCATCATCATCATGCATACCCATTATGGTTATATACAATTAGAATTTTAACATGTTGATTGATATTGTACCTTTGTTCAGTGATTTCATACCTCTTTTTTTATGGTTCTGTACCCATACGGTAAAAACGGGACCCTATTACTAAGACTCCACTGTCCTTCTGTCTGTCAGCACTGTCAGCAGGCTGTATCTATACAGGGTTATTGGTAAGTCGACCTATTCCCGTTAGGAGGTGATAGGGGTGACTATTTGCGATAATTTTGACCCTCATATGCATTATGCAAAAGTGAACCATTTTTGAGTTATCGCGTTTTTTTAGTTTTTTTTTAAATTTGTCAGAAATTCAACTTGAAAAATTTATTACAAAAAAAGTATCAATTTAAATCTTATTTTTTTTCTGATTTGTAAATACTATTAAACACTGGTTATTTCTCAATATTAAAACAATAATTATCGGTCCAAATTTAAAAAAGCGAGACGGAAAACGAAAACTTTTCAATATTTTTTTGCGATCGCTGTCCCGTAAAATGCCTTAAAAACAAAAAAAACGTTATGAAACTAGGCTTGCAGATTATTTTAAAAACTTAACTGTTTTCTTAGATCTCCAAAAATGCATAACAACTATGAACTTATTTTAAAAAAAACTGAAAAAAATCATCACAAAGGAAGCGGGCGGAAATTCGTCTTCGAACTAAACTAAAGTCAGAAATGAAACTTCAAAAATAATTAATCAAAAAAAAATACCAAATTTAAATCAACTTTTTTTATTTGCTTTTATACAAGATGAAATTGCTGTTCTTATGCAATATTAAAAAAAAAAAAATCTGTACACGTTTGAGAATGCGAGACCGAAAACTAAAAAATACATGTTTTTTTATCAAACTCCAACATAAATTATACGAAAACAGAAAAATTTACCAATACATTTGGCGTGCAGATTACACGTTGATAAAAAAACATTTATTTTTTAGTTTTCGGCCTCGCATTCTCAAACGTGTACAGATAATATTTTTTTTAATATTGCACGAATCTAATAATTTAATAAATTACCGATGTTCTGTCAGATTATTTTTGACAGCTGTATTGATGGAAATACCGAATGACAAAGATATAATGATTTGTTAGATGTCTTTTCTGATATTTTTATTTTCTCGTATAAAAAAATCCGATAGCCTTCTTTCCCTATAGACCCGAACGCCTTCTTTCCCTATGGACATATTATTTTCTGTTTTTTTTTTCTTGTATAAAAACTCGGAACGCATTTTGTCCCATTCCATAAACATTTAACAGAGTTGACGGAGCTCCGCTTGGCGGAGCTTCTACTTCCGAATGTTTTTGGCCCACCGGGCCTGATATAAAAACGAACCTAACTTAACCTACATACGTATTACGATATAATTACTATTGGGAAATATTCGCTACTATGACAAAAATGTCTTCTGTGAAAATGTTCTAACAATGAATACATATTATGTACATATTCAATATGTCCAGAGGAAAAGAAAGCGTCGGAATTAATTAAACAAGATGTAGGTAGAGAGGACAATAGAGAGATCTTTCTCCAGGCGGGTGTAATGCCTGGGAACCGAAGTCCGTTGGTATGAAGTTGGAAGTGGTTTATATGTCAACCGGCTGTAGAAACTTCGTTGCTTAGCGCGAGGTAGAACCCTTAGTTCCGCTGTCTGACGCTGGTGGCGCTAGCGAGTTGGTTGACACAAGTTGCCATGAGATGTCGCTAAGTCGCCATACCAGCCCCCCTTTGAGACCGGAGGTTGATTTGATAGTGATATGATGACGTGCAGTCTGTGCGTGCGTTGAATTCACAACAATTCATTTTGTGCTAAGGTAGTAAAATAAAATACCGTTTCTAGATTTTGCACTGCTGATTTCAGTAAAAATATCTTTGGATTTTTTTATGCAGTATTTTTTTTTATATATAGGAAAAACACTAAAAAAAGTTCGATTGTGAATGTTAGGAATACACTTATAGTGCCCTTAGTCCATTTATTACCAAAGGAATTGAAAAAAATATACAACTGTCATGTTCATTTTTTATCTGTCTGACGAAAGAAACTCAAAGCAGATGCAAAGCAGTAAACGCAAAATAGTTTATTTAATTTAATGGCGTCTACAAATTATGTAATTAATTAAATTACGCAAAATAACAAATTTGTGAACGAACGGCAGCGAATGATTGACAAGTGAGTGACATGACATGACAGTCAGTTCTGTTTAAAGTTACTTTTTTTATTTTATATCATGCTAAGATCACGACTTTAGTATTCCTAACTTTGTATATACGGTCTTTTTAATGACTATTTCTTAAATAAATTATTAACGACGAATTTAAGTTAAATAAAGAAAAACCGAGAAATACGGGTAATCTAATTTTTAACCAGCTATTATAAACGCGAAAAATCAATAATGCATTTTTTTTTTGATACAAACATACATACATTAAATCACGCCTGTTTCCCAGAGGGGTAGGCAGAGACCACTTCTTTCCACTTGCTACGATCTTGGCAAATTTCTTTCGCTTCTTCAACATTCATACATCGAGTCATGCACGCACGTCGGTTTCGGGTACTTAAGATTCGGCCCTTTCCCAGTATTTCTCCGATTTGATTCGAAAAAGTACGCCTAGGGCGGCCCCTTCCGACCCTTCCACTCACTTTCGATCTGTATATCTCTTTCGTCAATCTTCTTTCATCCATCCTTTCCAAATGACCGAACCATCGAAGCATGCCCTTTTCAATCTTAGTCACTACGTCTTCTTTTATTCCACATTTCTCTCTGATTTTTTCATTTCTAACTCTATCAATCAGTTTCACACCACACATACTACGCAAAGAACGCATTTCAACTGCATTTACACGACTAACATGCTTGTCCTGCCACACCCAACATTCACTACCATACATCAGGGTAGGGGCTAGCACTCCATTGTGAACAGCCAGCCGGGCTTTTTGTGAAACGCCCTGTCTGCTCACAAAGGAGTGCAGGGCCCCATTAATTTGATTCCCCGCATTCACCCTCCTCTCGATATCCTTCTCACACTTACCATCTCTTGTAAACATACTTCCCAGGTACACAAATTCGCTCACTTGTTCTACTAATTCACCATTTATATTTATCACGCACTCAGTCATCTCCTCATCCTTCTCTATCACCATGACCTTGGTCTTGGCAACATTTACTTTCATCCCCTTTTTCTTAAATCCCTCATTCATTACTGTCACCATCTCCTGCAACTCAAGTACCGATGAGGCAAGTATAACTTGATCATCGGCATATAAGAGGCATTTGATTAGCAACTCTTGCATACGCAAACCCTTATCATACTCTTTCAAATCCCACATACAACTGTCCATGAATAGATTGAACAGCCATGGTGAGGCAACACAGCCCTGTCTAACACCTTTAGAGATATTAAACCAGGCCGAGTATGCCCCATTGATCCTGACACAGGCTTTGGAGCCCTCATAAAGGGACCTCAAAGCCTGCACCAGGTTGCTGCTCACTCCATACATAGACAGCACCGTATAGAAAGGAGTTGTGGTCCTTTCTATCTACCCTATCATAGGCCTTTTCCAGGTCCACAAAAGCACAGAAAACCTTTTGGTTCACAGCCAAGAACTTTTCTGTGATGGACCGTAGTGAAAAGACCTGATCCGTACATCCCATTCCCTTTCGAAATCCCGCTTGTACATCCCAGATTTTGTCATTCGTAACATTCAATACCCTTTCTATTAGAATCTTCGTATATACTTTGCCGACAACACTAAGGAGGCTGATACCGCGGTAGTTTTTGCAGTCTTGCTGTGACCCCTTTCCTTTATACAGAGGGACGATAACGGCCTTGACCCAATCTTCTGGGACTCGGCCGCTATTCCAACATGCATTGAAAAGACGGTACAACAGACTACCCACCAGGCCATCTCCTCTCCTCAGCATTTCTATCGACACTCTATCACAACCTGCTGACTTTCCCGCTTTCATACTTTTTAAAGCTTTCATGATTTCACTCATACTAATCACACTTTCATCTTCGCTACTTGCATCTTTACTCATGCTTTCTAGCTCACGACAAATATCTTCGCATTCAAACAAGCTTTCAAAATAAGTTTTCCATCTATCAAGCATTTTTTCTTCCTCACATATTAATTCTCCAGACTCATCCCTCACCGCGCTTAATTTAGTTTTCTCTGATTTCCCCCGAGCCGATTTAATCAAGCTCCAAAAGAGTTTAATATTCGACCGGAAGTTGTCAGAGAAACTCCTATCATACTTTTCATTCAGTAAATCTTTCTTTCTAGCCACAACTTCTTTCACTCTTTTCTTTGATCTATTATACTCTTTTTTCTTTCTGTCGCTTAGATCTTGTCCTGGATCTACAGCTACAAAATCCAACCAACACTTTTTCTTCTCTTTCACGACATCATCTACCTCTCTATCCCACCATTCCGGACGTTCATTCTTACTTTTTCTTCTTTTTACTACACCGCATACTTCAGTGGCCGATTTGACCATGCCATTCTTCATAATCTCCCATACATTATATACATTATTCTCGACTTCACTGTCATTCATTTTATTAACACATTCAAAACGATCTTTCAGCTTTCTTACGTATTCATCTTGTATAACTTCGTCATTCAGTTTCTCTACTTTTATCCTCTCTAACGCAGTTGTCGGTACGGGAACACGATGGCGCCAACGTGTGAACAGACCCCTTACTCGTGTTACCACTAAGTAGTGATCTGAACCTACGCTAACTCCTCGAAATGCTCTGGTATCTACAACTTTGTTACGCAACCGTTCATCCACAATCATCAAGTCTATCATAGACTGCTCATTCTGACGTCTCCACGTATACTGATGAATCTCTTTGTGATCAAACAAAGTGTTTGACACGCAGAGATTCTTAGCCAAACATACATTGAGAAGGCATTTGCCATTCTCGTTCACTCGCTCATCACCATACTTACCCAGTACCGATTCATAACCATCCCTTTGCACGCCTGTCCAACCATTAAAATCGCCTAGCAAAATAATCCTCTCATTCTCCTTGCATTTTGTTGAAACCTCATGCAAACTTTCCCAAAACTCCTCCCTTTCTTTTTTAGATTTATTCGTATCTGGGGCATAAGCCCCAATTACGAATAAACGGGTGAGACCTACCTTGACTCTCACCCAGAGAAGTCTTGGGCTCACACATTCATGCTCTTGCATACATTCAGCCATTCGCTCTGTGAGTACGATACAGACTCCCTGACGACCGTGCTCGGATTCCGGAACTCCGGACCACAAAGCCGTCAAGGTTCCGTGTGTGGACGTACTCACCCCTTTTTTCTTCGTCTCAGTCACACATAGAACATCCAGCTTTCTCTCTTTCATCATCATACATACCTCATCTAATTTATGTTCCATCCCTCCACAAACATTCATTGTAGCAAGGCGGCTTTCAGCGGCCCGCTTTTTGCCAACCCCCCTGCGAACACAGCGTGACGCGTGGCAAACGGCATCGCCGCCGTTCCGATCCCCGGAGGGATCCGAACATACGCGCACTATTTTGCCCCCCCCAGAGTACGAAGGGCTGCCCAGGCTAGGCCTAGGGAGGGATTCTCTGGCATTGCCAGTACCCTCCTGGGGTATAAACTTTTTAAATGGTGCTCGCATGGTCCATTATGCAGGGTCGGGTTTGAATTTGGAGTTTTCCTTCTCCTAGATAGGTAGCAGCCCAATGCTAACGACGCTTATCCCGCCGGGTTTGAATTCGGAGTTTCCTTCTCCTAGATAGGTAGCAGCCCAATGCTAACGACGCCTATCTCGCCCGGAGGAGATCTTTCCTATGTAATAATCCCTTAATCGCCTTCTACGATACCCGCGGGAGGATATGGGGTGGTGCTATTCTACTCTACCGGCACCACACGGCCAATTGCCGCTTGCAAGTGCCAGTGAATGTCTTCCAATAGTGCTCAGAGCCGCGTTGGCGAGCGTAGCAAGAGAAGAGGAGTGAATGGAGTACACAATGAGTCGTGTACCTGCTCGTGAAGTACTCGTTGTAGGACGCAGTGCGGCGTCGCGTTGTAGAGTGAGAGTAGTGTGGTGGTGCACAGTGCGGGTGGTTGGTCTGGCTTGCTGTGAAATTGCGTCATTTGCTTGAAGGTCGTCAGGTTGTGTAATTGTCCATTGTCGAGGGTCACCAATGTAGGAAGAGAGGACAATAGAGATATCTCTCTCCAGGCGGGTGTTATGCCTGGGGACCGAAGCTGCGAAGTCCATTGGGATGAAGTTGCAAGTGGTATATATGTCATGTCAACCGGCTGTAGAAACTTCGTCAGCGCGATGTAGAACCCTTAGTTCCACTGTCTGACGCTGGTGGCGCTAGCGAGTTGGTTGACACAAGTTGCCATGAGATGTCGCTAGGTCGCCACAAAGAAAATAATGATAATAATATATTATACGTCTATAGGGAAAGGCGTTCGGAAATTTTCATACAAGAAAATAATTGTAACATTAAATATGTGTATAGGGAAAGAAAGCGATACTCACAAGAAAATAAAAATATCAGAAAATAAGTCTAACAAACCGAACCGATGTTTTTTTTTTATATAGACATGCCGTCATTCGTTATCTATCAGTTGTTCACAACGGACGATGTCAAACGAGTATGCGAGCATTTCTAAAAAAGTTTGTACATTTCATTCACGACTTCGATTTGCAAAAAAAATTGCAGGTTGGTAGGGTAAATGAAGCTGAGCCTAAATAACATAGTCTCCCAAAATGTCCTCATACATTTGTATGAAACTTTCCTTTTTTGTTACCATGAACCAAAGAAATTTAGTAACAAAAAAGGAAATTTTCATACATATGTATGAGGACATTTTGGGAGACTATGTTATTTAGGCTCAGCGTCATTCACCCTACCAACCTGCAATTTTTTTTGCAAATCGGAGTCGTAAATGAAATGTACAAACTTTTTTAGAAATGCTCATGCCCGATTTGTATTATACGGCAAAATTATGAAAAGTGGCGACTTTGTTTTTCGCTGTCATAATGCGCAAAAGGCATTATTTAAAGGCAGTTTGTCTGTTTAGGTTTCATAATTTGTAGCTAGAATATAAGGCGATTATTCCGACTTAATGTGACCCGCATGGGTCTTATTCGTGGCGTTCCAACAGAGTGGTCAATAGATCAGCAGGTGGAGTCCCTTTCGTTACCGGACATTTGTGGGAAGGACCTGAGGACGGGTGGGTTCAACCGAAACGTATTTGAAGAAGTAGGTTCGCCAAAATGGATCCCCACCAAATCTGTTGTATTCTCTTTTAGATTACAAAAATTGACGGACGTCAAGTCTACGCATTACCAAGCACCCACGATGCACGATTGAACCGATGTACGTCAGGGCTACGCACCATCCAGTTGCACGTCGTGCAAGAAGAGCTCGTTGGACCGGCGTTGGAAAATTCGGGCGTGCGGTACCATCACGGTAATAATAATAATTATTGACTTCCAGCAAGCCTACGCACTATCGTTTTGCGTCGTGCATCGTGCCCAGACGGACAGCACGGAACGATAATGCGTACAGGGCTATAGATATTTTCTACCTCTATGTGTCACTGTCATATTATTTCATTTTGACATGTCGCAATTTTTTATTCTGTGCTAGGTGTAGTGTATCATAATCCTATTTCATTATTTACTATTTAATGTTCTTTTCTTGGAATAAATCATTGGTCGCAAGAGTTTAGGGTTAAATATTATATAATTATGTCATAGTCCTAGCATTTATTGCAAACCATAGTTAAAGTTAGTTACAGTACGCTTAGATTCATATTATTATGGCCCATGTTGGGGCGTAGCAATTTTAAATTCTATTATTTAGCATTATAATAGTTACCCTGTGTCTCAAATTAATGGTTAAGATAATGTTTCACAAGAACTACAGAAACTTCGTGAGACCAGCATCCCCGACTGAACACGTAATCAAGTGGCCAGGCAAAGTAACATTGAGTGGAATAGAAGCCAAAAGGATATATTTAGAAGAAGTAAGTAAATCAAAAGATGCAGTTCTATCGAGAAGCATTAACAACAATTTAAGTACAAATATAGATTCAAGTACTCTGCAACATAAAGGTACCCCCAGTCAAAACGACAAAAGAGCTATTACGCAAATTTTCTGTGATAGAGATTTGTTTCTAGCAGCGCAAAGTAATAATTTAGAAATGATCAAAGTTGCCATAGCTGCATGCCCTGAGAAAATTAACATCACTGATGAATATGGATGGAGTTTACTTATGATAGCCTGTCAAGCTGGCTGGATAGATATTGTCAAAGAACTTTTAAAGAGGGGGGCAGATACTACAGTAAGAGATAAAGCAGGTAACTCCGCCCAGAGTCTTGTAATTAGAAATAAAAATTTGATATTAGCAAATATATTAGTAAAACACAAGCAAAATAAAGAAGAGCTCAAAAGGAATAAAATAGTTAAACAGAAAGACAAAAAAACAAAAGACTTTCATTGCACAATCTGCAATAGAGTATATCATAATGAGCAAGAACACTTGGCATCCACAGTTCATAATTTTAATACCAGTAAAGGTAAACGAATACCCACTCACTATGCAATACCACAGAATAACAGAGGATATCAGATCATGTTGAAAGTTGGTTGGGATAGAGACTCGGGTTTAGGACCAAATGGAATAGGAAAGATGTATCCCATCAAAGCTGTGCAGAAGAAAGACAGAAAAGGTTTGGGTCATATTAAAAAAGAAAGTGAAGTAGAAAAGAATGAAAAACTAAATTATAAGAACAGGAAATCAACGGCCAGAGAATTTGAAAACAACAAAAAGATGGAAATTAATTTTAGAAGAGAATTTTACTAAATTTCTGATGTAGTATATTAAAAATAATTTCATGAAAAATGATGTTTATGTTTGCTTTGTGATAAAAAAAAAAGTTCTGAGTTTTCATAGGTTGGTAAGACTAAAGCAAGATATGGAGTCAATATACTCATTCATACTCTTTTATTTATTGTACCCTACCATTTAATTTTTAACTCCATGTCTGCCTATAGTATTACTACGCTATAAAAACTTTAAACCCTAGTGTTAAATTAGCTTGTTAAAAAGCAAAATCTGTTTTTTGAACTGGTATATTACAAGGCACTAAAACAACCTGCATTATATATGTATACAATGGTAACAACTTGTCTGTGTATATGCATAACATAATCTATTCTATACATGAATCAAGCTGCCTTCATATAAAATATCACTTAGTTTTTGTCCTACAGTTCTTATACAGTGCTGTGAGATTAAATAGATGACAAACCCTGCTTTATTTAGCTATGCCTTTATTTAACAACAAAGCAACCAAATATCTAGGATTTGGATTATTATAATTCAATGTCATTAGACAAGAAAGTAAAATAATACTAGAGATGTAAATATTTCTTTAACAAAAATAAAAGATTATCTCTTATGCATACAATACAGCAAGTTAAAGCTTATTGGCACAGCACTGTTACTCATTAGTCATACCAAGAAAATATATCTGATCAACATTTATAAACAATATTATGATTAAGACTAAAATCTTAGACTAATATACTGTACATTTTATAATTGATGTTTAATGCTTATACTATTTACTATCAAAGCTTTGGTGCAACCCAGTCCAAGAAATTGCTGGCTAATTCAAACCCAACAAAGCAGGCAGCATTAGCTGGGAATGCCCTGAGCATTACAGGGGTTACACCCTTATAGAGAGCAGTGGGGCCCTCACGCTCCATTAGCTGCTTGAACACATCTCGCAAGCCATTAGGATAAGTACCTTCAGGGGCTGTCTGCAGCCTACTCTTCAGTACATCAGCTGGCATGCCCACCAGCCAGTTAGCTATCCCAGCACAGCCACCTGCAACCACTGTAGCCATCAATTTAACTTTTGCATTAGCATCTGCTGGCACTAGTAATTCTTGGAGCACCTCATAAGTCATAAAGTACATTCCACTGGCTGGTACATCTCTTAAAATTGTAGCTATGCTGCCCTTGTAGATGCTACGTATGCCTCCTTCTGCATATAACTGTCTGGCACAGTCAACCATACCACTGTACTTTTGTGGCCCACTGCCACCCTGCTGAATCTGCAGAAGGCACTTGATGCGTTCACCAGGTGCCATGATGGATGTAGTGAAGATGCCTGAGAAGGATCCTGCGGCAAACAGCTCCAACCTCGACAGCTTCTGTTCTTCTGAGCTTTTGATTAGCTTCTTCCCCAATCCGAACCCAAAAAAGCTGATGGCGAATATCGGTGCCACCCCAGTTAGGGGCGCTGACATTCCCTTGTACAAACCCCGGAACCCTTCCTTGTCGATCGTCTTCTTGAAACAGTCCCAAGTGCCCCCGTACAAGGCCGTCTCGCCCGGTTTTGGCAGTGCCATAGTTTGCAATCTTACTTTTATCGTGTCCATAGGATGACCCGCCAAAACTGTGCATACTCCACCGAATCCACCGCACAAAAAGTATTTAACAGGACTGTTTTTGTCAGACATTTTCGAATCAAGTGGTTTTGCTTCAAGAGAAAGTACACTACTAAACTACTTGTAGGTATACACGGCCGACCAGTTGTTTAATACCTACTCGATTTTGATAGGAAATCAAGGGTGACTGACTTGATTAAAATGTCAAAGTCCATTCTGACCGTTTTCATTCCATTTTACGGTGCTCCTAACTAAAAATACTCTTACCATCTTTATTACATCTTATCTTTTAGAGTCATTTCCTAAAATGCAACTAAAAGTCATACAATTTACAGTTGGAAGTTTTTTTTGCTAGACTCAAACGATATTATCCATATGTTACATAGAGGTAGGGAAACATCTACAATGGTAAGGCAAGTGAAGTATCAGTGTAAATGAAATAAAGACCAAAAAAAAACAATACCCAATAAAGGTGGCTTAAAGGTCCCTGCAACCAGGCCATAAAACCAAAAAAAAAAGATGTGTCAGTGTCACACGATGTTGTCAATTTATCTTTATCAGTTCGTACTTGCGAAACGTTTAATTTTTGATTATAATAAAAACGAAACTGTATAAAACAGTCCGTAATTCATTTCATGTAAAGTGTGAATAATGTAATTCGATGGCCTGCTCAAAAGAAGAAATTGAGCGGAAGCGCCTTGCCGCGTTGCAAAAAAGGCAAACAAAAACAGGGGATACAAAAACATCTACAAGTTTTACAATGTTTAGCACATTGTCTCCTCGAGCACCCATAGGGCAGTCTAGGGCTGGGCCTATGCGTAATATGAGTAACCACGCTAACGGCTTCAAAACCCACCATCCATATACCAAGTTAGAATGTAAAGCACCCGAAAACAGTGTGCCTGTAACAAAAGTTGTGAGTGGCACGTTATACCTAATTTCAGAGGAGAGATTTGAAGTGAATCCGTCTGAATTTTGCCAGCCCCTCATTAACGTGTATAAATCTATATCTTCTAAAAGCTACGGTGAGATCCCCATTTTTTTTAAATATTCAAGGTAACACCTTGTTGAACTCTACTTCATACACTGATGACAAATTAGTTATTTAAAGACTATTAGCAGTTGACGATTTCCTACGACTATCTTCTATCTCCATCACCGCACTAACTCAGTGAAGAGAAAATATGCCTTGTATTGTCACTGAAATTCCATCAATATGTAATGCCTAATCAATCCAATAGTTAGGGAGGCGAGGTAGCTAAATGGCGTAATTCAACGGCGCCGTCGAGACCTATCAAAATCGAAAGATAAAATAATTTCGAAAAGAAAAGCTCTTATGGTAAAAACCATTTTAGCGGTGGGTTTGGCGTGTACGGTTTTTCAAAAATGTTAAAGAAAACAGTTACTTGGGCATTCTCGAGCGCGTCAGATATTCATACTACGTATGCTCCAAGTGCCTCTGATAACAACGGTATACTAATCTGCCGGTTTGCGCGGTGGGGGTAGGCATATAAAGTAGTCAAAAATGCAAAAAAAAAAAAATTTACTCGAGCGCGTCAGATTTTCGGAAGGGGTGTTAAGTAGGCCCCAAGGAAGCTCCCTTTAAAAAAACTGACGATTTCGGCGTGACGATAAGTTACAA
This sequence comes from Acleris emargana, assembly GCA_927399475.2. NCBI lineage: Eukaryota > Metazoa > Arthropoda > Insecta > Lepidoptera > Tortricidae > Acleris > Acleris emargana. The sequence continues at coordinate 10,843,596 of OV656851.1, forward strand.
TGAGTTATTGAAAATGAGAAAAAAAAAAGTTTTTTTGAAATACTCGAGCGCGTCAGATTTTCATAGGGGAGGTTTATCTCTGTATCCTGAAAGCATATTTTCTTAATCTGACAAAAATTTTGGTAGGTTCTCTTAATCTGACCGAAAAAGGTTTTTTTGGTTTCTTTTTTTTCCTTTCTTTCTCCTTGATAAAACGAGGAATTTAAGAATGACAATAAAGCGATAGATATTCCCTTTTTTGTTTATTTAAACTTTTTTTTTGTGAAATGTATCGTTTGCGACTTATATTTCGCAACGCGTTTTTCGGAAGACGAATTGGCTCCTCCACACTTCCGGTCATGCGGAAACCGGCAGATTTTGTATTTTTAGTAAGTTTTAGATTATATTCTTCAAAATAAAAAAAATAAAAATCGCGCTCGAGAATGCCGGATTACCGTTTTTTTTTTACAAGTTCGCTACCCTATAACTCGGCGGCGTCAAGGACTTATCGTCAGATTAGTTAAATTTAGTCTTAAAACACTAAAATCAACCCCCAATATCTTAATCTGACGCGCTCGAGTATTTCAGACTATCGATTTTTTTTTACTAATCTGATCGTCTTTCCTAGGCGCGCGTCACTACATATAAAGCTAAATACTTTACAAGGTTGTTCTATTAGGTCTAAGGTATCTCTCATATCTTAAACTGCCACGCTCGAGTATTACCGAAAATTCCCCTATTCGCCTCCCTAACTACAATGACTATAGGTTAAAATCAACTTCCTACATTTGTTTACATACGGGTGAGGACCAAAAAGTTGCATTAATTAGCAGATAGTTAAGCGTAATTTATCATCAACAATGAAGGCGAAAAAGTTCTGTTATGAAAAGTTTCTTTACAATTGTACAGATAATTTTTGCCAGACAACAGAAAGTTAAATACAAATTTTTAATTAACCGAGTTAGCATGTCAAACTTTTTGCTCTTCACCCATATACATATAGTAAGAAACAAGTGAAGCTTTTATTGAAATGTTTTAAAAAAGTATAATTTTACTGATGCTCTTGTTACGAAAACTTACAGTGTGTAGATTTGTACTATAAGTTTTCATTCAACTAAATATATGTCTACAAGTTTACAAAAAGATTTCACAGCATCTACAGTTACTTTAATATTTATCTTATATTCATTTAATTGTTTAAATTGAAATATGATTCATTGTTTTTAATTACCAATCATTTCCATTCAGATGCCTCGTCAAAACTTTGGAATTTCTCCATAGAGCACTACCAAGACTTAATGACCAAAGTGGCTCCTCTAGCCCCTCATATAGTGCTGGGTCCTCTGCCACAATATGTTTTAAAAATTTTGATGACACAAACCATGGACCCTCAAAGTGTAGACTTATCTCCTATAGAAGCTACGCTTAGATATAAACTGATGCCATTTCAAGAAGATGGAGTGAGGTACACACAATTCATTTATTTGAAAAGTCATGCCTGGATGTTTTATAAGTGGTATTCGGAAATTCATATTGAGTTTTATTAGTTCTACATTAGTTTATGTCACTGCAGGCAACTTTTTTTCCTAACTCTTATTTTTATGTTAAAAATTATTGATGTACCTGTCAATTTCACTATCTTTTCTTTATTTAAAATGCTCCCTGCATTCTAAATCATACAAAGTTTAACAAACATATAGGAAAGTTGGCAGGAGCAACAATGAGATTGTATTTTTCACCAGGTTTGGTATAGCTCACCGTGGCCGGTGCATGATTGCAGATGATATGGGGCTGGGGAAGACGTTCCAAGCTTTAGCCATCGCCAGTTACTACAAACACAATTTTCCCCTGCTGATTGTTACTACATCGTCTATGAGGTACCATAAAAAATAATTATGTGTAAACATTTATTTGTGGGAATCACCACTTGGAAATAATACCTGTGTTTTGATAACTTTGATAAGTTATGCAAAACCAATACTTAAGATGTAGTGTAGTAAATATTTAATAAACACCCAGTCAAACGGGGGGAACAATATTTTTTTGTAATTTTTTCGCTATATATCAAAAAATTAAAAAGTTAAGGAAAATTATAAAAAAAACAGAGAAATGTCCAGACTGAGCCCTTTCATATGACACCCTGTTTGCTATAATCAAATCACTTTTCATTTTTCAACCCCCTATTCTAGACCACTTTTCAAATATTTAGAAATTTTTAGTTTCACTTTTTTTTAAGTAAAAACAGATGTGAAATGAAATGAAATGAAATGAAATCTTTATTTGCTAGAATACGTTACAATCAGGTCTTAAGATTAATAGTAGAATCAGTATTCTGTCGACATGCAATCGACATGCAAAATATTATGTATGCTTATAATCTAAAAAATCAAATCAGACCCAATAATTTAAAATTACAAATTACATGCAGTATTTTTTTGTGGGCAGGCATGTTATACGACTATGCCAAATTTCAAGTTGATAGCTTGTATAGTTTCTGAGAAAAACTCCTGTGCCATACAGATTACAGACTGACAAACCCTTATGGTCACCATAAGGGTTCCTTGCTTTTTACCATTTTGGTATGGAACCCAAATTATTGTGTTCTCTATGTTGATGTGATAAAGGTATTATCAAACCGCGATTAGAATGGGAGGCGGAGGTTGAGGAGAGGATGAAGCGTCTTAAGGTAGGCCGAGGTTAGAGCGCGAGCTTGCGAGTACCGTATGCGTGTACCGTTTCATACATATTTTTTTCTACAACTTACTAACTTTTCTTGTATATTTTCTTTGATTTTTCTGCTAACAAATTACTTGTCAAGAAAGTAATTTTAATTATTTTTTCATGCAAATTTCAACTGTTAAGTAACTATTAAAACAGATCTAACAATTTATCATAAAAATGCAATGCCAAACTAAGCGCCATTGTTAATATCTATATTGAGCATAACCATGGTAACCAACAATAAGTCGATGAATAGGTATTAAACATATTTTTAGTGATAGAGAGTCATTAGTAGTAGATTTTTACTAAAATGTGATTTAAAGAACATTATTAGTCTCTAAATTAATTTGGTTTTTAATAAACGTCCTTGTAATTATTAATAAAACATTTTTAACAATTTATTATACAAATTAGGATGTCAAGTGTTCACTAAGTGCCGAGACAAATCCGGAATGACCGTAACCATAGTAATAACAATGCTATAATTATTATTATAGAACTGTTATTACCATGGAAACGCTCTTTATACAATTGTTTTCACGCTTCGGTTGCGTAATAGGTAGTATTCTGATACCGTTAACTATATCAATATTAGAGATGTATAGTATGCGAGTAGAAAAACTAATAATATGTGATATCTTCAGAAGTACTTTTAGTACAAGTACAGTTATATTATAGATAATACATTTACAAAGTATGCTTTACCATAAACAGTCACTACATATTTAAGCTCTATTCTTGGGAATGTTGTCATTTGTTTTATAAAAAATATCAATGCCATTATTTGACAAATCTGGCATTATTTTTCACTTAATTTTTACGTTATCGAATCGTTGTACCTATCAAAAATACATTTTTATAAAATATGAATCGTGGTAAAGTATTTAACAGTCGGTTCCGAGAAATTATTTTTAATGTATTGATATTTTAATAACGAAAAAGATAAAACGAAGGTTATGATACAGACACCTCTTATAATGTTGGTGTTATCAGTGAATAATTTTGATGGGGTCTCCAAAAGTAATTACAACATTTTATATTAATTAAAGTATTATAATTTGATGTTTTTTGTACTAAAATGAGTATTTTCATTTATCTGCACACTCTATCATTGACAATGTTATTACATGTATTAATTCAAAAACGACATATGAGCTCAATCACATTCTAATGGCGGTTTGATAATACAAGCGCATTAAATGTTAAAAAACTTAAATGTTAAAATAAGAGGTCCTACCTGGACATCATTTAACTCACAGCACGGGTCTTTATAAATGACATAAATATTTTAGCCTCATTGCCTTTACTTCACTTTCTTTATTTTATTTTATTTTCCTTGCCAGAGAAACATGGCAAAGCAAAATCCACGAACTGCTGCCTTCTATTCCAATGATGAACATAGCCACTCTGAGCACCAGCAAAGATGCACAGCTTGTCGCAGATAGGCAGGTAATAATAATAATAATAAAGCCGCAGGGCAGCTAGTGGCGAGCTGTTGGTGAGTGGCGATACCACGGACCTGAGTGCTCCCGATGGTAGGTCCTGTGGAGGAGGTGGAGTGGGAGTCGCAAGAGCTATATGCTCGAAGGGCGGATGTGTTGCATAAGTGGCGAGTGGGCACCTTATAGGTTATAGGTTATAGTGGGCTATTTTCCGCAACTCGATGACTTAATGTATGCGCCTTTTTTGCATGCTCGGTTGCTGGCACTACTCTTAGCAACCCAGTTCTTCCAGGAAGCTTAGCAGACCCTTGATGTTGCCGACGGCTTCTGGTAGCGACCTCGGTGTTCCGAGGTGACGTGCCCGGTATGTTGCCACCTCAGGGCATTCCATGATGACGTGGGCTGCGGTTTCCTCCGCCGTCATACAGGCTCTGCACAGGGAGCTGTCTGTAACACCTAATGTGAACAAGTGCTTGTTAAATAAGGCGTGGGCAGTTATGGCTCCAGTTAGTAATCGGAGTTGGGCCCTTTTGAGAAGTCGTAGATTACGCGACAATCCTGGATTGCTTATCGGAAAGGCTTGCTGCTTACTTTGCCTACAGGTGTTTAGGCTGCTCCAGTAGTGTTGATGCTTTACCTTGGTGATTCGGCGCAGTTGGTTCCGCAGCCAGCTGGTTGGCAGGGGCAGAAATGGTTCAGGACCTATCAGTTCCGTTTCTGAGGCCCTTCTCGCGAGGACGTCAGCCGCGTCGTTACCGCGTGAGTTGCTGTGTAGCACTGTAGGGCTTGGAGAACTGAACGGCTGTCGGAGAATATTTGGATAGGGAGATCCTTTACCTTCCTTTGCTCCATTGCTTTTGTAGCCATAATGATGCCCGTGCATGATGAGTGGGAACCTTATGGTCGTTTAAAGTCCAGAAGCACCTGCCCACCCTTACCCCTTTGGAACGGCTACCTCCCTGCTGCTATGTATATGCGGCTATTTTTGGAGGCCCATTCCATTGAGTTGGCGAGTCACCGCCTGCCATTTCAACCAAAGTAATTAGCATTGGCCAGACAGGCGCCGTAGTTTTAGTTCACCAATCCATATCAGTTCATTCATAGAGCATATTATTAACGTTTCCATCCTTCTTAAATAGTCACTAACAGGTGGTTTTCCGTGGTAATAACTCAGGGACAATCCCCGTCTGGTGTCCCATTACTTTACTAAATTAAACTTGTCTAAAGGGCCTCTGCGTGTTGGCTTCGGCTCCATGTACACCTTCCAAAGGTCCGGGACTCCCATAGTCCTGTGATTGGTAAAGAATAATAATAATCGACGTCACCATCCCGCATGACGAGAACTCGTGAGGGCCGAGAAGGACAAGCTCAGCAAGTAACTTGACTTGATTTGGCTCACGAGGTGACCGCCATGTGGGATGCTGACTCGATGATCATTTTGTCCCGATAGTTCTTTCGGCAAACGGTCTTATAGCGAAGAGTCTCGACGTGTACCTTAAGAGACTCGCTGATGGCTGGATCAAGGGCCAGATACAGAAAACAGTACTCCTCGACAAGGCACGAATTGTGAGGAGGTTCCTCTGCAGCCCTAACCACAGGTAGCTTGAGCCCTGCCTCGCTGCCGGCGGCACTCGACGATTAGGTTTTTTATACTGTATTTTTTTTGTATTTGTATTATTATTTTACATATATTTTTGAATATTTATTGTATAAAACGTAATTTACAAAAAAAAAAACTGATATAATAGAAAAAAATTACATGTAGGTATAGATCAATTCTTATGTTATTTTATGAAAACATTATGCTGACAAATAGATTTTGAAGTGTGACACAGGTAGACATTAGATACAGTGGAAAACCAAGGGTATGGGGAATTGTATTTGTATACTATTGTATCACTCAAATAAAAATTTATCTTAACATACATCAAAAGCGGAATTAATCAGTAAAATATTAACACTGTATTTAAATCTTGGTTTTAATTTGTATAGTTACCTTTTTTTTTAAATTATTATTCAAGCAGTTGTATTTCTTTTCAGACAGAAGTGGTAATAGTTAGCTATAAAATCACTACAATGCACACCGACCTACTGAAGAGTAAGAAGTTCGGCATCGTTATTATCGTAAGTACTTTGCAAACTGATGTTATCTTTGCATGTTATATTATTAAATTCACGAAGCAGTAAAGCATTTTATATAACATAGGATGAGTCGCACAACCTGAAGTCACACAAGGCCCAATGTACGATAGCTCTGAGCGGCATCGCGCGACACTGCTCGCGGCTCGTACTGCTCAGTGGCACGCCGGCGCTCAGTCGGCCCTCGGAGCTGTACACGCAACTAGAGCTCATCGAGCCCAAGCTGTTCGGCTCCTACACTGAGTATGGTGAGTGTTGTCCTGTGCTGGTGCTGGTGGCACTGCCGTGCTAGTGGGTCATATCTCATATCATACTGCTCTGACGCACGCCGGCGCTTAGTAATCGGTTAGACTACTTGCTATAAAAGCATGCAGAGCGAGTGAGAGATAAGTACAAACTTAGAATGCCGTTCTCAGAGTTATGGCAATGTGCCTGCATGTAAAAAAGTACAACTGAAACCGTGCCGGAGGTATGGTTCTACGTGGTCGCGGTTTTAGGCAACTTGCTATCCAGTTTTACCCTCCCAGTTTCAATGGGTTTGCATTTTGCAGCATAAAGCACTTTAAAGATGCGCGACCACTGGGTCGAAATAGGAGCGTTCGGAGCGGACGGACTTGTTGCTTTGTATTGATTTCTATAAATACAGATATACCGATCCAGTGCACCCAGTACTATAGAAATCAATACAAAGCAACAAATCCATCCGTTCCGTACGCTCCGATTCCTACCTAGTGGACGCGCAGCTTAAGGCGGTATAAACTGAACCACAATCTCAAACGATTCCCCTGAACAGGAAAGAGGTACTGCGCGGGCAAGCAGACGAATTTCGGCTGGGACATGACGGGGCAGTCCAACCTAACAGAACTCCAGATCATCCTGCAGAAGCGCTTTTTGATTCGCCGAACCAAGGAGCAGGTGCTGACTACGCTGGAAGAAAAGACCAGGTACTTAACTGTAGACTGTGGCGATAAAGTCATTTTCAAAAGTGACACTCTAATACGGGAGAAGTCAGGACAAACAACGTTAAACACTACTATAGTCTGTTACATTTTGAATCATAAGATAAAGCAGTATCTTTATAAAAAAACGCCCGCGGCTTAGTAACACGTTGAATTAGGTTCCTGCTACTTGCCCAATTTCTTCCCGTTGACGGTCAATTTTCGGAAAATCATTCTTAGTGCAACCCTAGACCTCATAACATAACATAAGGAACCTACTACGTGCCAAATTAATAATCTCTAGACCCAGCGATTTAGGCTGTGCGTTGATATGTCAGTCAGTTTCTTCTTTTATATTATATTTAATGAGCCACTTAGAACCTCGTCACAGAACATCACTTGCACCTTTGTGTCAAAACGTATAGAACTGTCAGACTATAATTAAGTTTGATGGCTTAAGGTAGATTAAAAGTTTAAGTGCTGCTTGATGCTTGGATAGTTTATATCTGTCTAACTACAGTTATCAGTGTTATCATGCAATCATGGATAACAGACAGGATTAATGTCAGTTTGAATTTATCTTGTGGCCCTTTTATCTTATCTTGCATCCATTGCATCATAACTTTTCTAAATTCTGCTTCAATAGAAATGGCCAAAGATGTAAATAAATAAGTATTATATGAGCGTATTTTGATTGTATACTAGCAACCCGCCCTCGCTTCCCTTCGCTTTGGTTTATGTAACTAACCCTTCTGTAAAAAAAAATGTAAGTGATAGTGAAAACCGCATGAAAATAGTCCGGTAGTTTTTGAAATCATCGTGAACATACAGACAGACTAGAAGCCGCGGGGGATATGGTTTTATAATATGTACAGATGTAGTGCATAATTGTTTTCCTTCGTATTTTCACGGAAACGTACGAACGTGTCTTGCCATTTCAGTTGGTCACAGTACAAAAGTACTGAGGTTGACTGAAGAAGCATGACAGATACGAACGTTTCCGACAAAATACGAAGGAAAACAAGTATGCACTACATCTGTAGTGATGCTTTTTTATCATGAATGTATAGTCTTTGTTTTGTTTAATGAAGTATTTACATACATAATATATACATACATACATACCTTCACGCCTGTAATCCCAAAGTGGGGTAGGCAGAGCTACAGAATTACCTACAACTTTAAAAACTTGTTGATAATTCTGTAACGACATTTTGCACAAATAGGCTAAGATGTTTGCCAGCGTATTAGTGACAGGTTGCAAGCCCATCGCCTAACAGTACTACAAGCCTATATTCCCTAATATATCTAAGTAAATAACTATTTTTTTCAGAGAATCGGTGCTCCTTGACGAGACGCTTTTGCAATTCAACAAGGAGGAAGAGAAAGGACTCTCTCAAATGGCGGAGGCTTACCGCACGAGCAGGTCCTCGGAGCGGCACGCCGCCCTGCTGAGCTTCTTCAGCGAATCCGCAAGAGTCAAAATCCCTGCCATTTGGTCAGTTGATGCGTTATTAAAGTAAAAGTCGGATTGTTTAATTCCTTGTCTTTCGAACCAGAGCCAGGCGTGAAGTAAATCGGCGGGCCCTCTGTAGGTGTTTTCAATGGTTTGGGTTGGATGGGAATGTATATAAACTGGGGTAAAAAAGGAAGAACAGTGTAGACACGTCAAAGCTACTGATAACGTTTTGATGGGAGCGGTTTCTTTATTATTCGACCGCAATGAGAATGGGATTCAAAAGTACCGTTAGCACAGCACTACCTACTTATTATTATTATTAACTAGCGGCCCGCCAGCGGCTTCGCCCCGCTGCGTGGATTCTTCAATTATTTTCTGTCATACATATACCTTGTCCTTACAATGACGAGCACAACAAAAAAGAAATCAGCCAAATCGGTTCAGCCGTTCTCGAGTTTTGCGCTTAGCAACACATTTAGCGATTCATTTTTGCTATATAGATGACGTGTTCATTAATATATCTTCACCAGTCAATCAACGATATCTTCATATTTTAAGTGCAGATACTTATAAATGATTTACAAAATATGATTTATCAGAACCAATCACTTAATATTTCAACTCTTTACTTGATACATTTTAATTCTCGTGTGAAAAAAAGTATCCACATATTTGACAAATCTGTCTCTATTTGTTACATATTTTTTACGGAATTGAATCGACGTGCCTTTATAAATATGCTTTTCCGTAGCTTTAGAACGCCATAGTACTGAAATAAGTATTTTCATTCATCTGCACACTAATTCTAATTTTAATTAATGGCTGTTAAATAAGTCCATGGATATCATATCACACGCGAAGACAATTGTTCGGTAAAAGAGTATTTTCTCTGTTGTAGCTTAGCAACTGTTGTGTTTTTGTTAATTATAGTTTTTCTTCTTAGGCTGATAATACATTATATTAACGCTAAACGCTCTCTGCTATAACATTCTCTAAATGGGGTTGTCTCCAAGCGCTTCTGTCAAGTCCATCTGCACACTAGTGTCAATGATAATGTATTTTTATACTTATCTTAAATCGACGTATGTGCTCACTCGCATTCTGATCGCGGTTAGTAATATTTTTGGCACTGTATGTCAGATAATTAGAGGGTAACAGGTGAGCCTTGGGACGCGACACGAATGATGCGCAGTTGAATGCTGTTTTTATGGTAAGGAGCACACAGACCACCTGATGGTAAGGGGGATCTGAGACCTAAAAACAATTTAATTCCCATGACTATAATCTTAAGACTTATATGGAAAACCTCTATGCTAGTAATTTTGACGGTTGTCTTATTAGTACAGTCATTTGGTCGAAAAAATAGAGGTTACCTGGAAAGTTTTCCGGGAGTTTTGAAATTTGGCAATTTTATAGATTTTGGGATGCTCTTGCCAAATTTCAACTTTGCCACCTCGTATGGCTGCCGCTCGCGCCGCCATATTGAAAAAATGGCGCCGAAAAGCAGTTTTTTGATAATAACTCCTTTCTGGCGCATTTTACAGGAAAATCATATTTATACAAAATAAAAGTAGAGAAAATTTCCTACAATTTATGTCTTAACCTTTTCTTTCGTAAAATCAATAGTTTCGGCGTAGGAGCGCCGTAAAGTGTAATTCAATACACGTTTCGGCAGAAATACTCGTTTCCACACCACCATGAGGTAGAGAAATCGGCGCATTTTTTTTATCGTGGTATCCCCAGTAGGTCTAATCCACATCTGACTCACTATTTAAGTATTTAGGTCAATTTAAAAATATTTCTATTGAGCTCAGCTGGGGGCAGATGTTTCTTAGAAGGGAAAGAAGGGGGCCTGACACAAAAGGGACGCATTCCTTTATACCTGCTGAGACATAACAGACTAGCTAGACATGGTAGACTAGTAGTTAGGTAGGTTTTCATTCTATGGAACAATATTTAACCTTCGTATAATTTTTATAATTTACAAATCACAATATGAACAGTTTAAAGTAAATATTACACGTTGGCGTGGATGTATAATGGTTTACGGTGCTCGTACGCCGAAACTATTGATTTTAGGAAAGAAAAGGTTAAGACATAAATTGTAGGAAATTTTCTCTACTTTTATTTTGTATAAATATGTTTTTCCTGTAAAATGCGCCAGAAAGGAGTTATTATCAAAAAACTGCTTTTCGGCGCCATTTTTTCAATATGGCGGCGCGAGCGGCAGCCATACGAGGTGGCAAAGTTGAAATTTGGCAAGAGCATCCCAAAATCTATAAAATTGCCAAATTTCAAAACTCCCGGAAAACTTTCCAGGTAAAAATACTACATGACTGGGCTATATCCCTACACCGGAACAACAATGCGAATACTGTTGCTTGGCGGTATGTTAAATGGACCTAAGGTGGTGTAGCGATCCGAAAGGACCCTGCGCAAAATCCTACCACCACCGTCACAAATGCTAGTACAAACAAAACCAAAAGTAGTTTAAAATATCTCGAATCGTGTATGGTCGATTGTGATGGGTTGTGATATTTACTTATTTAGTTTCACTTGCTACAGTAAGTACATTCGTCAGCTGTTGTCGTCGTGCGACGACAAGTTCCTGGTGTTCGCGCACCACCGCAGCGTGATCGAGGCGGTCTCGCTGACGCTGGACGAGGCCGGCGTGCACTACATCTGCATCGTCGGCACCACCCCGACGCACACCCGGGCGGTATGTGTTGTTCCCCCAAATTATCTCATCCTTAATAGGATTGTGAAGCTCAATATTTTTATACAAAATGCGATAACAATTCTCTCTCCTTAAATCTAGTCAGATTGTACGATTTTTGATTATAAAAATCTAGATATGTATGTTTTCTGCTCTCATAGAGAACAAAAAAATCTAAACCATACAAAACTACATTCATACTCAATCATTAAACTACATCAATAAACGTAAAAATCTGACTAGATTTAGGGGTAAATTTGTATGGTTTTTTTGAGAGTTACGCGATTTAATCGTCGCCTCACAATCCTCTCAAGGAGACCACAGTACCCTTTTTATGGCGTGTAGAATGCAAACGCGCACTTGATGGTAAGTGCGATCTGAGACCCATAAATGCTTGCAAAATAAGCCTCAGTAGCAGAGGCTTAATTAATGATTGTTGATAAGCAGTTGGTTATTGCAACAAAAGTACAATCGGCAACAAGTCTGCCCAAAAGTCGGTCTACTGTTCTAAATAGCTGTTGGATTTCCTTAACATAAATAAATAAAAAGTTTTTTTATGTTCCCCCAGGACTTGGTGGACAAGTTCCAGCTGAGCCCGTCGTGCCGCTGCGCCGTGCTGTCGGTGACGGCGGCCAGCAGCGGGCTCACGCTCACGGCGGCGCGCCTGGTGCTCTTCGCGGAGCTGCACTGGAACCCTGGGGTAGGCCGCCGTTACCACCTAGCCAATACGATCGATGTGCCTAAGGGTCTCCCCAGACCAATCGACTCCGAATCGGCTTGAGCCGGTAAGAAAATGTTTTATGTCCATGAAATAAGAGAGAAAACGACGTCGCTCGGCTAGGATAGGTCTAGCGAGACCCTTACTCTGCTTAACATTTTTTTTATAACACTTACACATTAGCTTTACTTGTATAGTATTCTGGTTTTGGTTTGCCCTTATCTGCTTTAGGTATGACGCCGACCACTTTGTGAACGTGGCTGGTAATTCCTTTATACTGAATGGTCTTATTGTTAGTCTGGTTTTATGATTGACCAGGCTTCGTTTTAGAACAATAATCGATTGTTTTACTTAGAAATGCGGAAAAAAGTAAAAATTAAATGAAACTATTATGTTTTCAATACACCAAGTCTCGCCTCACTACTTCAAACGTCAAGTCCCGAGAAACGAATTACGACAAAATAAATCTGGCTTAGTTTTCTTCGGGGATTATTCGCAGTACCTTCTAGTATGAATTTACCAGTCATATTTCCTTTAAAAGGTACTGCATAAAATGAACTACTGCGCATAATCCTTCTGCCGTATTGGTCTAGTGGGCGAACAATATAAGTGGTCGGGTGTACGTGTGTGTAGATCCTGACGCAGGCGGAGGCGCGCGCGCACCGGCTCGGGCAGCGCGGCGGCGTGTGCGCGCGCTACCTGCTGGCGCGCGGGACCGTCGACGACCACATCTGGCCGCTGCTGCAGGGGAAACTCAATGTAAGCGGACAACACGAACAAAACATTCTATTTTTTTTCATAATATGTTTATAATTTTCTATCCTCGTGTGGTTGACGGCTTAGAATAGTGCCACTCCATTTCTTCCCGTGGAAGTCGAAGATTTAGAGTTTTTGGTTATTCTATAGCTCTGCTTACCCCGCTCTAGGAATGAAGGCGTAAAGGTATGTGTGATCTATCCTCCTACACATAAAGTTACAAAGTACAACATGTATCAAAATTCATCATCATCATGTCAGCCGAAAGACGTCCACTGCTGGACATAGGCCTCCCCAAGGCTCTCCACTCAGACCGGTCTTGTGCTTTTCGCATCCACCGCTTTTCCATCAAAATTTGGCTGTGTGAAATTAATACAAAATTTTGATGCAAGTCCGGAAAGTATGTCATTTTCACGATTTCCGAGGTGTCTTGGCCCGAGCCGCAAACGAGGGACAATACTCGGGACGAGTGAAAATGACAGTTCTGCGCGTGTATTACACGACGTTTTTTCAGTACATTTGCGATAACAAAAATAAAACCGTAATTAGAAGCGACCAATTTACTCTTTTCTTAAAAAATGCGCAGTGCCGTTTCCACAATTAAGGGAAAAATTAAAATACTTCCCATTTGTTCTATGGAACTGTGACGTCATAGAACTGTTAATTTTTTTTATTTCCCAACAGTTCCTTGGTAGAACTATTTGAAGTAAAAATGTACTATTTGTTCTATAGAACTAAAGGCACTTCAAGTTTCCCATCAGTCCTTTGGAACTATGACGTCATAGAACTGTTGCGATATTTTTTTCCCAGCAGTTCCATGGTCGAACTATGGAAGCGAAAATCGTGCTAATAGTTGCACTAACTAGAAGCACTTCAAGTTTCCCATCAATCCTATGGAACTATGGCGTCATAGAACTATTATTATTATTATTATTATTTATTATAATACACTAGCAGCTCTTTGAGCTCTGATGCGTGTATATCACTGCACTTGTGTCTATAAAGTTTTTAAAAACTTATCAAGTCTATTTTTAAAGGAGTTCACTGAGGGTGCACTAATAACAGTTTCTGGTTATTATGGTGTATTTTTGGGCGAAAAAAAAAACAGTGCTAACGACGTCACAGTTCCATAGGACAAATTCGAAAATTACAACTTCACGATATGCAGCTACAAGACGTAGCACTTTTTGAGCTACTGTATTTTTTTAACACAGGTTTTGAACAACGTGGGTCTCAGTGGAGACTCCTTTGAAGGCACAACCACTAAGCACCAGGTAAGTACGACGAACTTTATAATAAAATATTTATAGCTTCCTCTTCCAAAGTTAGCCATAGTGTTCGTTTAGGTTCACTATTGTTTTACCAAATCATCATTTTACAAACTTTATTTTCGCAAAGAGATACTTTCGGCCGCATTAATTAACAATTTTTTGTTGTTAAAAGTATAACCTAAATCAGAGCGCCATTTATGTGTACAAGTGTGGCATTTATGTCACGGGGCCTAAAATATGTATAGTCCCTATTATTATATTTTAGTATTGTTAACACACGAGGGTGCTCCGTCACTCAATTTGATGTTGCACAGTTGCGTCGATGAACGTAAACTTAAATATTGGTGCTCAAAGTCGTGGATTGGAAACACTCTAATTTGATATCGGTTCTCTATCGCTGTCACACGTGCTCTCGATAGGGAGTGGGACCGGATAAAAGAAAGCATTTTCAAAGCGCGGCGGAATTATTTTTAGTTAGGAAACCAGTGGCAACGCTCTGCCCCTGCTCTCTAAGCGTTTTCAGTTTTAGTAATTTAGTCGTGTACTATACTGGGTGTCCCAAAAACCAACGCCAAAACTGAGAAGGCTGATAGAGCAGCTAAAAAGCTATCGATTTAACCCCTATGTATGTTCAGCGATTTTTATTAGTTTCTGAAATATTATTCATCTTAATCTGAATTTTTGTTGTGTCCATGTCACGAAAAATCATTAATTTCATGTTTTATTTCATAAGTTTTTCAGTAGTAACTTACATAATTAGAATCATTACGAATCAGTGAAGTTTTTAAAACCTATTTTCCGGTTTTCTATTATCAACAGTCTTAGTAATCACATAATAGTAGTTTATGAAATTGTTGCATAAAGAGGGGTATTAAAACACGAGTGTGTGTTTAAGAACCGAGCCGCCAGGCGAGGTTTTTAATAGTTTCATACGAGTGTTTTAATACCTGGTTATGTGCAGTTTCATACACTACTTTATCTACTCTCATACATTGCGATTCAACCTACTAAATAAAAGATCAAAACCTAGCACATCACCGCGCATGCGTTAAAGCGGGCGCTGTCACAGACAAGTAAAAATTGGAATGAAAACTTTTTGTAATTCTGTAAAAATGACGCGAACCTCATGTGCGTTCCATTATAAAAAAATAAAAAATATGGAACCTCGTTGGTGACATTAACTTTTTGGATTAACTTGTATCGTAATGGTAAAAAAATTACTTTATAACATTATTTTGTTAGAGAAATAATGTTATAAAGTGATTTTTTAATTTTTTTTCGGCATTGTATTTATAAAGTATGCCAATATAAATTCGTTTTGAATTTTATAATTCGAACTTTACGATATGAGAGTAGATCTGATAAAGTTGTTTTTTCCATACATAGTGAAAAACAAACTCAGGAATACCTAGTATGAAGAAACAAACTTTAGGTTATTAGGTAGTTAAAAAGTGGATTAAAAAAAGACCAAATGGGTTCAAAAACTACGCCGATTCACAATTATTCTAATAATGTAAGATATCCCTGAAAAACGTATGAAATAAAACATGAAATTAATGATTTTTCGTGACATGAACATAAGGAAAAATTACAAAAATTCAGATTAAGATGAACAATATCTCCGAAACTAATAAAAATCGCCGAACATACATAGGGGTTAAATCGATAGCTTTTTAGCTCCTCTATTAGCCCTCTCAGTTTTGGTGTTGGTTTTTGGGACACCCTGTATAGGTAGCGACGAATTAAACAATTTCGTTTTATAACAACAGGAGAGCAAAACCAACATAACACAGTATTTGAGCCCCAAATGCTCCAAGAACAAGAACGACTATATCCCGGGAACGAATATCAGAAAAGACGCGAAACACAACCAACCGACGAATTCGATAATGATGAGTGGGGTCAACCAAGTGCCTGGTGAAGAAGTGGACAAGTCCTTCCTAGAAGATGACGAGGATGACGAACTGTTAGCTGCTATGGACTTATGATATTAGAAAATGAAGGTGATATTAGAAACATAAGCTTCATCGCTCTAACGAAGGAAGTACCTCATCTCAACCGCCAGAAAGGCATTGAGATAGTGAAAAATTCAAAACGGTTTGCCTGCAGATGAGACTTTAAATTAAGCTTTAATTATACATTTCATTTACGCTTTTCTCAGAGGTCCAATTTGACAGCTGTCAACACAGTACAAAATTTAATCTGTCATTCTAATTCTAATTTTAAATAATGGCTTTCACTCCTGTGTGTTATGTACAGGGATCGGAAATTCGGATCGATATTTACCTAAACTTGGCAAAATCCCGGAAAAAGATAGGCAAACATGGCGCCGGCTTCTTAAAAATATTATTTTAATAATATAAGTTCCGGGATTCTGGGATTCTACAAAATGTTAATATAATAATTACTTTCATTTTTGCTCCTATAAATTCGTTAGGTTAATGAGTTACAGGTAAATTAAATAACATTTGGTAAATCTATAGATGAAAAATTACTTCAAACAGTTAATATTAAGTAATTGATTATGAATTAATGCCGGTGCAATTTATTTATTTTGAAATCCCAGAAATTTTAGTAATTAATTCTATGATTGAGTCCGCCTCCATACAACTGAACAACAAAGCCGGTGCGAAAGTATAGGTAAATATCGATCCGAATTTCCGATCCCTGGTTATGTATAACACATATCTCACGTGAGGACAAAATTATTGTTCCTTAAAAGAGTATTTTCTATTGTGGACTAACATAAGCACATGGGGTTAGCTTATCACAATTTCAGAAAATATAACCACAAACATAGATGTTATAAAAATTCAAGATGTTCCCTTTTTTTTTGCTAACCATAAAGGAGCTTATCTACTTTAAACTTTACTTTAAGAATGCAACGAGCATACCCCATATTTACAGGGGTGCCCTCATTACAATTATTGTATTTTCTAATAATCTAAAATGTTCTCTATATAAAGTTATTTGCGGTATAAATAAATGAGTGAGTGAGTGTACTCATTTTCTAGGATATAGAATATAAATAAAGTAATGAGGGCGCCACTGGACGGTCGGCGTTGGGCCGGAGCAGTGCAGTCTTACACTCTTATTCACAATTGCGCAATATTTAGCTAAAGTTTGCTTGACATATGCTCCGTCCTTATCCGTCATTATTACATTTAAATAAACAGAAAGAGGCAATGAATACTTTAACTAAAATGAGTTCGTTGTGAGTTTATGAATAAGGGATAAAAAAAAAAAACCCTTACGGTACTAGGCAGATAAAAAGTCAATGCTGACCTGACACATTGCACGACCATGAAGTTTTTGACTATTGACATTGTTGACAGCAGTAGAACAATGCTAAACTTATTTGATACGTGTGAAGGAAAAGTAATAACAGCATTGTTGGACTGCTGTCAACATTATCCATATTCAGAAACTTCATGGTTTTGCAATGTGACAGAATTGACTTCTTATCGGCCGGGCACTATAGTAGTACAGTCAACAGCATAAATAAGTGATCATTTATGTACCTTGTCGCTTTCAATAGTTTCACTATTTTGTATAGCATTTCAAAATAACTTTAAAGTGACAAGGTACATAAATGATCACTTATTTATGCTGTTGACTGTACCAAAATATTGCATTTATTCGTCCCTGATTATGATTAAGTAGAGAGAGTCCCAGAGATGCAGTATAAACAGCCATATGGCTGACATAATAAGACTGAAATAAGTAGTGATGTGATTTTTGATATTAATTTTAAAAAAGAGTAAAAACTAGTGTTGCAGTTGCATCAAAAATAAAAAGAATGAATCCTATGAATATTCTGTCAATTGTATGATTCTTCCTGACCTCTTTTTCTTCGTTATTTCTTTTTTATTGATACGAAGGTTAATTTGTTACGCCATGTGGCCTTATCTCATTATAAGAAGCTGTATTGTGACTCGATTCTGACAACTTCATTATCATTGTTTATAAATATTTCGAAATAAATACATAACTTATTATGACGTGTTTATCTAATAAAATCGGTGAAGTATCTTGGTCGAAGCGTTTACTAACATCGATACATTCGGTGCTGAAGTTATTATCTTTGATCCTGCGGCATTTGATAATTATATTTTGAGCCCAGACAAATAAGGAGGGGGTTATAAATTTAAAATGTGTAGATGTGTGCGTGTGTGTCTGTCTGTGGCACCGTAGCTCCCAAAGGGATGGGCCGACCTGGACGCGGTATTTTTCTAAAGAAAACTAGTTTAGATCGTTAATAACTTTTAAATAGATAAAAAGCCCTAATATAATTTCGAGTAGTGATGGGCGGCTTGTAAGTTTCAAAAGTGAAAATTTCATGCTTTGTTCTGAAAATTACCAAAGTGAAATCGTTTAATTTCTGAAAACTACTATAGTTTTGACATGTAACGTAAGTACCTAACGGAAACTTTTCAAGAATTTAAAATTAAATTTACTTGTGTCAGAATCATTTTCATATAATTATGTAACTTTCAGAAGCTGTAATTTAGGCAGTTCAGGAAAGTTTTGCAATGTTTCAGAAATCGCCCATTGCAAAAATGAAATATATTGTGAAATGAAATGAAATATATTTATTTAACAAAAACACGTTTATAAATAAATCATGGCTTTGGGTCCTGATCTAAATAGGATTCCCTGTGTTAACGGAACCAGTGAGGCAACAACATTAGTTTGATGCAATGCCTTCGTACAGAGCAAAAATCGACCTATGCAAAATTATGTATGTGTGTGTTTAGAGCTGATGTTTCTTCAACCAATCTTGAAGAAACCTAGTTCAGAGCCTTCTTTAACTAGCTTTAGTTAACCTTGCCCTTCACAGACGGCTCTTGCTTTCAACTGAAAGTCATGTTCAGTTCTGGTCGGATTCGGTTTTTAAATAAATACAATAAAAATTAGTATCGATTGTATTGTTATAAAGTAATAAATAACAAATAACACTAAATCTAATAACAACGTAACGGGGTAGTTCTTTCTCTGGACAGTTTTTGTCGACAATTCTTCTAGGAACTAAGTAATTTGGGCGTAGCCAAAAACCTAACTTATTGTACATTTACCTATTTACAGATAAATAATAATAACATATAAGTACACATACATTACAAAGATATAATAGATAAAATGGCACATGAACTTTTCAAAAACACTTTGAATTAAAATGTAATAATTATTGACCAACCTGTAAGTATTATTATTACAAACGAATAAAGTATTTATAAAGCATGATTTATAAAATTTACTTACATCAAAAATCACTTATTGAAGAAAAAAGCTGGGATATAAATATGTACTGGGTAGCTGAAAAATATATGATTTGATCTAATACACAGGGTGTTCTACAACATCGACGCTTAAACCCCCATCACAAGGTCCAACACGGGTCAGCTTCAAGCCAGGGTTATCTTTGCCGGCACAACCCAGCATGCAAGTGTTGGCGTAAGTCTTCCCGTCCGAACCGCACACCGGCATGTAGTTCCTGGTGCAGACACAGCTTCTAGGCAGCTCGGTCTGTAGTTCCGCCACTTTCACTGTCTCGGAATCCTCGCAGGGACCGTCGGCCTTGAGTGCCAAAGGCTTGTTCTGAGCCGCGCAGTTAAGGAGGCACGGGTTGTTGTACGTGATCCCGTCAGTCCCGCAAACAGGCTGCAAATGTCTCGTACACGCGCAACTAGCCGGGAGAGGCTGTTCCAACACCAAGACCTCGCTCTCGCAGGGCCCTGTATGCTTCACTGTTAAATCTGTTTTCTTTTGTTGGTTGCACTTCAACAAGCAAGGGTTAGAATAAGTAACGCCATCGGATCCGCAGACTGGTTTCATTTCTCGCGTGCATGTGCAAGGTACGTCTCTGAGCTCCTCGCTTTTGCAGGGGCCGTCGTACCGCGGCTCTAGGGCACCGTTCCTAGCTCTCTCGCAGTTGAGAGAGCATTCGTTGGGGTATGTCGTCCCGTCGGTGCCACAGACGGGTTTGTATTGGAAGGTGCAGATGCAAGAGTCTGGTGCTGGTTCATCGCAGCTGCCGAGGCGGGCGAGGGCAAGGTCGTGGTGGGAGGCTTGTGCGCAGTCGAGTAGACACTTGTTGCCGTAGGTTTGCCCGTTGGACCCGCAGACTGGTTGGTAGAGGCGGGTGCACACACAGGGTGGCAGGGCTGAGGTCTTGCATACGTAACTCGCGAGGAGAAGTATTCCTGGTAAAGGATGTTGAAATAAGTATTGGAATTGAAACTGGAGGAGAGTGGCCGCTCACGGTACCTACAGTTATTATGGATAGGTACTTATGGGCTGATGACTCATTATGAAAATTCGTAAACAAATTTAAATTGTGTTTGAACTTGATTTATATTTAAATACCTAAGAAGAAAAAGTTTTGAAACATAAAATAACTCAGTGAACACCTGCACGGGTTATTATAGCGAATAATTGTTGTCATTAGGAAGGAGCTATTAAGTCCACTACACGATAAGACAGTCATAGATTTTCCTGCTCATTGCAAACAATAATGGGAAGCCACTTCACTTGTATAATCGAGAATAAACAAGTACGTATATTATAGGTACAGTCGAAGGCACTTAATCTATACAGTGAACAAAATTTGAACGTATGGTAAAAAACCCTAGTAATATTTCCAGAAGCATAGATCCATAGACAGAACGTAGTGACATAAATACAGTTTCCCTGTATTTACAGGTGCACATTCACCTGTGTTTAGACTATCCTTTGCCCTATTGAACAGCCTGACGTGTCTTTTATTAATCCATGAATAATTTGAGATAAATCTTTAGTTTTTGGAAATGGCACAATAAAAACTAAAAACACAATTTCAGTAAGTTGCGATTATGTCTAAAACCTTTCGACTTGAACTTTTCAGGCTGTTTAGATAGAACAAAGGTTTGTTTATATAGGTACAGGTTGATTGTGGCCCTCTAAAAATGTTCACCATATATAATAGGTACATATATTTATGTCTTCACCCGTATACCAACTTGTATTATATAAGTAACTAACAACGCAATAGGGGCAAAATATATACCTACCGTATGATCGTGGGTAAAAAAAAATCGTTTTAATTAAACCGATTTATTTACATTGCATTCTTGACATTACAAAGCGCAATGAATTTGCAATAATAACCCAGTAAAATTGTTTTTACTAAAAATAATAAAGAAATGGTACATCATAAATGCATTTTTTTGTAATCTACTTTTACGACACACAATTTTGAATAAAAATTTGAATATGCGTAGCAAAAATTGTTTTGCATTAGCAGTTAACCCATTAATATTAATGGTTATTATCATAATTTCACAATAAAACTAGCCCGAGTCCAGTGCTGGACTTGTGCTCTATGCAGGGTTGCCACAGCGCCCGGTATTCACGTGAGGCTGAACCATTGCGCAACTTCTGCTACTGCACTTGACCGGTGATTTTAGTGTCCGAGTTTCGCAAGAGGATGAATCAGCTCATCTCAAAGCCTTTTGTGAAAAACCTGTCACTACATTTGGGTTACGGTTACGTTCCGTTTCATATTTAAATAAATATTAATTTATTGTAATGAAATAACAAACAAACAAACTCATTTTGTACCTTCCTACTTGGTTATGCCTTAGGGGAAAAAAATGTCAAGCTATACATATTAAGACGTTTATTGTGCGCCACATGAATGAACCATAAAAGAGGAACAGTGTTCCTGGAACACATCGTTTTAGGTTTAAAAGCCATAAAATAATAACAAACGGACAGATGAACAAACTCACATGAGCATCTATAATTTTGGTAGAATTTTATAACACTGCCCACGATTTCGTTCGCGAATAATTAGTAATTGGCTATAGCTCTCACTTCATTGACCATCTCACGTAAACTGAGTTTTTCAGAATGAAAGTTAGTGGATGTGTTAAGTCAGGGTATAAACTATCTCCGTTCCAAGTTTCTTTTAAAATTCGTCCAACCGTTTTAGCGTGAAGAAATATACTTTTGTAATACTAGTGTGATAATGGCTTTGATCCTTCACTTGAGCCGCACTTGCCAGTAAAATTCAGGTATCGCGTTCCCCTGAGGAAGTAACAAAAGTATCCCAGCAAAAAAAAACATAGACTCGTCCCGTAGGTATAGTTAATGAAAAGCTTGTAATAAAAAATAGGTGGAAGGATACACAAAGAAACTAGGGAATCCGTTTTTTCGTTTAGGTGCAATGCTTACTTACCTAATATCAATAATCAGGGTTTGGCATTAATCAAAAATATATAAGTTATGTATGATAACTAGATACAATATATAACGTGTGCTTACCGAAGTTGTAAATCATTTTTGAACCAATTTTCTCACTGAGTTCACACCTGGCGTCGAGCGTCGTCTGTGCAATGCCGCCGGCGCGCTCAGTTTATATACTATACAACAACGCTGGATTCCCCTCTGCGTCATCGCGAAGGCCTTAAACCAAAGCTCGCCGAATGCCGGGGTTCCTCGGCCGGAGTAGTTTACCTCTGCAACGCTACTTGTTTGTTCATGGTGCGTTTCTCCGTAATTCGATTGTGTATGTACCATCGTGGACTTTCAATTACCGTACCGTGGGCAGACCACCATAGAACCCTGTCATAGCAACTTCTGTACAGTATTTATTTATAACCTTATTTCCCATTTTTCGAGTAGCTATGATAATAAGAAGTATACGAGCACCAAATACGTAAGTAATAACTAGATTGCGCAAAAATCTAGTAAGGTAAGTACAACTAGTTTTTTTCATTTCTGCAAAAACGAACGCACCGATTACACTACGAAACCTTAACCAATTCTATTGGTATTTATGAAATTACTTTTGCCCGCGACTTCGACGTCGTCTTCGTCTTCGTGGCAGTTAAATAAATTAATAATTATAAATTATTTTATACTTTGATGTCCCTCCCTGGCCAGAATGATTTTTAAACAGAATTTTAATTAGATAACATTTGTATAAGTAAGGTATTTATGTGCAAACTTCAAGTCCTTTATGTCCAACGGTTTAGGCTGCGCGTTGATCGATCAGTCAGTCAGTTCTACCCCTTTCCAATCCTTCGGGGATGAAATTATCAAAGACATGTATAAACTAATTTTCAATTTTCGACCTAAACCCGAAATTTGAAGATTCTAACTTTAAAACCGAACTAATAACTTTATGCGAATGTGTATGGGTCACAGTTTCCACTTACCATCAGGTGGCTTGTGTGCTCGTTTGCCTTCCTATGCCATAAAAAAACGAAAAAACCGACGGACTTTCATACAAACGTTCATCAACTTTTTTACCCCCTTAATAGGGGTGGAATTTCCAAATATGCTTCCTTAGTGGATTTCTCCTCTATATAAGGTATCTATGCAAAATTTGAAATCTCTAGGTACAGCGTTTTGGGCTGTGCGTTGTTATATCAACAATCAGTTTAGCATTTTATATAATACTAGCGACCCGCCCGCGGCTTCGCCCGCGTGGAATGTATTATACATATAAACCTTCCTTAAGAATCACTCTATCTATTAAAAAAAACCGCATCAAAATCCGTTGCGTAGTTTTAAAGATTTAAGCATACATAGGGACAGACAGCGCAAGCGACTTTGTTTTATACTATGTAGTGATATCGATAGAAGATAAGAATAACACAAGTATCTACCTACCTACCACATTACTTAAATAAAGCGGCACTTTAAAAAAACTCGTAGTGCACTCACTTCAGGTTTGCACATTGTGGCGCGGGTTCTGATGGTGAAGGCATATCTATACCTAATTTTAAATCGTGGTTTTGAACTACCTAATTTTTCAAGTTAACCACGGATCCTAAGACGTGCCTACCCCAAGGCAATAATTAGCTGTGAAACTGTGACTAGCTGTGAACCAAATAAGTCTGTACATTTACCGCCTGTTTCACAATCGACAAGTAAAGCATATTTGACAGATAAATGTAGCCCATTCTCTTTCTTTCTTACACTTGAAAATAGACAAGGAGAGAGTCAACTTTAAATGACAGATAAATTTACTCGTCGATTGTGAAACGGGCCCTTAGTCTATCGGTTTTCTAACCCACGAATTCCTTTTTTTTTCTTTACCCTTTAGAAATGCATCCAAGGCGGTCATTGCCTCGACATCATCCAAAACTCCGATAAATATGTTTTATTTTTATTTTATTTTACTATAGAGTCTATTATGCGGCCAGTACACATAATTTTTGCAATCCGATACTATAATTATTCAATGAGTAGCCTCAATACTTACGAAAGAAAATCGAATCTGCTTTGTTTATTTTGGAGGAAAGACATCGTTTTATTATCATAATATTATGCATGCACAGCAACGCAATTAAAATATACACAAAGTCAAAATATATTCAACTAAATCACCCTATATGTCAAGGTTTAATTACTAAGCATAATGGTTTTCCTATAAAAATATTTATCGGCGTGTGTTTGTACATAATGCAATTTTAGCTGTATCTTGTTTGAGCGTAGGTCAGTTCACAGTTTCACACCCTAATTTTAAGGCCGCGGTTCATTTGGATTTTGTGTGCGGGTTATGGTGTTTGTTAATGTTAATGTCAATATCGGCGGGAAAACATGATCATTTCAATGCTATGCCGACGTATCTTCATTCATATGGTATTCTAGATATTTTAAACTCTTAGCACCTAGGCGATAATAATGTTGTATGGTACTAGCGTTTTCCCGCGACTTATTTCGCGGTGAATAGGTACGTTGTACCTTGTACCTTGTACCTTGTATGTACTCATGGACTTCGTCCGTGAAGAACTCTTAGTAGTCCAGTAACTTTGTCGCCTGATAGTATGGGGCAGTATGCGCTAAATCCGGTAGTTCTGAATTTTTGCAGACTTGTTTATGATGTTGGCCTAATGAATAATCCAAGTTTGTGACCTCGAGCGCCGAACGCAACTTTGTCAAAAATCGAAAATACCGCGAAAAAAACGTTTTTATTTCAAATTTTGGCGATTATAACCCTAAAGGACTAGTTTTTGAAAAAAAAAAGAGAGCCATCTGCAAGAGGTGTTGTGGGGCTGCATCTCTGGTCATCATTTTTGGGTTGAGGCCTTGTGGCGTGGATATCCACCCCCAGGAAAGAGAGTTCAGTGTGACTCCCAACCATCCCGTCCCACTAGAGTTGTTCGAATGACATCTAAAATATTGCAAAAAATTGCGAAGTTCGAAAAAAATATAAACTTTGAAAGACTTAAACATAAAATCACATAATAAAATGATAATAAAAAATTGACATCTAAAATATAGCAAAAAATTGCGAAGTTCGAAAAAATGATAAACTTTGAAAGGCTTAATCTCGGAAACTATTAAATCTACAGACACAATTTTAAAATCATATTGTAGCAACTTTAGTCTTCTTTAAAAAAGTCTTAAGAAAGTTTTTTCAAAAACCAGTCCTTTGGGGTTATAATCGCCAAAATTTAAAATAAAAACGATTTTTTCGCGGTTTTTACGATTTTTGACAAAGTTGCGTTCGGCGCTCGAGGTCACAAACTTGGATTAATATTCATTAGGCCAACATCATAAACAAGTCTGCAAAAATTCAGAACTACCGGATTTGACGCATACTATCGATGTATAAAGTTACTGGCCTATAGGTAAGTATATTATTATTGTGTAGGATAAAAAGAATTCAAGGTAAGGTTACCATACAAAATTTAATAAACATAGGCTTAGCTGTTTAGTCGTGAAAGCGTAACAAATAAACAGACAGACGGATAAACCTACTTTCATATTTTAATAACATACCTAGAGGTTGCTTTAGATTGGGTCAGAGCCGCTCTACTTAGGACCACAATAAATCAGCATAAATGAGTCGATTGTTCTTTAGCCTTGGCCAAGGCCAAGCCAAGAAAATACGTTCTGTTGGGAATTATGGGCTCGTGGTGTCATTCTCTGTGACAGTCGCGGAGCGCGGGGAATACCAGGGCGGTTAAGCAGACACGAGTCACTAGAACGGTCAAACGGGCATATCGACGGTTAACCACCAATACCTCCTAACTGACATTTTTGGTCAAACAACTTTTTTTCGCAATTCATGATAAATACCCTCTAACGCACACATTAGAAAGATCTCCTATTTCAAATAAAGCATATTTCTAGTGTTTTTGTTATCTTGGCAATACCTGCTAAATGACAACGCGCGATTTTTGCCCAAAATACAAAGTTTTTTGTGTCTACTGTAAAGTTTTAACATATTGAGATAGGAGGGATTGGTGGTTAACCGTCGATATAGCAGTCTTTAAAAATTCTGGAAATTTCTTTCGAGTATTTATCTTTTAAGAATAACCCTTATTTTATATGGAAAGGGGAAACCTTCTCAATGCTCTCAATGTTTCCGAGAAATTCCGAGAAATTTCTTGAGAAGTTTTCCAAACTTCTAGGAATATTCTGCAACGTGCAAATTGTTATACGCACGGCCGAGAGGGTAGTACAGTCAGCGGCAGAAGTAGGTGGACAGTCAAAGAACTACAAAATATCACCACTCGTTCTTGGGGCCTAGTCAAGATACATTACGCTAAGTTAGCGATTTTTGAATATCGACGAAAGGTTTCGGGTTAGCGTAAGCTGACAGATTGGCCCGAGAACTCTTGTCAACTCCATACGTTTCGAGTCGATAGAAACCCGAAATGCTAACGGCGATTTCCATCTTGGCTAGGACTACTAATTCTCTTGAGAATAGACTAGAGTCGAGTAGCGAGTAGACGTTTACATAATTTTGAGCCCTTAGACTGTCTAACCTACTTCTGCTGCTGACTTTATTACGATAACTCGGCGCATGATTTGAAAAAACATAACCGAACTATCCATTTACACGTCACACGTACAGACCTACCAAAGTATTGATTTTCATTGGCTCAACGTGGGAAAATTCCGGCCAGCATAGGTACAGTCGAGTTCATAAATATGTATACACTTTAGTAGTACCTTGTCACTTTAATCGTTGTGACAATTAATGACAGTTTAAACATGCATGACATTAAATAGACAAGGTACTAAAGTGTACACATATTTATTATTTATGAACTAGACTGTATCTACAGTCAATATGTAACCACTTTAATTCTGTAGCTCTGCCTACCCCTCTCCGGGAACGAAGGCGTGAGTTTATGTATGTATGTATGTATGTAAACACTTTTACACCTTATTCCATTAAAATAAGCTATAGGTAGAGGTAACCTACCTACACAGCTTAGTTGTCAATTGACCTAGGTAGGTACCTAAACTGAGTCCGGTATTGATGGACTCTGTACTCCGTGGTCTTGCTTTACACTAGTGCCTGCCAATGGATCAATATTAATAATGATGATGAATTCATGCGAACAATAAGTGTAGACCTTCAAACACTCGTCATGAACGCTGGTAGGAAACTAGGAAACCGCTAGTGATCAGACACGACAAGGTGGGGAAAACTCTCGCGACCGATGAGGTTATTTGTTATTGGATTGCTGCAAATTGACGAGGAAAACCAAAATGGCGTCTGCCTCTATTAGCCACGCAGCTCTGAGGATACACTTCGCGTTTGTTATGACTTATGACCACGTTATGTCTGTGGTAGAAAGTCCTTCAGCTGTCTTAAGTAATGTAATAATGCAAATGTTATGTATGAAGTAATAATTCTCATTAAAAAAAAATAAGTTATGTGGGACTCACCAACCGAGTGTGGCCGGAACCCACTTAAAACCCAGGGAATCTCCCTGCACACAGTTGTTGGCGAGGGCCTAACTAACCTCATTATTATTTTATTTTATTTATACCAACTAAGAGAAAACCCAACTCTCATTTTTCTTGATCATCCTTGATGTTATTTACTTATGTCATATTAAGTAAAGTATCTAATCGTTTTTGTTCAGGCCACCTTATTGTAATATCCAACTGACTGATAGTTCTTTACCACAGAGTTATGAAATTATGACGTTGTACAAACGGACGCGTAGAAGAACGATGAATACCGAAGTTTCACCACAAGGATTCCTACTTACTATAATAAGCATTCTAAACGTGAAACTTTAAAAATAACAGCTCCCCGCCAAGGCCGCTGAACTTAGGCGGCCTAGAGCGCCTGTTAAGGCGTTGAAGAAGAGAGCTCCAGCTTCCGTGAAGGAGCTCCCTCGTACCAGTGTGGATAAGGAGGGATTCACATTGGTGCAGCACAGCAAACCACGTAGGAAGCCTCATAAGACTCGGTGTGGTACTGCAGTAACGGACCCGAGTTCCGAGCTGCGGGCAGCTATACCGAACACGGCGCTCTACGTGTCTCGCCTGCACCACTCTACCACGCGAGACGACGTGGTGGAGTACGTCCGTCAGAAGGTTGGATGCAGTCTGACGGTGTTCCAGCTGCGGTCGCTTCGCTACGTGCACTTCAGTTCGTTTGTAGTGCGCGTGCCGCGGTTTATGCTGGGAACCGTCGAGTGTCCTAATTTCTGGCCGAATGGTGTCGTGTTTCAACGTTTTCGGGGCAACCTACCGACAGCCGCGACCATCACGCCAAGTTTGGCAAAACAGAACCACGCTGTTCTGTCACCTCGGTGTTAGTTTTAAGTTTTATATTTTTTATGTATGTTAGTCTATAAGGTATTCGCCTATATTATCTTTATTGTAAAATATACCTAATACGTGCCTATACGTGACAGGTACCTAATTCTTCTTCTTCTTTAAATTAATGGCGGTCCACCAAGTGATTTCGCCAGTGTCAGTGAGAGAGTATAATCAGTAAATAGCACAGAAAATCAAAATTAACAAAAGTAAAAGCTGAGCATTTTTCAATCGGCCATCTTCCCTTCCCGAAGGTTACCGGAATCCAGGTACCTAATTAAAAGTTTGATGTCTATGAATTTGCTCCGTTAAGGGGCTGTCCCTAATTCCTAAGCGAGATACATTCGTCATCAAATCCGCGCGACGTGACAACTGTCAATATTATTGTTTGTTTTTCCGCATAACTGGCGGATAGTTCAAAGAATTGTCACCGCAATAAATATCGTCTATTTTAAGCGGTGAATTAAAGCTAACTTTGTGGTTTACTTAATTAATTAAGAGTAGCATTGCTTTCTGTTTATTCTGGAGCTTGAACACCCTTTGTAGGTAGCTACTAGTATAGTGTATTGAATAGTGATTAGTGATAAACCAAGTATTTTTTCCTTATTCCTTACATAAACTGTCATATATAATTACGACTTACCGGCTAGTTAAGTAAATAGTTAAGCAAAGTCACTTTTCGTTAGTCTACATACCTATAGGTACATAGATACAGTAGGTAGAAAAGCTAGAAAATTTGTATTCGGACAAATTCTACAAAACTATGCCATTCAGTGCTGTAGAGTTAGACATGAAATGAGATCTATAAAATGGACTTAGCTCTGTGACTTATACTCCAGTAACTTTAGTCTACATGATGTTTGCAGGTCCTCGTCGACCCCTGGGGGTCGATGTAGACCACTTTGGAGATAGGGTGTTTGCAGGGCAAACAAGATTAAGCAATTATTTACCTAAAATACTGTTGTTGAGCACAATTACCTACTGGAAAAATTGTGCTGTAAAAAAAGCAAATTCATCCACCATGAAATAAAGCAATCCTTCAAATTCAAACATGGGTCTTCTGCTTTACCGGTAAAAGTTACCTTCAAAGTTACGATGGTATTTTATTTTTTAAATCTGGTGGTCTCTGGCTAACAAAAATACAATCAAAATTGTCCTTGGTCGCTTAAAGGTTGGGAACTACTACTCTTAAGTCTAGACCCATTAGGAATAATCGCGTACATTATACCTAATAACATTAATAACCCCATCACGAACAATAATATTGCATTCAATTACTTTAGCTCCGTGTGAAAAAGTTACACGAATCCCAAATGAGTAGGTACCTAAGTTTTGTTCTGAAATATAGGTTGACAATAGGTAAATCGTTGTAAATAAAAACTTAACGTCTTTGAAAGCGTTCTTCTTCTGTTAAGTCTACCCGTAAATCAAACGACTCGTAAGTCATAAATATATAATATACACGTTCCCAAGACGCAAAAAATATCTACACGCCTCAATGCTACTAACACATATTTAACAAGATGGCTGCGTAGATATTTATGCCCTCGGCTGTACAATATTACTAAGCGCGGACGGACCCAAGATTTGGTTCAGTGGGATCACTTTATTTTAACACTAGTAAGTTTTGATTAAACTTGTAAAAAGGATCAGGGGGTCATGGCCTTTGTAACATCAAATGTTACGCCATCATAGAACCCTGTCATAACGACTGCGTCAAGTCACGAGCAAATTGGTTGGTGGTGGTTTTTGAGAAACAGGCGACTGAAGTGTTTACACCTGCTATAAATCATCTACGACAGCAATAAATATTTTTAAATAGAAAATTGGTTTTTGTTTGCAGTAACTACGTTGGAATCGGAACCCTACCCTGAGCATGGTCCGAGGTATGCCTATGCACTGCCCGGTTTTTAGTCCGTATTAAAATTTAGGCTAGTCAAAGACCTTATCACATAGAAAATAAAGTTCATAACAAAATGAGTATTTTGTTTTTCGTTTTCCAACCATATTATCTTAAATACGGAACCTTCGGTGCGCGAGTCCGACTCGCACTTGACCGGTTTTTTAATGTACAATCGGCATAAGCCGCCAGAGCAACCGTAGGACTATTCACAGTGAAGTTATATTTTAAATCAAATCGTAAGATTTGACAAACAAGATATCACGGACACAACTCTATATCAGTAACCCTAGGTCAGTGATTCCCCAAAGTGGTCTATATCGACACCCAGGGGTCGACGACGACCTGCAAGGGGGACAAAAATAAATGGGGGTACATGAGAGGAAAATGGGGTCCTGATAGTGGATCTATTTAAACAGCTCGAGACTCCCCAAAACACCCAAAACCGAGAAAATTGCCAAGTGGTCTACGAGCCAAAAAAGTTTGGGGACCTCTGCCATAGGCTATCGTGGACCACCGCTTAGATAACACTGCTCTAGAGAGACGCAATTTATCTCTTAAAATTAACATATAAATAAAATTTATATCAGGTCATAATAACGTAACATCGCGGCTCCGCGATGAATAGAGAATGTCAACCAGTTTAGATTTTTGGCTTAACGTATTCTTCATTAAAAACTAAAAAAACTTTACAAAAAAAATAGCCTGTACCTACGATACGTCAAATAGTTTCCGAGATATTGAATTGTAATCTATATTATATATATCAAAATTGATGGGCGGTACACACAATATACTTATGTATGTACGAGATAATCAAACAGCTGAAATAACTGGGGCCACTTTAAAATAATAGAAATGTTTCTAACAAGGATCTACTGTTACATTGTGTCGACACGATTGTTTTTGAATTAGTGAGTTTATTTATTGTTAAACGGTGACATACATTATCCATTGCACTTTAAAACGTCATTCCTGAAGTAAATATGAACAGAATTTCAGGAATCAAGGTAAACCCGTGCTGTGTTGTGACAGCGCAACCAACCGACGCTGTTTACTCGGAAGAACGTTACTCAACGTACGAGTAGTTTGCTCTTCCAGTATTTATTAGTATATAAGTATTTATTCTCGTGTCGTATCGGCTTGAGTATTTGCAAATATTGTGAAAATGTATCGATAGCTTGATGACCTACTCATTTATGAGCCTTTGAATACCATGGTTACACAATGCTATTTTTAAATAAAAGGTGGGAATGCTGCCAATGATCTATAGAATAAGCAATTTTGACACATACGTGAAAGTGTCGGATTTTCAAGATTAGGATTTGCAGATACGCCGTTTTGTTAATAAGTTAAAACTTTAGTTCAAAAGTGCGCCTTTAGATTACAATAGACGCGATAACAGACAAAGGCATTTGTAAATTGTTGTGCAGTCACGGTCTAGGCTGTAAATATAAAGCCCCTTCTTAAAGAAAAATGTTTTTTTATTTTATATGGTTTGATATTACCTACATACGTTATTACGACATTGTGCCATGGTTCTATAATATGCTATACTTAGGTACTTAACCCAATGCCTAACTACACAACAGCAAATCAGTATTTTACAAAGTTTGTCTTGCGTCAACTTTTATCTTTTCCCTAAAATA
This sequence comes from Acleris emargana, assembly GCA_927399475.2. Lineage (NCBI taxonomy): Eukaryota > Metazoa > Arthropoda > Insecta > Lepidoptera > Tortricidae > Acleris > Acleris emargana. The sequence continues at coordinate 10,875,849 of OV656851.1, forward strand.
CCTTAATAAGTAGATATATTAGTTACTGATGTAGGGCCCCCCTTTTTTAAGTTTTTTCGTTTGCGTTTCACGTTAATTACCTACCTACCAAAATATCCCAAACGTCGTCGACAAAAAACAATGAAAAAAACGGTCAACCTACATAATTTGAGAGATATCTGAGAATGATACGTTTCATGATAGGTTAAACAAAACGTAGGAGTCTGTTTTTTTTGCTGGTTAAATAAATAAGTTATGTTTATCTAATATTCTAAAAACGCGCAATATATGTAGGTACTTAGTAAATAGTTGTGACATATCGCACAGGCACGCAGGGAAACACAGATAATAGGTGCGATGCGCAAGCGTCGGTACACGACACCTCGCCCGGAAGTCCACCACTTATTTTAATTGTCGTACTAAAAAATAGTTTATTTTCCCATTTATTAGCGTGTTTTACAGACATTTCAAATGTCAACCAACCTACCCCACGGTCTTCGAAATACGAACACTTAAATAAGTACGTTACTAAAATTATAATATTTTACATACCTTCACGCCTTCATTGCCAGAGTGGGGTAGGCAGAGCTACAGAATTACCAACAACTCTAAAAAATTGTTGGTATCTCTGTAACCACAATTTGCACGATTAGGCTTAGATGTTTAACAGTGTATATTAGTGACAGGTAGCAAGCCCATCACCTAACAGTAGTACAAGCCTTTATTCCCTTAGTCGCCTCTTATATGTATTATTAATATTCATTTATTTATTTTAGGTGGGTCTTTTAATACCAAAGAATCCGTTTATGTGCCGGTCTCGGGCACCTAGAGTTGAATTACACCGCATGAATTATTAAGGAGAAATAATATAAATGTTTTCCTGCAAAAATATGTTTTATTTGCTTAAAATAATAAATAGTACCTAATTGCCAAAAAATAATCAGCTTATATTCAAGAACTTACAGTATAAAGCCACATATGGCCTCGTATGCATTACGGTGAAAGAATGTGACGTCATATATGGCTCCATATGCGTTCAAGTAATAAGAAGATTAATACGTGGATTTTTTTTAAACAAGAAATTTTAAATATGCTGGGGTATTTAATTAATTTATTGTTTCACGTTAATCTGTGTCACTTATAAATTCAAATCTATTTTTATAATTACCTACTCTACATGTGTTTTGATTTTTGACTAGTCACTATCAAATAAAAACACAAAAATCGTGGAAATCGGACTTGATATAGGAGGTGAGATATTGAAAATTACAGCTACGTGATGTTAGCGTTGGTTCACAATCACGATTAACATACCTTGAAACGCAATAAAAGAGGGAGAGGTACACTTAAAAAAAAAAACTACTCGATGCATGCAAAGCCAAATATAATCGACAATCGTTTTGGGTTGAATACATACGAATATGGCATTAACAAAAAAGTGCTCCAAAACGGTATCAATACTCAGTATTTATTAGATACTATCAATACATACTTAATATAATTCGCTCATCCAATAGAATAATGACATAATTGCAAAAAATCGGGTTTTGAGATTTTACCGTCATAAGTGTTCTAAAGGTCAGGTCTATCGCGTGGAACAATGACATAACATGCATGCTAAAAATGCAATTATGTAATTATTCTATTGGATGAGCGATATGTAAAGAAAGCTTCAAATAATGTGTTAATATTTTACTTGGAGTTTTAACTTCCTTTTTTTTAATTTATTTTTATAAATAAAATAAATAAAAATAAATATCAGGGAACAATCTCACACCAATTGACCTAGTCCCAAACTAAGCTCTAGGCTTGTACTATGGGTACTAGACAACGATATAAATACTTATATAGAGAAATAAATAAATACTTAAATACATAGAAAACATCCATGACTCAGGAACAAATATTCGCGCTCATCACACAAATATCTGCCCTTACCGGGATTTGAACCCAGGACTGCTCGCTTCGTAGGCAGGGTCACTACCAACTAGGCCAGCGCGCGCGTCGTCGTAATGATAAAGTCGAACTACTTAATCTGCACCTCATCGGTCAAACTTTCCGCACTAACCCCTTTAAATTAGCATGCCGTGACAAATAAAAAAAGCGGCCAAGTGCGAGTCAGACTCGCCCATGAAGGGTTCCAATTTTATTAAATCTTAATCGCCTTTTAAAAAAAACCCTTATTACTAGATCTCGTTCATACCAATTTTCGGTGGAAGTTTGCATGTACATCATATATTTTTTTTAGTTTTATCATTCTCTTATTTTATAAGTTACAAGGGGAAAACACGTTTTACTACTTTGGAAGTGTCTCTCGCGCAAACTATTCAGTTTAGATTTTTATAAATTAGAAACCTCAATATCATTTTTGAAGACCTATCCATAGATATCCCATACGTAAGGGACTTATGAAAAAAAATATTTGAGTTTCAGTTCTAAGTATGGGGAACCCCCAAAATTTAGGTACTTATTGTTTTTTTTCTATTTTTGTGTGAAAATCTTAATGCGGTTCACGGAATAGGTACATCTATAGCCTAGCAAAAAAGTCGAGCCAGTGGTGACAGCTGCAACTACATTTTTTGTCCCATGGCAACAATACTGTACTGCCAAGTACAGTCAGCTGCAGAGAAAAGGATACCCCCCTCCTGGTAAGGATCGATTTTTTTCGAACACCTGTGGTTAGATTTAAATGATTTTGAGTTTATGTGTAGACAATAGTAAAATATTCAATTCACCGAAAAATCATATAAATTTAACTACAGGTTTTTGAAAAAAACGATCCTTACCAGGAGGGGGTATCCTTTTCTCTGCAGCTGACTACTAGTTTACATGAATTTTCCCAATTCTCGACAGTTATATCTTGGAATGCTTGCTCAGCCGCCACCTGAATAAAAGAATAATCACATCCATGAATATTAATATTACTCATGTAGTGAACTCAGTACCTACTTACCTACCTATTTGTGATATAGCTCGATAAAAAAATCAATTTGGGTCTTTGGTACGGAACCCTATAATGTTTCATTCAATTAGGCATTTTCTTTACTTTTAATTACCTTGGTACTAGAATTGTCATCTTAAAATATTTAAACCACAAAGATTCCATTAATGAAGATAATCGCGCTATCAAAATTTACCGATGGGGCCGCGCTATAGACTCGACAGCCATCGTCGTTTTGAATTGAAAAACCGATTATAGGATAGGAACGTCACTCCTACGTGAATTTGTTCTCCATAAGCCAGGCACTTCTCTTTCCTATCTACGTAGGTACCTATACTATACTATTGTATAACCTATTCAAATCGATACCAAATTAGCTGTATGATCCAACATTGCGCTTATAAATATCTGACACGCTCTTATGGCTCTAGTAATAAAGACGTGTCAGACATTTTTGAGCCCAATGTTGTATAATATCATTGCTGGTGACTGTACCTACTACCTGGGTAGGTACTATTTAACGCAGTATTTACACTTGCTTGATAGGTGGTTAGTTAAGCCAGAACATATTGTACCGGCTTTATCTGCAAAGTACCCGTTGAACCGGTTCCTGAGCTATCAGCTCGGTTAAACATACTGTTTGTTATTATATTATTGACTGAGTATTTGTTTGTTTGTCCTCACAAGGTACTACGCACGTGAGTTGACTCTTGCACTTAAAACATTTGTAGGGACCAAACATGAAGAAAAATACAGCAGGCAGATTTTGAGCTGAACTTGCCCGGGGTGACGGAACCAGTAATGGCCAAGCACCAATGATGGACACTTATTTTACAGAAAATAAAGGTTATTCATTTGTATTGCAACAATCAATTTAGGACCGTATGAAGTTTGTATTTAGAGTGTAGTGTCTATTACTGGTGCCTGTCAGCTAAAAGTGTCTATCATTGGGGCCGTCACTCATCTCAGTGATCCCCAAAGTGTGTGTCAACCCCTGGGTAGACATGACCTGCAAGGGGGACAAAAAATTAGTGGATCCCATTTAAACAGGTCGTGACTTTAATTTTGGCTTTCCATTTCATGTTGTAATACATACCTACTTACGTAATATTTTCTTATAAATATTAAATATACACATCTCTGTATATATAAATTATATTTGAATTTTCTCTGTGTGTAAGTATTCATTTTGTTAAAAATATTTTTCCGCGCTTAGTTATAATTTTATAATTGTAGCCTATGTCAATTTTTAGCCGACTTACGGCCGAACCCTATATTCAAACCGAGGATAGATAAGGCTTACCTCGGGTTAAAATTTGACATTTGCCCATACAAAATGTGTCAAATTTTAATCCGAAGTAAGCCTATCTGTCCGCGGATTAAATATAGGGTTTGGCCGTTAGACCTCCAACGTTACCCGTGCAAAAATCCCGAAGATTTCTTGCTTAGTTTTTACGTGACAACGTAAATATTAGGTAAGGAGGAGGTCCACCCAAAACAGAAAAAATTGCCAAGTGGTCTACGAAACAAACCTCTGCCCTAGCTCGGCGTTTATGATTTATGATTTTAATGATTCGTCTCTTATTACAGAACACTTAAACTGTGTTAATTAAATGTCCTTGTTCTGCATAAGAGGATAACTCCATTGCGTGCTTACATTCTACTAATTACCAAGCGAAGCCTGAGATTAATCGTAAAGGTGGTAGGTAAGTATATAGGTACCTCAGTCCAAACGGTTATCCTATATCACACTGTTAGGTATATGATGAATATCATCACATCAATCCATATCCATATTCCATACTAATATTTTTTTTCCTTTTACTCTTAAACCGCAGAACTGATTGCGATGAAATTTGGTATCGAGATAGTTTGAGTCCCGGGAAAGGACATGGGATCCCGGAAAATTGAACAGTTTCCGAGGGAATATAGCGATAAATGACTTCTACGCGGACGGAATTCGCCGACGACAACTGGTATCTAATATTAGAAATGCGAAAGTTTGTAAGTGTGAGCTAGTTTGGTAGTATATTGTAATTCTTCACGATGAATTACGGCTGGATGGATTTTGAAGAAAGTTACCTAGATTGGGGATAACTTATATCCTAAACTAACGCATAAGTAGGCTACTTTACTTACGGACGAAGTCGCGAGCACGAAGCTAGATATCTAGGTACTTTTTTGCCAAATTGTCAACCAAACGTTTGTTACGCAGTGATAAACAATGCGTAAGGTTATTTTTCGTAATGTTATATTTATAGGTAAATACCATAATCTCATTCTCACGCTCAGCCACATTCTGTACGATTTCCTGGCAAGTGTGGGATCAAGCGTGATAATGGATTCAGCCAGGCTATTGGCATGGAACGCAGCACGCGTATAGTCGCGGGCGATGCAAAGCGACAAAAAGAACACACTTAATTTATGCGTAACGCAAAGTTAAAGGAAAGAGCGCAATACGAATGTTACTTTAGATTAATAAGCATTGTATTATCTGCCTCGATTGGCAGGAACAAACGATAAGGGTGCGAGTGTGAGGTATTTATACCGTCCTAAACAGTGAAGTTATCGAGGGTCTTTGAGTTCTTTAGTGCTTAGATACAATGAAGTTCCTACTGGGTGAGTGAGTACAAAGAAATACATACTTCCTTAAAATTCTTATATTGAACTTTATCTTTTACCTACCTAGGCTACGCTACTGCCAAGACAATAGCACTTATGGAGAATTTTGAGATGAGAGATGCCCCGCAGTGACCCCGCGTTTTTGTACCATGTAAACTAAGTGCAATAAATAATAATATTATGTCCAGTTTTAAAAATCCATAACTTCTAAGCTTCACGCGTCATTTAGTATCTTGTATGTATGTATGTAAACACTTTATCTAACAAAACCAAAATTGTTATAGAAAATATATACCTATCGACCAGACTTTTGTCATCAACATATTATGTGTCCAAATGCAAATGTCTACGGGTCAGACATCCCACCTGCCATCAGGCCTGTGCGTTCGTTTACCTTCTCGATGACATGGAAAAAATGACCAGAACATTTTATGGGCAGCGCAACCTATGTTGGCCTGAAACACTGCCGTATCCACCTTTTATACACCTGCCCTATATGTAATAAAATATTCCGTGCGTAACGCAAATCTCCCTCCACAGTTTTACCGCTGTTGATACTGTCAGTGTCGGCATACCAAGAGTTTCCGTGGTCTTCCTTATGTCCGTGTGGAAAGATTTACATCCCCATGTGTGCGTCGGACAAGAAGACATACAACAATATATGCGAATTTGAATGCCGGGCCTTGTTTTTGAAAAAGACCTTTCATATTGAGATATTTGTGGTGAAGCCTGGGCGATGCGAAGAAGATATTTTGTAGAATACTTAAGTGGCTCCATTTCTATATAGGTAGGTAAACTATTACTAGTTAGATCAAGCGGGGCTATTCCGTCAGAGGGATAAATGCGTAACATATTTTTTTTCAAGGGAAATCAACGTTTTAAAACGATTTTTGCGCCCCTTTATAGTAGTTTAAGTACCTTACATTACATTACATTAAATCACGCCTGTTTCCCAGAGGGGTAGGCAGAGACCACTTCTTTCCACTTGCTACGATCCTGACAAATTTCCTTCGCTTCTTTTTATTATTTATATCTTTAATATTTGAGTAGCTTAGTTTGATTTTAATTTGAGTAGCTTAGTTTTATTTTATTTTAATAAGTTTAGATTTAACTTTTAATTATAATACTAGTTACTTTCCATATTTTTAAGAATTATTATGTATTTACAAATAGGTTGTTCATTTTACGAATTATTTACCACCTATATGTTATCAATGTTATGTAGAATACAAACTTGAATTCATAACCATACAAAATTTTGAAACGTTGAATTCCCTTGATAAATTAAAGTAACGCATTTACCCCTCTGTCGGAATAGCCCCGTATGACAATTTGTAATAAACAATGTATAAAACATTATTTATATTGACACGATTTGGGAGAAATTTCTTTCAAGCTTCCTAACTAGGTAAACACTCGTCGCACCTACGAGTACCTACCTATTAGCTATTAATGAGCTCGACGGTTTTATTCATGATCATTAAATTAGGTACCTAGGTACTTATAGTGTCGGTGCACTTAAGTCAATGAGAAAATCAGAAATTAAGAGACACCCACTTCTTAACTCTTTCTAGTCTTCCTATGTTGTATTTAGACAGTCGATTTCATAATATCTATTTAATGTCATGTTTAAACTGCCATGTATGAATTGTCAGAGCTATTAAAGCGACAAGGTACAAAAGTGTACACATATTTATGAACTCGACTGTACTTATTGAGATACCCACATACTTAGTTACATACGAGTAGGTAAAGCTAATTCAAGCGTGAAAACCTTCTCGTTAATTGCTACATAACATAACCCTTGCACCTACCTACTTTAGTTCATTTATGTATTTTTCAACGGCCTACTTATTTTCCAGTATTTTTGTTAAGCCTGCTATCATTGTCGAGTGCGCTTCCGCAATGGTCCGGCTTCGCGGAGAAGGACTGCGTATGCACCTCGCAGTACGACCCGGTGTGCGCGTCCGACCTGCGCCGCTACTACAACTCGTGCACCTACGACTGCAGGCTCGAGTACCTCCGACGGAACAGCATTCGGATGATAGACCGCGTCGATTGCAAGCTGCTGCCGCCGACGGTGATGGATGGGTTAGAACTTAATAAAATCAAAATACATGCCTAGATAACTATAGCAACTAAAGTTCTTGATCGAATGAATGATAGGCGCGGTGGGTGAAAATGAAACTCATGTCCTATCATTGTGATCGCGATTCAGTACGCACAGAATTTGTTTATAGCTATTTGGGTACTGTTCGGGATAAAATTGCTCAGTTCAGATGTTAACGTAAAGACAGAACAATTAAACTATTCATGTATGTTGATAAAATAAAAAGTGCTTTAATATCCCTTGTATAATTTAATTGAACTTAAGTATGCATTACATGCAAAACTAGCCACCACAAAGCTTAATCATACTCGTTCTGTACAGTTACTACTAAGTTTCTTAATAATGATTGGCAGTCTTTGCTTTTCTTCAAAATACAAGTGACAAAGCTACTGTCAGTTGCAAGCCAAGTGTGATAGCAATAGCCAGCCGAGCAATATCAAGAAGCTGGCAGTACTGTACTTACAGTTAATTTTCGTGTTATTTCGGCAATAACACTTGAAATGTTGAAAATTTACAAGAAATTTTTTGAGTTGAGTTCTTATCTCAGTAAAATTTAGCATTAAATCCTCAGCTACTGGTAAAGCTTTCTGACACTTTCTTACATTTAACAAACTTTGTCTAACAAAGTGAATATTGAGACCGAACAATAAATAATTTAAAACAAAACCATCAACCAAACCTAGACATCAGTACTCCCAGCTTCTTAATAGCTTTCGGCTAGCTATTGTTATCCCACTTGCACTTGCAACTGACAGTATTTTTGTCACTAGTGTTTCATGAGAAAAACAATTATTACCAGGCGTTATTAGGAAACTAGTGGTACTGTAAGGGCAAAATAGCCTTGGAGGACCTTGTCTCCCTAAATACGTAGGCAAATGAAAAACATGACAGCAGAGCCTCCATCTCTGTACAGCTCAGGTTACTTCCATTCTAACCCACCACATATCTTTCATATGATCGAGTAATGTAGGCAAAGCAGGGAACAAAAGCCAAGTAATTGTGCAATAAATAAATAAATACTTGCCATATTTTTTTTCTACACCTTCTATATAAGTTAAATATTTTGTAAACAAACATAGAATTAAATCATGAAACTATAAAATAGGTAGTGTAGTGAGTTCCCCGTAGGTAACCCCTCAGATATCTGTGACAATGGTGTCCATGCTGCTCATTATGACACTACTTATATGTGTATGTTAGAACTAAAATCAGTGATGTCCCAGGGTTTGGTACTTTATCCTATGTAATCATACCCTGATTTTTTTTGAGAGGTCAGCAAAGCAGGCTAAAGTAAAGGCTAAAGTTTAGCAGGCATCAACTCATTAATTTCAAACTTTTTCCTTGTAAAGTCTTCTTTGTATTCATTTTCAGGTAGAAAACAATTTAAAAACATATGAGTGATCCCTCCTGTGATACCCCAAATTTTGTGTTTTCCATAAATAAACACGGGCAGAGGATTCCCCATGTACTCCCAGTGGGCGTGGTTGTTCATGTCACAGAATGCCTTCATAGGCACGAGGAATATTTCTTCAACTTCATCTGGATTTTGTTGCAGCTTACTTTTGTCAAAATCTCTTATCTCTCCTACTATTGGGGTAATGGCCATGTTGTTACTACGACCTTGCACTTGAGGCATGGCACACCAAACGTCTACACTATCTTGGAGAACTCCGATTTCTTCTTCGGTTTCGCGTAAAGCTGTATCGACTACACTTTCATTCGGTTCCATTTTACCTCCTGGAAATGATACCTGGCCACTATGATGTTTTAACTTTGCTGACCTTAAAAAGTGTAAAGAAGACATACATCTCCATCGTGAATACATAAGGGAACCAACACAGCTGCATTATCTACAGCTCCTTCTTCATTAAAGAGTAGTGCTGGAAGTTCTTTTAATTTAGATATACAATTTTGTCGAAAGACATTCGCAAGTAATATTTGAGGTGACAAAGACATGTTGACTAAGATGAACACAACTTCAGAATAACCATTGTAGGTATTTTACTAAAACCTTTATGCTCCTAAAAACTTCCAAAGGCCAATATCGTTTCAAAAGAAAAAAAAATAGGTTGACGACTGATTGATTAGATTAGATAACACTCAGAGATAAGATAACATCTTCTTCTTTTGCCCCCGCGGCGACTTGAACAGCTACTACCGCGGGGATATGGCGTTTCCACGTTAAGTGATTTCGCCAGTGTCAAGTATATATGAGTATATATCAATATAGCAATAAAACAATCCAATCTTCTCTAGGAAGATTGGGGGCAACGTTGTACGGTGATTTGTAGGTCAGAGGTCAAGATAGTTTTAACCTCTGCACCACTGCGAGTCCACTTGAAACGAGAAGAAAGATGCCAGATACACGAAATAAGTCCAAGTCTTCAATCACTGCGCGACACAAAGGCATAAAAAGTACAAATCACTATCAGAAAAGAACTTTGAACACCTAATTACCCAAAAATTAAAGTCTAAAACAAATTACACGTCCGCCATCTTTTAACGTTGCAAATGGCCCCCCCGATAAGATAACATAACAACAAAACGTGAAAGAAACGTCAAACTAGCATATCGTTTTTTTTTTTTTTAAGGTTTTTATGGCCTTTAGCATATCGACAAGCAAGAGAACCACAGATTGTGTATCAATAAGGGCCGATTCATCAACCAATTTCGCAGGCGGTTAAGTTTTAACCAGCTGTTAGTCAATACATTTGACAACCGTTAATCCTGCTAACCGTCCGTTTAATGAAGAATGTCAGTAGGTACGCCAAATCGCGTGCAACTTTGTAACAGTAAAGTTAAAAAATAAACAAAAATACTATTTTTTGTTTCATTTAAATAGACACAGTAGTTTTGATTCCACGAACGTTTAAAATTTTACAATAATATTAAAGAGCGCGAGCGCCATCTTGCGGGAGTGACGTCAGCGCTTAACAGCGGTACGCGCCCTTATATGAATTAAAAAGTTTACAGGGCTTATATCTTTATAACCGTAATAAGTAGACAGTTGAAATTTTCACAGAATACGTCATATTATAAACTCTATCGTTTAAAGTTATAAAATGAATAATAAATCAAATCTCAAGAGTGGTCCCCATACAAGAAACATGGAAACATTTTTTTTACGGTTAAAAAGACAAGACTTGTAAACTGTTAAGCGATGAGGTCATCATCCGTGGTCTCGCTCTAGTCGCCGGGTTACGAGCGCCGCCGCATACGAACTTTAAAATTCAATATCTCGGAACTATTTAACGTATCGGAATGATTAATTTCAGTTTTTTTGTTTTTAATGAAGAAGCCAAAATTCAAAACTGGTTGACATTCTCTATTGTTGGTGAACACTGTGCCGAATAATCAGCTTTATTTTATTAGCTTTATTAGCTGTATTGACCAATCAATACATTTGACAAACGTCATACCGCTAACCGTCCGCTTAATTGTTGGTGAACATGGCCCTAAGTCTTTCAGAAACTAGGCAGACATGGTCATGGTCTTGTTATTACACGCCGTAAAAATAAAGAACATTTTATACGAGGATAACAAACAAAGATAAGAAATTTAAGATGTTATATTATTCCTTTCGCTTTCCTCTTGATTATATTGAGGAAAAGCGACTACGCTAAAGTAACTTTGAACTAAAAAGAAATCCTCATTGAGGCCTCCATGCGTCCAAGAGTTTTTCCTTTTATATATTCTACACAATACGTTGTTGGTATCAGGGCCAATTTTTTTTTAAAAAAACCTGCTGTTGGCTGTCAAAAACTTGACACATGTCATCAGTGTCATGTTTATTTATATAGGATAATAAATTTCGATAAATAAAATAAAAAATATTTATGGACTTTGGACTTTATTAATTATGCAATAAAATAGAATACAAGCTGCGTAGAGATGGCTTTTTCTGTTCAAAATTTGTTCTCGGTGGTATCTCGTGAACGGTGTTTAACGAATTTAAATAAGTATCCCGTTCCCTTACCGCGTAGGATTCCTTCCGTCAGGGCCTCAGTTTTAATTCCATTCTGCGATGTAAACAACACGGCTGCATTGTTGTACACCTTGCGAGCGGGGAACCTAAGAAGCCACAGTGGTCAGATCTCGTTTCCAGGAGGGAAGACGGACCCGGGAGAAACACCAGTCCAGACGGCGCTGCGAGAGTCTGAGGAGGAGATAGGGCTCATACGGTCCCGTGTGGATGTCTGGGGGCAAGGACCTGCTGTGCCGGGACGCAACAACGCAATTATGATTACTCCTGTTGTGGGGACTGTATCTCTCTTAAAAGAACAAGACTTGTGTCTGAATTGCAATGAAGTTTCTGAGGTGTTCACTGTTCCATTACAAGCTTTGTGTGATAGGAAAAACCAATTCTACACTCAATTCAGAAATGGATTCATCATGCCTGTTTTTGTGGCAGGTGAACACAGAATATGGGGTCTCACGGCTTACCTAACCCATGCTTTCCTTAGTTCGTTACTTACCAAAGACGTTTATAAGAATGAATGGATGAAAAGGAAAATAGTACTTTAGAACTCTAGATTACTTATTAAGGTTAATGTGACCCCACTGGATCTTGTTATCAATATTTATTTATGGCTTATTTAAAAAAATGAATCCAGTGCATAATATGTTTATAAGTTTATTAAAAGTACAAAAGCTAGTACATATTGCAAGACAATGTAGTACAAAGTAGTACAACTTATGTCTCAACCAGATTAACTTATATACTACTGTTATTGTGAAATGGCTGTGAAGATCATTATACAGTGAGCATAAAGGACAGAGCATTAGCAGTTATATAGCACTATCTTTTTCTGTCAGCGTAAACTTCCAGTGTATAAGTTGGGCTTGGTAAGGTGATCTGTTTTCAATACAAAACAGCATAAATATTTTTTACGTTTCATCAAGTCAATCATGAGAACTTATCACTACAAACTTAATAGAAGTGATTAAAAAATATCAATTTGTTGTTTATTTTGAATTGAAGGTGTTTATAGAAAACTAAATTTATAGAAAAATAAAAAAACATTTTGATATCATATAATTAATATAAGGAACAAAAGTATAGGTTGGACGATGGGAAGAAAAGTAAATAATAAATAATATTATTATTTGGTCCACTATCCAACCTGGGGCAGGTTGGAAGATGGCATTATGATTTCCCAATATCCAACCTGGGTTGGATGGCTAGGTTAGAAGATGGGAATCACTCAATAAAAGTTCAATTTTTAACTTGTGTGATTAATAAGCCAGATAGACATGACAAAAAAAATTGCCTTTGATGGCCGTCAGAGGCGTAATCAAAGTCGTAATAAAAGTTCATTGTATGGTATGGAAAACGGATCAGCTTATAGTGCATTGACCTCAGACCTAACCTAATTAATCCTTAACTGCCATAACAAATGAAATTATACCTGCCTTAATCTGAATATTCAGCTTTTAATGCTATGTATGTCATATAATTAAGACAATACCTATAAGTGTGCTTTTAGATATTCAGTACTTCCATAATGTTTGGCAAGTATATATGGCTACATAAGGTTTGTGTAACATAGATATGTTTGATGAAAAAATATTGGCAGTTAATTATTTAGAGGCAAATAACACAGTTAACAGGATAAAACTTCAAGTACTTATGGAATATTCTTATGTATACATATACTATAATATCGTAAAAGAAGTTCAGCAGATAAGTTTTATCCAATATGTTTTGCCAGGTTTTATAAACATGGTCTAGTAAATACCCGCTATTAACTTCATGCTTATAAAATATGAGTCCAAAATTTAAAATTTGACCATTTATACGCTTTGAGCAATGTGATAAAAAAAACAATGTCTAAAAGTTCTATTACATTACAGCTTTATCTAATAATGAATTTCTAAGCTGGTCACACAATCAGGACTGAAAAATAGATTATAAATAAACAAGATATACATTTAAATATTGGAAAAGCTTGTACAATGCATAATATTGTAAATGAATAGCAATGGACACATAATATTAAAAACCCATTTATCATGACATGATCATATCAGTGATTTATTAATTGTTCTACATAAAAACACTGTCACAAAAAGAGTTGAGAGAGGCTAAGGTGGACATTAACTCGTTAATTGTTACTTGTGTGTAGTGAACAATTCGAGTAACGTATTAACTTATACGTTTACTTCAAAAATCCATTATTCATTAGCTTCCGTTAACTTTCCATTGGTCCGTTAATCGTTAACTACCTACTATTTGCCACAAGGACAACGAACGCACCGTGCCGCAAAAAAAACCACGAACTGAAAAAAATGCAGTGAGTGCCTAGATAATAATTATTAACTAATAACCAATTCTAACAATCCACCCTTTTTTCATTAATTTTTCATGTCTTGCCTAAATTTCCACTTTACTAAATAAGTAAATTCTTAATGCGTGTCGTAACACGTAAAATGCTATTTGTCTTCTTTATCGCATTTGCGCCCAGTGTTGGGCACACGCCCCTCCAATTTTCCTACACTGGGCCTGATTCTCGGTGGATCTCCCCCGGCAGGACATATACGAGTATGTCGCCGAAACGATGGGAGATGGAGCAAGCGCAGTGGCGAACTCGCTCCAAGAGAGGGGTCGGCCGGTCCCCAGCAAAGTTGCCGGATGACATCAGCTCAACCGCAGGCCTAATCTGGCCCATTTTAATTTGGCAACGCGATGGCAATTTGTTCCACTGGTGCGTTGGCGAATGGTGTTGTTTTGGGCTTTGTCGCAAAGAGATATACCGAGCATGATACGATGATGATTTAGCTTGTTTACCATCTGTACCGTGAGTGCCCATGTTTCGCACGCATATGTCATGGACTCATGGCAAGTAGCACGCACAGGTTATATGTATACTTTAGTCTTCAGCCGAGCGTTTGGGGTATCTTGGACTGGAACACATTCCGCAGCTTGCCATTTTTATCACGAGTTAAACGACCAAAGATTAACGTTAACTACCGTTAAATCGTCCGAAATGTAACGTTTAACAAAGTTAATGTTTTAAGTAACGGATTAGCGAATGGCTGATTCAAATAACTAATTAGTACATACTTTGTCTATATCTTGTATCTTTGACCATTTTTATTCATTGTTACCTTTTAACCCCTCGTTGCGTAGTAGCAGATCTGATCCATATACGCAAACTGCTAGGGAGCGGATCTGCACCAAATCTTTGCGTGCCTTCCCGAATTTAATTTGAACCTTACTTTTAAGCAAAATAGGGTTTAAAGTTTATTGTAGGTTAGCCAATAAAGTAATCAAATTTACCAAAAATCGCTCCTTACATAAAAATATTCAATATAGCCGCTATTCCTGTGGGTTTGATGTCACGTGACTGATCACGTGACCGCGTCACCGCACTGAGCCGTCAACAAATTTTCCTGCCTACCGCATACGAGAGGTTAATTATATACCGATTTAGTTTCAAGGGGACACAGTTGCAACGGGACATAATCTTAAGCGGGCTACAGACCATCAGTTTTAACTGCACAGTCTTAACTGCACATTCGAACTGTTCAGATAAAACTGACATCCCTAGTGTCTACACACGCTAAGCTTTTTAGTTGTTAATAATACTTCTCGCTTGTAAGACGTTTGAAATCACAATGGCTTCATCGGATGACGCTGTGGCAGTTATTGGATTATTGTGCATGCACCTGATTTATTTGAATCTGTGACCTTTTTGTGCTCTTTTTTATAAGCACAACTTAATATATTTTTTTTTTAATTACCGCTGCTTTGTCGCATGTAGGGTCAACCTCTCTAAGTTTAACCAATAACTTTCCGTACGCTGCTTCTTTTTTTCCACGGTCGTGGTACTCTTTAGCTTTAGCTTTCCACAAGGAAGGTTCTGAATGATATATTTAGATAAATTATTCTAACCATTCACGTAGATTTGGCATGGTTACTTTTATACTCGTAGAACGTAACAGAAAACGTGCTCACTGCAGCGGGTAGATGGCCAACTGACAACAGCACAATTTTTGCTACATACCTTCAGTTTTAACTGCACAGTTTCAACTGTACAGTTTTATCTAATGAAATTTCGATTAGATCGTCAGTTTAACTGCACAGTTCACAGTTTTTCCTACACACATACGTTTTAACTGAACAGTTCAACTGTGCAGTTGAAACTGTGCAGATAAAACTGATGGTCTGTAGCCCGCTTTAAAGAGACACAACTCCAAAAGGACCAATTGTAAACGACAGTACAATCAGTTAGAAAGGGTGCGTCCCACGAGATATAACTAGGTACATAATAACTATTTTCATGTTACTAACGTTTACGAGATATAATGAACGTTAGCTATAATAACAAAATCAATATTTTTATAAGGAATAACGGTCAAGTCATATAATATTCATTTTTTATAATATTTTTTTATATAACACTCACAATGACTAATTTCAGTTCGTATAACATACATGACGTATAGCGATCATAATACATATTATCTTTTAGTATAAGTGTTACAAAATATAATATCGTATGATATAAATGTGAGCGAGCGAAGCGAGCGAGCAAGACTTCTCTGGGCAGAACCGACTCGGTTAGGTTAGAAGGCCTAGGCCTTCGAGGTTATTTTTTTTTTGCCCAGAAAATTCAGACTGCTGCCAGTAAAGTTAGTAAGGTAAGGTTGATTGTTAATAAAGAAGGCCACTTAATACTGAAAATAGAATTTAATTTCAAATAACATATGCATGTATTTATATTATACGTGTATTATGTTTTTTGATGTTAGATAATTTGATTAATATATATTTTAAATCTTAGGTGTTATGAACGTTATACGTTTTATAATAGTTATATAAATTGATATTATATATTAATAACGTTATACTGTATGGAAATAGATATTTTGAAATTATATCTTCCGTTCATTATATCCAGTGAACGTTATACTAAACGTGTTTATACAAAGTGAGCGTATATATATTATGAGTGTTATATTATCAGTTCTTATATCTCGTATTACTTACCCGTTAGAAAAGCCGCTCGCTGCGTAGGGAAAAACTGACAACTAATAGATGAATGAAAAAAATAAATGAGAAAAAATACGATTGGTTACTGATTCAAATAGGGCAAAATGCGAATGGAAAGTTTGCTACGAGGAATTATTTGCACTACTAAGCCGCAATACTGACCAATGAGATCTATTTCTAATTCAAATTTAACGTATTCGACGGGTGGACGGGACTTTTCTGGGTGGATTAGCCCTTCGGGCCTGCTGAACAACTAACAACCTACGTCATCTTTTCATCGATCTCCATCCAAACACTTCCATAACCAATAGTACAATATTTGATGCGTTTATTTGGGCTTGTGTCTCTTTGAGATTGTCCCGTTGCAACTGTGTCCCCTTGAAACTAAAGCCTACCTACCTACACGTCACAAAAATTTAGTAAGGCACATGAACAAATCAGCTAAATAGAAAAGGTTGATTAAAATGAACCTCAATTGGTCATACACAGACTTAGGTTACCGTCTTTTCTGTGGACATACTGGAAGTTACCGTTTTTAAGGCCCAATTTTCTAGCTGAATCCATATCCGCATAAACAGCGTCGGGTCTACTTTAATAAAAATATAACTTATATGCAAACAAACTTAACTATTGACCACAGGAGAGACAACTTGTTTTTTTCGAGTGTGGTTAAATATGTAGTGGTAGTGGAACCCCAATATGTGGTTAAAACAGGAATTGTCTTACAATTCATGTTAAATGTTATACAATGAAAGGTAGAAATTTCGGAAATAGACCCCGCTACAGATAAATAATATTGAAAAATTTGTAAAAATTTAATAAATGTATAAAAATGCTAAAAATGTAAGAGAAGCAGAACCCAGGTTTATGTTTGACGTTGGAAAAACCATATTGTTTTCAATATTTTTTTACATTGCGTTGTTTTATATTCTATAAAATTTTGTGGCTTTACCATAAAAGAAAAGGCAGAAAAATATAATAACAGTATTATTGAAAAAATATTGAACAAAGAAAACAATATTTTTCAGGCAATGTCAATCAGAAAATAAAAAATAAAACGCAAACAAATAAAATAATATTTATCCAGATTTATTCCTTAACACTTAAATTATAATCTAGAATTAATATTTTATACATTGTCCAATTGACATGTTGATCGTCTCTCGCCCTTGTGTTGGTTGTGTACTATTTATTAGAATATGCATATGATTAATTGCATCTTTATACTTTTTCCACAGCCTCTTTTGTAGGCATTGAAAAAATATGAGTGCCAATAAACTATATCCAGCCAATGAAAAAAAAAACAGTGAATAAATAGATAGCGTACGTTCTTGTACCTATTTTATCTTTCGGAATTGACACATTATGGTTTAGCAAATAAATAAATCCTGTAAATATATTGCAAACTTTTAGGTAATTATGAAATCTTTATCTAACCTAACACTACACTAGGGGAGTCCAAAAAAAACAAAATAAAATACTGTGAACCAATCTTACATGAATATTATAAATATAGTACAAAAATGTCAGAAAGCCTATTCGTTGTGTTTGAACACTATGAATTCTACAAACTATAAGAAAAGTTAAACAATACAATGTAGAAAGAAGTGGTTGGCCAGCCAACCATCTCTCACTACGCATTATTGCATACTTTTCAACACACTGAATTGTAAAGTAGGACAAACTCTGCACCTTTTCCTGGCCGAATGTATTGTAACAAATCTGGTTTAATATACAAATATACTGCGCGTTTTTATCTCAACGCAACATTAAACCAAGTACTAATGGCCACAATTGCTTCAATCGCGAACAAATCAACAAGGGAACAAGCACTACTGCCGGCAGTTACTGTAACAATCACCCGCAACAAATCAACCCTAACAATGACGAGTCGGAGCGCATCCAAAACTCGATTGCACCTTCATAAATTCAATGTTACACATTTTCATTATTCGATTTTTACCCACAAAGCAACAATATAAATTTCAACACACTGAATTTCAAAACGCTTTATCAAATTTATATAAAAATATATAACTTTCTTCCAGTGAACGTGGGCGGGCAAATGGGAGCTGGTATACGGATTAACGAGTTACAAGTCAAAAACTTAATAGGGAAATAGGTAAATTATTTTGATGCTGGCAGCAATCTTACGGTCATTATGACGCTATCATAGATTTATTGATGTTTAAATAGACGAAAGTAAGCATAAATAAAAAAAGCTTAAGGCGGCAGCTGTTCGCGATTATTTTAACCACCTGCCATAAAGTGTAACATTCAAAATGTATTGTTTTTATGTACATAGACTGTGGCTAGGCTTTGAAGACAAAATTCTGAAACAATAAGGATTACCAGGGATTGCCACTGAAGACTACTGTCACTCAATCAACTAATGTTATAAATTAACAATTAAATATAATATCTCTAATTTTGACAGCAATATGGGAGTTGAGCACGAGTGGCAATTACTTAATAACAAAAGCTGTAATATTGCCATCACAGCTTTTCATTTCGGAGCAGGGCTCCCTGGTAAGCCGAAAATCGGTTGCCACTATAAGACATAGCCAGCACCGTCCTAACGCGATTCTAACTAATAACGGTGGATTCGGATTAGCGTTGGATATCCCGCTGTCTTGTACCAAGGTGTGCCTGCTACTCCCGGCTCGGGCTCACGTCCACAGGGATCGAGGTCGTGAACGTTGGCGTCTCCAGCTCTTCGTGTTTCTTCATTTTTAATGCCTGGGAATAATCAGTCGTTGGTTAGTTTCAAATCTGCTCAAATACTGGTTGAACAAAAGTTAATGTTGTTATTAGATAGACTGTATAAAGTAATTATTAATTAATAATCTTGGTTTGTAAGTTATCTATTGTTCGAAAAATGACTAAATTGATGTTGTAGCACTGAGATTTGAAAGTGCTTATTCTTAATCACTGTTAGTTAATAAAATCGTTTTGAGAATTAAGCATCGACATTGAACATAATCGCCAATTGTTTATCAGAATAACTTATCTCAAAGAAGAGAAATTTCTAGCGATTGCAACCTTCACCATAACATAAATATAGTTATAGCTGAGCAAAAAAGAATTTGATGTGGTGAATTGCAACTATGATACGAAAGCAGCAGATATTAGGTACAAATTGGATTACGTTGCCTATTCCACTACGAACATTGCATGTGTCAAACTTTTTTTTGCCGAGCTATATACGCTGAAATGAGCCGGTATCAGTTTTCCAGTTTAAGGGAAAACGATAATTCTGCAATTAACCTTGATTAATCACCTAACTGGTAATTAATTACTACATTTAATTTATTTAAGGTTAACGCAACAGACACAAAACCACATAAAACCCAAACTATGTTGTAAAGTATATATCCCTCAGTACCTTTATACTAGCTAAAATATTGGTGCGATCTATCGGCAGGCCATCATACGCAGTGTAAAGCTATTTAATTATTAGTTGTTTTATATTGTAAAATTGTAGCCAATAAAAAATATTAATATTACACGCAACAAGCTCACTTTTTATAATGAAAACCCGAATTAAAGTTTAATTTAAAAGTAAAAACTGCATGTAAAGCCAGAAAGAAGAAAAATATCATTACCTACCAAGAACAGATTTGGAATTGAGTTTGTAGTTTTTCCGTGATCAAAACGTGATTTGGAAATGTTATCATGAGAAGTTAAGATGGGAGCTGGATAAGGTTTAACATTACATAAGAACATAAGAAGTAATCAACGAGTACTGTCCAATTAAATAAGGTTCTAAGTCGATTCACCAAAGAATCTAGAGAAGTCGACTCAACTCGAAATCGTGGCCGCACGAGCGCCCGTTTACTTTTTATGGTTACGACAATAGGTTAGGGGTTAACAATAGTTGGTTTAACAATGACTGGTTGCTGGTGACATGGAATGATGATGGCTGACGACACACAGTGTGCTCACCGAGCCCGCGTCCTCCCGCTGCCGCCCCAGCGTCGGCGACAGCAAACCCTTTGTGGACTGCTGCACCAATGTAACACGAACGTGGTAAGCGGAAGGTTCAATATACACAACACTACGGGGTTAGTAAGATCCCGATTTGAAGATTGAAGTCACAGGCCAATTTACATTTGAACAAGAAATACATAGTTCATAGTTGTTTAGAAGGACGTACACACGTTTTAGGATAGTATTTAGATAAATGAGTACTAAACAAAATAAAATGGGAGTGTTTGAATTCCGGACCCGAACGAAGAAATTATAAAGCGATTAGACGCAACAATCACATCCGAATAATTTAAGAAACTTCGTTTTACTTCCGTTCAACAGCTAGAATACGAGAAGTTAAGCATATTTAATTTTAGGGGTAGGTATGAAGTTTGGAAGGAGCAGTCTCACTAATGGTCACTACGTGAGGTGGGCGAGTGTATGTACGAACCTGCTGAAGCTTGTAGTGGTTGATTATGTCCTGGTCGGCGGGGCAGCTCTGAGTGAACGCGTCCAGCTGGTACATGTGGTACAGGTAACGCCACAGGGCCAGTAGGCTTGTCTGAATAATAAATATAAAATAATTAAAGTTGTAACGATCGAGGTGTAGAAATCGAAGTTTAAGTTTAAAAGAATCTACAGGTAGCATGTTTGAAAACTGTATTTGGTATGGATATTTATTTATACGGGATGTTTTTGTGAATGATGCAAAATAATTAGTACTTCTGTAAGAATTCTCTAACGGTTAAAGTGTACTGTGATACTGACCGGTATTTCGAAGTCGACGAAGTACTTGCCGGCGACGCGGATGTGCTGCAGCCGCGGCATCAGCTCGCAGTCGAAGCAGCACATCGTGTCGCCCGTCAGGAACCTGCGGATACGAGGAAACTAGTAAAGCTTTCTTCTATGAAACATCGGGGAAGAGAGAAAGAAAGACGTACCTGCCGATGTATGAGGCTTCGACAGTAATTCGGGAGATCTGAGTCTCACGTAAAAGGCAATACGAGACGGTGGTTTGGGGTAAAGCTGCTGACATACAGACTATATTCGTGTTACAAAAAGAGTAATTTGTTCTATATATGACCTACTTCTGTGATTCCTTAAGATTACTATTTAAAGAAATTAGTATTTTGACAGTAACGTCACAATTAATTTAGGAAAATAAGACTATTTTTGTTAAGAATGTGAATGTATATATGTTTTGATATAACTACATAATTTGAATACAAGAAATAAAATCAAAATCGCTATTAAACATTTCGTGTCCGTAAGAGATATAAAACAGACCTCCGCTAAATACATTATAGTGCTTACATTAGTGCACCAGTATCGGGCGTAGTTTTTAATTTTGAAGAATAAATTTGAAACAACTTTATCACCCATCGCTACGCGGTCACGGCAATCTAAGAAGCATATGTTTCGCCGGCCTGAAAGAGTACGCTACTTTACTACGGGTTCGGAAACACCGTCGTTGAGAGATTTATCGCACAAAGATGAGGTTGGGTGTTATATCTATCCCTCTGAAAACCAGCAGCGCCGCGACTTTGCTGCGGCACAAAGCTGAGACCCCTTTTCAACGTCATGTTAAATGTATTGTATTGTATGTAATAAATTATTGCTATATCTAGAAATCATTATAAATAAAGGAAGGAGAGGCACTAACCTTGTGCCCCTGCGGCTCAACAGCCCGTCAATGCGCTCAAGGTGCGCGCGCAGCGCCGCGGACTTCTGCTCGTCTTTGCGCACCAGCATCAGCTTCAGCTTGGTGTACAGGTTCTCGATCAGAGACGCCACTTCCTTGTCCTGGGAACAGATGCCTGGTGTTAACAAACGAGTTACAGGGAGTTTCCACTATCGATAGATCTGTAGTGATACATATTCATCAAACTAGTTTAGGCACGGTCTCGTTGAGGATTATGGTGGGTGAAATACGGCAAAAAGATCGTCACAATCGCTATAAAAACTTTAATACATAAATATATGGCTATACTTTTTATCTGTGCCGGCACGTGCTGGTGAGTATAATTATAGTATAGAGTATAATTCCTCGAAAATCGCAGATGAGATCAAATACGATTCTGTTTTTTAGGCCTTTTTCCCATCTATCCATCGAAATATAATAAGTATGGAAGAGTAACGTCTTACAGAAACGACTGACAAATCCGCTCCAAAACGCCCACTTTTTGAAATGAAAAGATCTTATGTATCGAGTGGTTTCAATAATCAACTAAATATTAATTGAGTTAAGGTATGAAGTCATTTATGTCAGATGCTGGTATAACGTTTGAGTAGACAGTAATTTCAGTAAGGTTTTATACCGTTTGAAAGACAAAAATCTGCAATTGGTTACAAGCTCTCTGACACAAGATTTCCATTAGTCAATATTTTTTTTCATAAGGGTTATTTGAACGCGGCCATGTCTTTCAACATTTGACGTGGATGGTTTAATACAAAAACCACACAGTAATTGAATAATGAATTTTATTAATATTTTTTTATATGATTGAATGATTGTTCCCCTTGAATCATTTAACATACTTATGTTACACTATTATAAAGTTGTAAAATAGTATATCAGAAGATATTATGTTGTAAGAGTAGTCAGCGTCAAATAGTCTTTAGCATCTAAAGTGCCAAATATATTGCAACCCCTTTTTTATTCTTATAGGCATAAAGATACGTGACAGTATAATACCTATATATATATATAGTCGCTTTGGATGGTACAGCCTATTTGATGCTGCCGAAAAAACATGACAAAAATTAACTTTTCTCAAAAATGACCGGAAAAGTTGACATTACTAACTCCATACTGAGACGCGAAGTACATAGTTTACAGACAGTTCCCAAATTAAAAAAAAAGTTGCATACAAATTTCATTGTTATCTAGTTTGTAACTTTTTAAAAAGTGAAAACGGCCATAATAAAATGAGGGCGCAAGTGTTATTCATCCATATTTTATTCGAAACGTAACTTTTTTATCTGTGTCTGGAATAGCTTGAGATTTTTTTTCTAAAAAAAGCTTGCGTTTCTCCTTGTCATAAAAATAATGGCGGTAAAGAGTGAGGTTATTTCACGTGAAGTTTGTGTTTATATGCGATTTTTTTCTTGCGATTTTTGAGAAAAGCACTATATGCCTCAGCAGGAATCGCAATTGCGGGCCTCGTATTTTTAAACGGACTCGCAAGCTCGTCCGTTTAAACCAATTCTCGGCCCGCAATTGCCTGCTTCACTGCCTAGGCAATAATGTACTATTATACGAGTAGTAAGACGAAAACATCACAAATAATCCATTTGGCACTGTTTCTATTCTACAGTTAGAGATGTGAAGCCAACTCTTAACTTAGATCATATACAATAGAGTATAATTTATATTAACCGCCTGTTTCACAATCGACAAGTAAAGCGTATTTGACAGATAAATTTAGCCCTTTCTCTTTCTTACACTTGAAAATAGACAAGGAGAGAGCCAACTTTAAATGGCAGATAAATTTACTTGTCGATTGTGAAACAGGCCCTTACAATCTTAGCTTTACCAACTCCATTATTGTACAAGTATCAATTAATTAAGCCTATTGCTTTTTAGGATTCCGCACCTCGAAAGGAAAAGGGAGGAACCCTTATAGGATCACTTTGTTGTCCGTCCGTCCGTCTGTCAAGACCCTCTTTCTCAGGTATCAAGCTGAAATTTATATCAAATACTCAGGTCTACTGTCCCTTGGAACTGTGAAAAAATCAAACTTCCAAGCCAACGCAATCAAAAGATACAGCCGTTTATGCCGCAAATTTTTGAAACTCGCATGGGAATCAAAATTTGGTACGAAGCAACGTCTCATAGCACAAATAAAGGAAAAATTGCGAAAAGCGTATATTTTTAGTTACATCATATAATAAATATTTTTAAAGTTACTACCCCTTTCCTCATGAACGCGTAGAGGTATTAAATTGAAATTCATATCAATGTTTGTACGGAACCCTCGGTGCGCGAGTCCGACTCGCACTTGGCCGGTTTTTAAAAACTAACGTAAAATTTAATTTCCTATTCATTCGAAGTAGTTGCTTGTAATTCACATTTTTCAAAGATATATTACATAACATTGGCCATGACATTTTGGTATGGGAATATAAAAAATTCAATAACTTACTAATGAAAATAAATATCGCTTTGTTTTGCATCTGTGTGGGTCCTGCACCAATTTACAATGCAACTTGGCATGGTTGCAGCGTCATTTAAATCCGGTAATCATTAATATCGATTTTTTCTTTTGTGATTGTAAACAACTGTTTGACACTACGTCAGAAAGTCGACTGATAGACAGTTCGGCACTCATTAATAACTCCACCCCCGCCGGTACTAAGTCAGTGGGGCAGATTTTGAGCGTCGATTACTCTTCCATACTTATTATATTTCGATGCATCTATCATTATTATCTTTATATAATTCTTCTGTGCGTGTGTTGCCAGTGAACTCCTCCTAAACGGCTGAACCGATTTGAATGATATTTTTTGTGTGTGTGCAAGTGGATTCCAGGATGGTTTAGATTCATAAATAAACCCGGCAGATGGCGTTGTAATGCATGGCAGATATCATGCAGGACAAAGTCTGTCGGGTCCGCTAGAATGTACGATAAAACGCATAACTAATCAAGTAATCAACCTTTAAACAATAATGGCACATCAAGAATCAAATATGATTATGTACATTAATAACATATAAAGCTAATATTATAAATGAGTCTTCTTACAAATGTAATCAATATTCAACAACATGAAGCTACTTTTTGGCTTTTTAACAAAATGTTAAAGAAAATTGAATATAATTTTTCTACTAACAGAAAATTAATCAGCCTTTAAATAATAATGGCACATCAGAAAAGACATTTAATGATTTACAAGATCAGATTCAGTGATTCCAACCACTGATCATGTCTCCTTACCACTGGAGTGTCAAGTCCCGCTATCCCATTGCCTTACAAAAGTGATGTTTTCTTTAAACAATTACAACGGCCGACTAAAACACGCAGCCGCCGCCTTTGTACAAGCGATGTTCAAGCTGGCAATGGCGCCGGTAACACGAATTTCGAATTAGATATTTGAGATAGTTCATGTCTCCTAACAGGTCAGGTCTCCCGGTTTTCCCCTTATCTTCTTATCATATCTTACAAATGGGCCCTTTCGGATACACTGCAGGTTTCCTCACGATGTTTTTCCTTCACCGTAAGAGCACCGGGTAATGCACTTAAGTTAGAAAAACTGATTGGTACATGGTGACCGCGGGGCCCGGTTTTCCGGGTTCAAGCCTAAAGGTTGAGTGGTAGAGAAAGCCCCAAAGTATTAAGTCTATCTTTCTGTTTTAAGTTATTTGTACCATTTATAAAATAAAGTTCGAATAAACAAGTACTTACGACAAACTACTGGTTCGACCCAAACCGAGATCTCGTGACGTGATACTCAACAAAGCATTTTATAAAGCTTGTCCCAGTAAAAAATGTCGCTTATAAACTTTAAAAAAATCCTTATTAAATATTAAAATTCACCAAATTTTCTGATAGGTACCGTTTTATTTGATATTCCTTAAAATATTATTATTTACGCATAAAGACCAGTTTAGGATTAGTTCATCCAGAAACTTCTTAATTTTCCCTTGACCCCTGCCATCAAAGTTTGTACATCGTCATCAGTGATCAGTTTGGAAGCTTCATTCCACTTCCGCTTGAAGTCTTGAACTGAAGTGGCATTACTTTTATGTTTTAAAAGCTTCTGTTTCACACGAGCCCAATAATTTTCAATGGGTCGTAACTCCGGGCAGTTGGGAGGATTGAGAGTTTTTTCAACAAAATCGTCATTATTTGCTTTGTACCACTCTATTGCTTCCTTCGTGTAGTGACACGTGGCCAAATCAGGCTAAAACAGGGCAGGTGAAGTATGCCTCTTAATGAATGGCGACAATCGTTTTTTGAGGCACTCATTCGGGTATATATCACCATTTATGGTTCCATTAGCAAAATATGGTGTACTGCGTTTGCCACATGAACAGATCGCTTGCCACACGAGAACTTTATTTGCAAATTTATCCATTTTGATAACCTTATACTCTTCACTTACTACTTTTCAGTCGGTCCCAGAATAATAGTGGTGTCCTGGAAGTCATTTGAATTCAAGTTTGCAGTAAGTTTCGTCATCCATAACTGTACAATATTTTTTCTTAGTCATTTTTGAATAAAGTTTTCTAGATCTCGTTTTAGACTCTTTTGACTGTTTTGCATTTCTGTTGGGCACTTTAGTTTGTTTAAACGTTGTTATAAAACAATTTTTCTTCACTCGTTGCACTGTAGATTTCGAGGTTTTAAACTTCTTGGCCAAGTCTCGTACAGAGAGGGTAGTTTTTTCTGTAAAGCTGTTATAATCTTCTTCTCGGTATTCTGGTTTACAAACCCTGGTTTACGTCCACTTCCAGGCCATCGCCGTATACCACCTGTCTCCCTGAACCGTTTTAAAACCCTTTGAACGCTTCTTGTAACGTTTTCAGCTCCGATGCCACTTTCTTCGCAGAGATGCCTTTATATTGAACATATTTGTACAAAACAAATTCGTGTAACTTTTCTTGCACCGACGACACCGTTGAACATCTAGTACTGAAAACTTTTTTTTTATTTCTTATTTATACATTATAGAGCATCCTAACGGGAAACATCGTTTTCATTTCAAACCTCTTTAGATTTCATCCTGATACACAACCCCATCTAATAATGAGCGACATTTATTTCTGGGACAAGCTTTAAGTGCATTTTTTATTGACTTCGTAATATCCAAGCTTAAAGTATACACTTTTATGTACTAAGTAATTAAGTCAAATCAACACATTTTTTTTATCAGCTCCAGCAAATTTACCACAGAAATGCAAGCATGATGATGGGTGTGATTCCCAATTTCAAAAACTTACGTATCAACTTGTAAACATGCTAATGAAATATTATTCTATTCCAACATTAATGTACCGTAAAATGGGGCTATTTGGTAATCACGGGGCTATTTGGAACTAAGTAATCATAAGCTTTTAGTTGATATATTTTTTGTCATGGCTATGCTAGAACTGTAAAATTTGTTGTCAGGCTAAGGTTTTAGTTCTATTATTGCCATGACAAAAATATATCAACTAAAAGCTTATAATTACTTGGGTTCCAAATAGCCTCGTGGTTCCCAAATAGCCCCGTTTTACGGTACCTATTACTTTTCAATGATGTAATTGTATTAACCTAGTAGTAAAATAAAAATAATAGTACCTACTGCCTGAAAATTTCATCTTACCTATATTAACGGTGCAAACAAGTTTTATATGGTTATTGATATACAGGGTGTCCCAGAAATAGCACGTCACAGTGACACTGGAGATTCCCCAGCTTCAGACGAACCAAACCAGCCTAACATGACTTCAGTAAAAGTTGCACCGTTTTCGAGTTATACCAATTTAAAGATTTTTCCAATTTTTCACCTCTTTTGACATTGTAAGTGCTCGCATTTACTGGGATAGCTTTAGAATTTAGTTTTTTTATTTGTGCGCGTTTATGAATAGTTTATTAAGGTGATAGAAGCATTATTATGTCAATAACTAATGTAAAAAGTCGGAAAAATACTGTAATGAACTTGACTTAAATTATCATCAACATAGTAATTTAAACTTTGAGCACCTGCCATTACTTTTTTTTACTATAAACAAAATGAGCAAATAACTTTAAAAACATGCGTATTTTATGCCAATTCTAAAAGGGTATGACACATGATATCTTAATGCATAAAAGTAGGAATTCGTATGACATTTGCCAATGTGGATTCTCGGAAATCAATGCTAATCATCTAAAAAATTATCTTGTACTCTACGATATCTCATTTGTTTGTGCTCCTTTGAAGAATATGATTGATTTTTGGTTGACCTTGGTTCAAAGACAATAGAAAACGGGTTTAATTTTCATTAGTTTTTACAGTAAATGTTCGAATTGTTTCCCTCCGACTCTAAGGCACAAATGGCATCTTCGAATAAAATTTCGGTTTAATTTTCGTAAACTGGTTTCCGATATGCATCGGACGGGCTGCATTGAAGACACGTCGCCGTAGTTCCTCTTCATTACTTATTGGTTTTGAATAAATATTGTCTTTCAAACATCACCAATAAAAAAAAAACATTTTACAAAGCGAAATCAACTTCCGTTAAGAGTGCCGAGTAGTCGTTTCAGTTCCACAAACAAAATCAGAGTGACAAATGATATCTTAATGCAAAAAAGTAGGAATTCGTATCGCCATGGTAACGCCATGCGTTTCGTGCTATACTCGTTGATTAATATTAAACCTCGTTTTAATAGCCGATTTTTTAGTTAGGTACGAAGTTAGGTAGTTATGTGATACGAATTCCTACTTTTTTGCATTAAGATATCATTTGTCACTCTGATTTTGTTTGTGGAACTTAAACGACTACTCGGCACTCTTAACGGAAGTTGATTTCGCTTTGTAAAATGTTTTCTTTTTTTGGTGATGTTTGAAAGGCAATATTTATTCAAAACCAATAAGTAACGAAGAGGAACTACGGCGACGTGTCTTCAATGCAGCCTGAGACATATCGGAAACCAGTTTACGAAAATTAAACCGAAATTTTATTCGAAGATGCCATTTGTGCCTTAGAGTCGGAGGAAAACAATTCGAACATTTACTGTAAAAACTAATGAAAATTAAACCCGTTTTCTATTATCTTTGAACCAAGGTCAACCAAAAATCAATCATATTCTTCAAAGGAGCACAAACAAATGAGATATCGTAGAGTACAAGATAATTTTTTAGATGATTAGCATTGATTTCCGAGGATCCATATTGGCAAATATCATACAAATTCCTACTTTTATGCATTAAGATATCATGTGTCATACTAATTTAGAATGGGCATAAAATACGCATGTTTTTAAAGCTATTTGCTCATTTTGTTTATAGTAAAAAAAAGTAATGGCAGGTGCTCAAAGTTTAAATTACTATGTTGATGATAATTTAAGTCAAGTTCATTACAGTATTTTTCCAACTTTTACATTAGTTATTGACATAATAATGCTTCTATCACCTTAATAAACTATTCATAAACGTGCACAAATAAAAAAAACTAAATTCTAAAGCTATCCCAGTAAATGCGAGCACTTACAATGTCAAAAGAGGTGAAAAATTGGAAAAATCTTTAAATTGGTATAACTCGAAAATGGTGCAACTTTTACTGAGGTCATGTTAGGCTGGTTTGGTTCGTCTGAGGCTGGGGAATCTCCAGTGTCACTGTGACGTGCTATTTCTGGGACACCCTGTATATTGAAACATTCATGGTGGCATTGGTGGCATTCCTAACTGGAATGCAGGAAAGAGACTCACAACTCTTGAAAAAAGGATCACTACATGTCGCTGTAAGAGTAGTCCTTAATCTACTGAACATAAGGACTATTATCTTGGCGCCATCTAGCTAATTAGTAATTAATTAATTACTCGTCGCTAGATGGCAGCTAAGTGACTAGTAAGCGCTACCTTACGTTCAGTAGCTGAACTACGATGGAAAAAACGATCTTTCAGGCTTTCAGCATTTTTCAACCTTGAAAGCTTAACATAAAGCTTAATTTTGTGCTACTATCAAAACTATGTTACGGCGTTTTCAGTTCGTAAGCTGTAACCAATTATGAGGAGGTTGTTTTTGTAGTAGTTAATAGAGGGTACTGATGTGCAAGTTGCGGAAAGTTTCCAAAAAGTTGGAAAAGTTGCGAGAAATTTCCGGAAACTTTCACAAGAAATATAGGAAATTTAAATTTAAGAAACGGAAAGTTTCAATCCCCATACAAAATTGTGAGAAGTTTCCGAAATTTTCCTACATGAAATTTTCCGCAATTTTGGAAAGTTTCCTTTGGCACATCAGTAATAGAGGGTAAGCCTTAGACTTAGACGCACACATTTTTAAAAGTGACGACACTGGGTCTTGTAAGAATTTGCGCTCACGAGATATCTCCTTTGTTTCTGTGATCTGTGCCTGTGACAAGATACTCCTTGCTGCTCCTTGCATACCTGTACGAAGAGGTTGTGTCCGCCGGGCACCGACTTCATGATGTGACGTTCGATCTTCTCGTTCTCGAGGATGGCGAGCCCGTTGTCGATGAGGATGGGCGGGTGCGTCGCCTCGAAGTTCGTGCGGAAGTCCGGCGGCGGCTTCTGCATGTCCACCGTGGTCACCTGTAAACGCCACATTTTCTATCTTACTCACAAATGCTCTAGACTAATAGCTTTCCGATTTAATATTATTGGTAAGACCTTTATTGAGTTAAAAGTGAGACGAAGTCAAGAACTATTCTCAAAAAAAAGTCTACGTGTCGCTATCTTATTTTTTTGGCGAAACGCCATTGTGTGCTTTATATTGTATTTAGGTAACACACCTTAAATCGTAGTCACCAAGGGATATGTATTAAAACAATGCAACATTTAATTAGGGAGCTAACTGAATGGAAAACGTAAGAGATGAGATGATTAACAATATATATATTTTTTTACGATACCT
The DNA here is from genome assembly GCA_927399475.2 of Acleris emargana. NCBI lineage: Eukaryota > Metazoa > Arthropoda > Insecta > Lepidoptera > Tortricidae > Acleris > Acleris emargana. The sequence goes on from OV656851.1 coordinate 10,907,026, forward strand.
TTAAACTGATGGTCTTCAGTTCCGCGAGAAGGTACAGGTCCATGAAGTATTCCTGGCAAAACAGACACGCGCCCTTCCGCCGCCCATCGATCGTGGATGCCTGCAATAACAAAGAACAACATGTATATAAGCATCTTGTAAATAAAATAGCCGGTGCTTTACGCAATTTAACCTAGTATTTGAGATTAATTACTCTCCTAACTCTGTTTTTTAATCAAAACTCGAGTTTAGACATAAATTATAAAGTTAACAACTTTTAAAGGAGGTCAAGCGCGAAAATGTACTGCGAATATTTTCATAATAACATTAATTAGCAATGCTAATTAAAATTTTGCAAATTTTTACATGGAATATTGTGCTTCTGCAGCCTCCGACTAAACGTTCTGTCACACTTAAAGAGAACGGAATTTATGATGGTCACATAACCGGTCCCTAATTTAAGAGTAGGTATACTTAAATCTTTCAAGTAAATTTATGACCATATCTTATATTGCATCACATAACTCATATAAATTTTAGGATAGTCATTACGACGGCTTATGGTTTGAAACTGGGGAATAAAATATTTACAGGGTGCTAATGGAGTGGGATTATGTTTTCATTCAAGGTGAATAATTCTTATTCTAAAGATTTGTACTAGCTTCGTTACTCCGAGGTTGACGCGCCAACGATTTGATTCTTCTTAGCTCCAATAATAGACGTGAATATAATTTCTATTAATGAGAAACTAGCGGGTATGTCAGATGAATGCAGACAAGGTGAAAACCTTTGTGACTAAATATTCATTAGCACTTTTGTTGCGTAGACGCGACCGTGACTGAACGTCAGTGTTTGTTTGTACAACTCTTGTTAAGCAAGGACGTATCCTGCGGTAGTGCTTACAATAACTGGGGAAAATTCTCGAGATATCTGTTTTATTTGCAACGAGTCAAATTCTTGACAAATCTTACAAGACACTATCGTCGCATCGTATTTCCAAATAGTCGTTTCTCTTAAATTCGTTTTTGAACTCCACGTACCAAATATTAACCGGCGTGTCCAGAGTGTAAAAACCGGATTTAAGGATTTTAAGAGCGTGCATTACCCGCTTTACCCGTCGATGACTTCGCTCACCCGATCGACCCTTCGACAGACAGAGTTTTTAAGAGAAGCCTTGTTGTCCTATTGTGGTTGCACTAATTATTTCATATAATAGCAGATTGCTGACAAATACCTCGAATTGCTTTACATCTTTATGCTTAGATATTTGCAACATAGAAATATCACAATAGCATTGCACCATGCAAAGCGAAACGAAACGCTACCAATCGTTGATGGCTAGCCGCGCAATTTTAAACTAAATGTCTTGAATCTTGCATTAACTGTAAAACGTTAAACTTTGAACACCTCCAAACTTTACTATTGTTCAGTGCACTCGACTAAATGTTGCAACGTTCGCATGTTTGAAAGTTCTTTGTTAAGCGGTCATGACTCATGACTCATTGCTAGTCACCATTTTGAGGTCAGAGAGCTTTCCATATCTATCAATTATTGAACTTTCTACAAGTACACGAGTTTGTTAATAACGGCTCAAGGTTTATAACAATAAATGGTGATAGCTGGATAAATGAAAAAATAATCTTAAGTTGATCTGGTAAAAAATCTTACTTCGTGACACCAAATTTTCATGGTTCGGGAAACAAACAAATAAACAGGTCGCGGTATTGGACGGTATGGAACGATTATTTGTATATCTTTCAAAGTATATAACTTCAAATTACATCATTTATTATCTGGTATGGTTTGAAAAAATACCGTACCGTACCGTACCAGCACGCAACTAAACGCATTCAGCTTATGGGCGAACCTATGGAATCCCCTGGTCTACCGGCCCTTAGCCTGGCAGTTTTTTTTATATCTAACTGATTTCATTTTCTAAAATATATAATTGGTCGGATAGGTAAGTTTACCGACGACGTAGTCTGGGTCTATATAACTTTTAAAAGGAGGTGGGCGGGCATTCAGATTACGGTGATGAAGTGCGATAAACGCCACATTTAGGCACAGTGATTACATTCTTTCGGCGTATTTTACCAACATCCAACAAGTTGCGAACAAATAAAATTTTCCAATTCATAAGTAATGGTTTTCCGATCCAACGGTTGTCTATTGCAGCGTCACGGGCAAGCAAGCATGGAGCATAAACAATACCTTTCCGTGCACCAAGACGAATGACATGTCCGGCCGTGATAAATATAGAACAGAGTGACAGTGTAATGATATACCTACGCTACGTTTGAAACATGAAGACATTTGCATGTGATACTTAATAGAAGCGGGTGACCAAGCTTTCTGACGACTTCTGGTTGCCCATTGACCCTTGCTAGAAGTCTTCGCTTCGCATTTCTCACAGGCACGACACTACATTTAAATCTTGAGGTTTCTAGACTTAAAACTGCCATCATAAGCTCTCCGAACAGAGGTCGGTGTAAATAGCGAGAAGTAATAGCTGTGTTTGCTGCCTTGCCCTGCTTGTCCCGCAAATAGCAAATAAATAAATAATAAATATCAGGGGACAACATACATACATACATAAACTCACAAATCTCACACAAATTTACCTACTCCCAAACTAAGCTCAAATCTTGTAATATGGGTAGTAGACAACGATATACTTAATTATATAGAGAAATACATACTTAAATACATAGAAAACATCAAAGACTATCTCTCCAATAATATCTGCCCTACCGGGATTTGAACCCGGGACCGCTAGCTTCGTAGGCAGGGTCACAACGAACTAGGCTAACGTGAGTCAAGAGTTCAGTAGAATTTTACATTTTACCTTGCTACAGAGATTTACTAAACTATGAATATGTTGTAATGATTATGAAAAACTATAAACCAAATAGCGGCATTTCTCACGAATATTCTGAAGTAATGACGACGCGTTAGCCTAGTTGTAGTGAGTGGCCCTGACTATGAAGCTAGCGGTAGGTACCTGGTTCGATTCCTTGTATGGACAAATATTTGTGTGATGAGCGCGAGTATTTGTTTCAGAGTCATGGATGATTTCTATATATTTAAGTATTTATTTCTCTATACGGGCCTAGCACCCACCCATAGTACAAGCCTAGCGCTTAGTTTAGGACTATGACAATTTGTGCGACATTGTCCCTTAATAATTAATTATAATTATAGCATTACCAACGTGAGTGATTCAATTTAAGTCGGAATAACGAACACTTCAGTTTTATCAGATATCACATTCGCGCTGATATCTGACAGTATACATAATTATTTCTAGTATTTCATAGAAACACGAAGAAAGCCGATAGCTACCACAGAAATGGTAGTAATGTACGCGGATGAAAAGCTGGTATAAAATTGATTCCCTAAATGAAAGTAACAATCAAGCGGCTGTTAGTTTTATTTGAATCCGTCCAATGCCACAGAGCGTGGTGTCTCCAATAAGCAATAAGTAAAGTAGAAACTTTGCGGCGCGATAGTGCGAGAACAAGTGGGTCGCCTGGATTGAACCACGGTCTCAATGACCGAAGGTGGTGATTTCATTTTGTTAAGTGTTGATGTCAGTAGAGTCATTAATCGAAACATTCAATTGGCTTAAACTTCGGAAATATTGCTCACAAAGCGTACGTTATGAGAGTAGACGAATAGTTATATTATTAGAAGTAAAATATGCAAAACAAATTTCAAATGAACTATACTCGTATATAGAGTGAATGTGATTTTCGCAAGCTTTATAGATATACCTAAAATAGGTGTATTTGTTTGTCAATATTTACAAAGTAATTTTATCTTGGAAGTTTTTAATAATTTACCATAATTGGACTCGGCTGATTTTTTGTAAAGAGTGCAGTCGAAAGCAAAAGCTTGCCTCAAAAATTCAATATTAATTACTTATGCGTCTCCAATTTTGAATGCACATTCGAGCGAACAAGTGTAGTTTGTCTAGCATTTAAGTAACGAACGATATGTCAAAGCGTCCAATTTTAAACTGCAGATTATCTAAACGAATACGTGTAAAAAATATATTTATAAACTTTAAATATATACAAGATGAAACTGACTGACATATTTTTATGAATTGTAGCTATGAACCACATTAGATCCTATTTAAAACTGTAATTTCTAAATTAAAACTAGCTTAATTATTAGATTTATAAACTTCAAACCTTGAAATCTAATAATTAAGCTAGTTTTAATTTAGAAATTACAGTTTTAAATAGGATCCAATGTGGTTCATAGCTACAATTCATAAAAATATGTCAGTCAGTTTCATCTTGTATATATTTAGATAGATATACCTACTTAATACTAACGTTAGTGAATACCGTTTAAATTGTATTTACTTAACTTGTTTTTTTTTAAATATTTTCAGACCTGACTTGAGATAAATAACAATAAATAAGGAGAAGAAATGATCGGAACGGAGAAATTGGAAATAACTGACAGTCATATAAACATCATTAGCGGAGGTATGGCCGACCAAGAAATTGTCGAGCACTTATTGACCTTATTTGTACGTTAAGAACAAATGCCAGTGTAAGATTGACTTTCTACTTGCTTACTGGATATAAATTATCAAAAATAATGGATTGACGTTATGATCGCGATTGTTAATATACACATTACCCTTAAATTAGCAGAGTATGTAATAAAGGTTAAATAGGGTTACCCAAAAGTATACTTAAAAAATAAAACTTTTTGTGCATTATTTACCGAGAAAATAAATAAACAAATTTCCCTCTAGTCCCAGTAGTTCGGTTGATTAGTCCGGGGCCGAACTACTGCCACACTTTTCTTCCCATTAGTTCGGTTATAACGTCAAACCGAACTATTGGGAAGTGGTGTGTAGTTCGGTTAATGATGTGCAAACAACTTTTATTATTAAAAAAACGGACCAACTGCGAATCGGATACGCCAAAAAATCTGTATTTTGGATTGAGGGACAAACTTAACTTAGCCATTGAAAAAAGTATTGTCCCTATACCTACCTACAATATCCATCGAAATAGGTCGTGGTTAGTTTGTAAACTGCAATTTAGTTTGTAAATACAAACTAAACTATTTTTATTGTAAAGAGGATTTATGCTTTGGTTCTTTGGCGGTGTCAGAATAGCTTACTAATATAATGTAATGAAATCCAACCCAATTATTTATTTAATTTTGACACAGTTGCTTTCCGATTTAATCCATCAAATTAATATGTGTGATAGATCGTTAAGTAAGGCTTATTTAGAAATAACAAATAGAGTGGTACCTCAATTATAAGTAAAAAAAAACATATTTAAAATTTTGACTTACCTGTTTTTTACATAAGTGTTAAAGATAGAGAGTCCATTTTCTCTTAAAACAAGAAGAAGTTAGAAGTTACTTTACCTTTTGTTATTAAAAAAAATAATGTAATGAAAATGCCTCTTTGATTTTTTAATTAGCTGCATCCTTAACCGTACTTTTGAGTCGTTTTAATTCTCAGTAGTTCGGTTTGACATCATAACCGAACTAATGGGAAGAAAAGTGTGGCAGTAGTTCGGCCCCGGACTAATCAACCGAACTACTGGGACTAGAGGGAAATTTCTGCTTAATGGCTAAACAGCTTAATGGCTAAACAGCTTAATGGCTAAACAGCTTAATCGCCCTTTTTGTTTTCTACGAGTTTCTACGTCAGTTACTGCTACGTAAAGCGGTTGCAAACAAAATGACGTCATTGCGACCACTAATCCAAAGCTGGCGTTGTAAACACTGATATTATTTAAAAAAAAACTTTAGTAGGTAAGTATATTATCTTTAGCAAACCTCTATAAGCATGATTTACTCAATACTCAATATATTTATTGCATTCCACATTTTACAGATGTTGTTGTAATCATAGGTATACACATGTCATGTTCACGGTATGTGGACCCTGTTGGGCACAGCAACAGAAACAGAGGAGAGGGCTTAGCTTTATAATATTATAATATGTTATTTACTAATTTTAATTGTACTTTAATCACTGAATTATTTATAATTATTCTACTATTTATTACTATTTATTTCAGAACACCTTTAAATATAGTTCATGTTGTCCATTTCATAACATGGTGTGTGCGTTAACTTGACCCCCGTATTTAACACCACACAATATAATAAACTGATAATAAAAATATCAATATGTCCCCTGATATTTAGTTATTTTATTAATCATTAAATCTTGCTGGCCTAAATGTAACAAATCTCGAAGCATTGCGTAGAATGAGTAGTCATTTAAGTTATGTAACCACCGGAGCGTGTCGCTGTAATGAAGACAGCCTGAAAACATAATAAATTGCGATGCCAAGTTGGGCATTCTAGTTTAGCACGATAGGATAAGTCATCCAGTGCATTACCGCGCCAACCAGGCGTGGCAAACAAACATCAGAGTCAACGACACCAGCCCAACATATAAAGCCACTTTCAGTTTCGTGAAATCGAAAGTACGTTCATCTCCTGTGGTTCGCGATTTTTGCCAAGATGGCGGATTGGCGGGCGAGTCGATAATCCGTCACGCAGCGGGCCGCGGGCGCATCCACGGGTGCAATTTGTCAAATTCTTTCCTCCGGCGTCGAAACTGCAGAGCTCGCATATAACATTGAAATAAGCCTGAAACTTCCTACTTTGAGTAGAGATACTATACGCTATTTTTTTTTCTTCCTAAATTATTAATCAAGTAAAATAATACTGATGTAAGATCTTATCCCAGGAAAAAGGTATGGAGGAAGTGCAGTGACCCGCGATAGTGAAATGCAACCCGCTCCCGCCGAACCGGCCTTCTGGCGACCGTGAAAGTGCCCTCTCTCTAATTACACCAGGCTCGCCTTACACGGCTTGGATTTCTTTGAAAAGCGCAATTTGATCAAAAGCGGAAACTTTCTGGAATAGCGGAAATAATTACCAACAAGTTTTTACATAAATCTGGATTCAGAATATACAAACTAAATGGAAGAAATACAAAATATATATTACATTTTTTCCATGAATTATTTAGGTACATGGTCTTCAAACTAACAACATAGGAGCTTAAAAACAGAGGCTATAATCGTATCCACTAGATTTAATGACATATGGCTAAGTTTCATAGCACCGAATTCGAATGGGGGTGCGACGCAGGTTTTCTGTAGACCGTATATTGCAATCGCTTTTTCCTACTAATTGGACAACAATATATAGGTAAATTAAAAAACTGGGTTGCATTAGACGATACAATGTATTAAGCATGTAGAGTATCTACTAATTTTAATAATTTAGCAAGAGGTGAGCTAAGATATTTTGAAAAAGATGTACGTTGGTGGATGAGCAAGTTTAGATGTAGGTATGTGTTTTAAAATAATGTGTTCTGGATCGGTATTCTAGACGGTAAACACGATATCGACTTTGATCTGGTATCGTATTGTCACCGTTTTGATAGCTCTTATTTACTTGACAGTAATGGCGGCCGACTTAAAAGCGATTCCATATAGGTCAAATACGCTTTCGGTTTTACCGCCTAGAATAGAGGCCCTGTACAATATCCTCGCACGATGGCGTTGACACGTTAAGAGGTTGTCTAATGCATTATGTGAAAATAAACGAGTGAAGCTGTGCTAGCCGTTAATGAGATCATTGGACAATTCGATCAGGCGAGGAATGCATTTGAAGCATTCTTCAAATTACCACGTTCATTCAGCTGGCTCAAAATAAACATTACGGCTTTTGCTTCTGATACTTTCCACCACAGAGTGCTTCGTGTAGGTATGTAAAACAATTGCAAAAATTTGCACATTTCCTCCTTATGAGAATGCAAGGCAGGTATTGTTAAATAAAGATTAAAGGACAAGCAGTTCAAAATTGGCTATTTAACATATAATTACTTTAATAATATGTCTTATTCCGCTGCGTTTTAATGTCATACCCGAGCAGTTACATATAAAACTGTATTTACGTTTCTATATTACTAATTGACTTTATATTTGCTGACAAGATGTTATGGTGTGCGAAGTGGTTCAATCTATATTTGAGCAGATCTACATTGAACCGGCGGTATCCAAAAAAGGTTGGTAATGAGGACAAAAACGCGGCTCCGGAAACTAGGAGGCGCGGTTTGGCTTGCACAATCTGCTGCCATCCGGTGCACTCCATATAAGCACAATACTCGACGGACAATGGAAGAGAATGTTGCATGCAGTTATATCTACGTTTCACAAATTTCTAAATGCCTAAGTTACGAGTACCGTTGGTCGTCCACTGGCCAGACCGGTGCAAATTCCTACGCGAAATGTCCCTTAATCGAACTAACATTCCCGCCGTGTAAACGATTAACGTCGTAAGTCGAATTCTCTCGTTATCATTGACTACTCGATAATTACAAGCTCATTGACATAACAATCAATGCAGTCCATATGATTGCTATTTAAAATGGAAGAATTACTTAAACAGGGCTCATTTTCGAAATAACATTGATAGTTCGATAAATAAGCGAGTAAATAAAAGTTTCATAAACCCGGTATATTGCACTTTTTTTTTATAAAATAGCGAGTATATGGAAACTGAGGACAAAATAATTAAAAGCAATTTGAGTTCAAATAAGGAACGAAATAAGCAGTTAAAATTCTGTTCAGGCGCAGGCTGGCACTTCTTTGTCTAACGGTATGCGCTCAAGATTATGTACTTACTTACGTTAAGGATTCCTATCAGAAACGAAGTACACTTTTATAATTATAAAAGGTTGGAGTTTTGTATGTTTTCACTGATGGCCATTCATGCTACGTCTTGTGTTTACTAAACTACAATTTTTTAACCAAATTGTGTTAAATAAATAAATTGTGGAATAACTTTGTAATCTTGAACATATAGGTACAAAATTTAAAACCAGTCAAATTACAAAAGTATAAAATCGTTTAGGTTTACCCTTACAACAAAAATATTATCTAGCAAGGGGAAGACATTATCGACAACAATACTGAATGAATGAATTATCTGATCACATAATTTAAAATTTCATCTGATAATATGTATGTAATTGTTACTCCAGATTCACAGTACATCAGGATCTACTCATTTTTTCGTACAGCTGTGTTCATTCACACCGCACAGCCTTACGGGCGAGGTATCTACACGCGAAGAACTTCTTCAATGTTTCCTCGAAGGAATTTTTAATAGCTTTATCCAGGAACGCTTCGGTACACAAGTACGACCGTATCGATGTTTTAGTGTTGTCCACGGCCTTATAGGAGAGGCAGTTAGAGTTCCTGAGTGCAGTAATGATACTGCTACAGATGCATATGGAAAAGTTGAAAAAGGCAGATCTAGTATGTAGCTACGTACAATATAGGTACCTAAGTATGTATGTATACGATCTTCTGTTTTATAATCGAGCAAAATAACACCGTTCTATAAAACCATCTATTACCTATCATGATATATTTTCAAATGTTACTTTTCTCGAGTACCTACCTACTGGCACAATAGTAAAGAACAGATTGATATCTTAATTTCAATGAAAACTTAATCAATTTCAAGGCTTTATATGAAAATAATTATCGGGTTAATCGACTGTTGACGTCGTAGTCATTAATCTTTGAGCACGATTGTGTAATTGCATTAAACAATCGACGACTGGAAAATAATTATCATTTTAGTAGTAATTACAAAAAGCCTATCAAATGAGAGCCTCTTCTGTTTTTTGTACAATTCTTGGTACTTCCTGCACCTGCCGGGGAATAAGTTTACTTTGTGATATTACCTCTCACGTATTAAATTGTGGTGATCTCAGCGGCTATATAGATACAGTCATGCGTTAGCGATGACAATGACATCATGACCTCGTCTTGTGCTCATGGTTTTTTACTTTCAAGTAAGCTTTTCAATTGTAAGGATTGTTTAACTTCCTTGATAAATAGAAAATATGGCAAAATACTTAGCACTTTATTCTTAGCATTATAATAATATGAGCTATTGGTAATTAAACAAAAATAACGAAAAAATATACATTGAACACAAGAAATTTCGTACTAGGTATTTGAAATAAACGGCGGCAACGAAGGCATAGTATACTATGACAAAGGTAACCTCACGTAGACGTTAAGAGAAGGGGGCTTGCATACAAGAAATGATAGCAGAATAAGATCAGTTTAGTACAGACTGATATTGATTTGAAATGCAAATCCAAATAGCTGATTTGCGAGTTTTAAATTAAGAAGATATTGGGTCAAACAAAATTATTGTTTGCCAAGAGAACGTCAAAGGTTACAGTCGCAAGGTTAGTCGCAAAAAAAATGAAACAAACCTTGTCACTAAATATATTTAAGTCAATAATTATATTTATGATTATACGGAAAAAGAGGATAATTGAATTAAAATAGCTATTATAAATGTGCAGCTGGTGACGACGCGTTACCTTTAACACCATAATAATAACCGGTATGGCTGCGCATTCCATAATTTCGATGCAAGGACCGATATGCAGTTAGAGCGTTCTGCAACTGGCCATAAAGATGACTTGCCTTAGATGGAACAAGTACTGCATAATCATTGATAATTAACGTCAAGCACCAGTTGCTTCCAGAATTTCATTTTACTCGTATCTACAAACATGAGCTCTATGCACGGTTCAACTGCACACGGTGACGCTCGTCTAAACAGAAAACTTCAAATTAATGTATTTTTTTTACCTTGAAACTGGTCGCGATTGATCCCATCCCCATTATTAGGGCTCGTTTTCTAAATTAAACGCTTACAGGTTATAATATGCATATAAACCTCTATTGACTTGCCACAGAAGCGGCCTTTCGGGCTCGGACGACCGTCGATTTAAATCATATTAGTCATATAGATATAAATGTGGAGACCGTGATTTAAAACCTAGTGAACATATCGTGCTCTTTCGTAACTTACCAAATACCGTATATCCTATCCACCCATTTAGTTTTAAATCACAATAAATCTGAATTACGAGTAGGTACCTACATTACCTATATAAAAGTCTGACTCAAGGCAACACAATGATGTCTACTGAGAAATTTTAAAACTGTTTGCTGATTAGGAAAGGACACAATAAAATAAAATAATTTTTCGGTGGTGCTGTTAAGAATGCTAACATTGCTAACCGTAAATAATAAGATATAAATTAAGACCTCTCTAGAGAACATTATCAAATTGCAATGTATTCCAAAAATAAAAGAGCAATTTGACGCCGTTGTTGGCACAGCACGAAGTAATTGCTATAATGATAGTTGTCCGCCGTGTCATGATACCGCTAACTCACGGTGCATGCCATCCATCGATCTCTTATAATGGATTGTAAAAGACATCGTTTCCAATACCAAAGTAGCCATTTAAATAATTAGGCAATATTGTTTGATGGATCGGTTTAAGTGTAAAAGATCACGTTTAGATGTCACAACACTCACAACAGCACGAATGGGGTGACATGGATAAAAAAATAAAAGGCTTCAAGTAGTTAGCAATATGCCAAACCGGGCTTGGTTGCAATAATAATGTAATTTATAGGGTACGTATTGCAATGTCTAAAATAAAAAAAACTAACGTTAAATAACCTACGTTCAAAATACCTAAAATCTAAATACCTAATGGTGTTTTGACTTAAATTCAAAATATCGAAAGTTTAAAAGGGTGCCAATCATAATGTCTAAAATTAAAAACACTAACGTAAATTTACCTACGTCCAAAAGCACTAAAGTCTAAATACCTAATGATAAAATACCAAAAGCTGTAAAAAAAATTAAAATGCATAATGGTCATAATGGTTACGTATCAGAACGCCTAAAATTAATAAGCCTAATGTATCATAATCCCTAAAAGTTTTGATACGCACCCGGTCATAATGGGTACGTATTGCAATGTCTAAAAGCAATTTTTTCAGGACGTAAAAAAAAATAACCTCGAAAACTAAGGCGGGAGCGTTGCTTCGCTTCGCTCCCACCTTAGCCTTCTAACCTAACCTATCCGAGTCGCTTCTGCCAAGACCCATCTTACTCGCTCGCTACGCTCGCTCGCTTGCAAAATGCATGGGTACCTACCTATAATAAAATAATTATTTAATTCAGTATTGCCGTGTTTTGGTCACAATTGAACCTAACACGCTCCTCCTCGTTTCGCTCGTTGTTAGCAGCTCTCAGATTTATCATTTGTCAAATATTTCACCATAAGCGAGCGAGCGAAGCGAGCGAGTAAGATGGGTCTCGGCAGATCGACTCGGATAGGTTAGGTTAGAAGGCTAAGGTGGGAGCGAAGCGAAGCGACGCTCCCGCCTTAGTCTTCGAGGTTATTTTTTTTTACGTCCTGAAAAACTTGCTTGCTTGTATAGCATCATAATATTACGTGAAGTCATTTTTAACAAATAGCTCGCAAATGAATCATTTTAGGTATTTTGACCATTGGGTATTTCAAATGTTGGTGTATCAAATTTAGGTGACATAGCTTTTGGTATTTTAAACATTACATATTTAGTCCAAAAGGTATTTTAAAATTAGGTAATTCGTAAGTAGGTGTTACTTGCTTAGGTATTTACAATCATTAGGTATTTAGATTTTAGGTATTTTGAACGTAGGTTATTTAACGTTAGTTTTTTTAATTTTAGACATTGCAATACGTACCCAATTTATATGCAAAGATTTTTACACTTACAGAAAAAATATCCGCCTGCTTGCTTACGAAAAACTATAAAAGTGCAGGAATAGTTGATATTACTTAAGTTGTTTACGTAAGTCTTGGTGGAAGGCTTGTTTTATCTTTATTTCATGTGCTTTATCTATTCTATGCTAATTTTACGCGGTTCATCGATAATATAATAATATGCTAATTAAAAGTATGCACTTAGCTCGTTCTCTTTCAGGTGTTAGACAGGGCGACAATGATTGAAGGTACCGGGTAAAGGTCCCTGCTGTCAGCATTACTTTTATGCCTCGAGGGAGTCGAGGGCAACGTCGACCTTATCAGGTATTTCTATTTTTAACACATGTCTAACTCAAGTCGGCTATACATACATACTTTTTATCTAAGATATTTTTTATTTAACTTAATTATTGTAACATCATCATAACTGTATCTATTTCATGTATCAAAATTTTACCGCGCCACCGCGCCGCCGCGAAAAGTTAACGGCGCGCCGGAAATACTTCAGTATTGCTACTAACATACATATTGATTTAGAGCCCTATAATGGGAATGTCTTGCTTTATTGGAAATATAGAAGATCTTCGTTTCCGTACTTACCAGCACAAAAGTGCTGTAAGTAATTGAGTAAAATTATTTACCTGCCTCTATTTACTTATCGTATATCTCTCTCTAGATCTAGGAGCTACATTTGTTTTGGTGGCTTATTTTGCATTATATCTCTAAACGTTATGTGATTTTGCATGAATCTTAGGAATCTACAAATTGTTGAATGGCCTTTCAGGAATATTTTTAAAACACTTAATATTTGTTAAATTCAACATAACAGTTATTTATTTTTCTGGGACATAATGAAGCTTCTTAAGGTACGAGTGCCGAGGTTAAACCGCGAGCGCTCTAATTACAGGCACGAGTACTTTAAGAGCTAATTATGAACCGTTTCATACATAACTTTTTCTACAACCTTAAAATGATAATGATAAAAAAAAGCAATGGCTAAGTTTTCTCGTATACTTTACCCGATTTTTCTGCTAGAAGAAATTACTTGTCAGCAAAGTGTTTTTGATTATTCCGATTGGCGTTAATAGTTTGTGAATTGTAGGTACTGTTAAGTAAATGTTAACACATCACATCACGCAACTAAAACCAGTTCTGACAATTTAACACAAAAGTTGGAATGCCAAACGAAACGCCATTTTGTTATCCATATTGAAGAACGCAACCATGGTAACCAAATAATAAATCGATGGATATGATATTATATTAACCATACCTATATTTTTTAGTACCTAATTGAATTAAAAATGTAATTTTATACATATAATTAGTCTCAACTTTAATTTTGTTTTTAATATACGTAATTGCAATAAGTATTAAAAAAAAACGGTTTAATGTACAAATCAGGATCTCAAGTGTTCACTAAATGCTAAGACTGATATCCGGAATGACCGTAAGAATGGTAATAACAATGCTATAATAATAATTATACTTAGAACTGTTATTAACATGGCAACGCTCATTATAGAATTGTTTTCCCGCTTTGGTTACGCTATAGGTGGTATTCTGACACCGTTAACGACATCAATATTAGCGGTTTATAGTACGCGAGTAGAAAATATAATAGTATTTGTTTTTACCTCGTTTATACCTATCAATATTTTGTTTACGGTCTATTAGTTTTTCCTAAGTAAAGTATAAAGGGCCAAAAATGTTATAGTTTCCGGTACCGTTATTTGTTTATACATTTCCAATAAATGAAAATATATGCCAACGTCAAAAAATCTTTAGAGGTCACGCTGCCGACGTCGCCACCCGCCGGCGATCTTCCACCCATCAGCGCTCGATGACATATCTAATCAACGGTGTCGATAATATTTGTTTCACGTTTCACAAAAGTAATCTACGATGAAATTACTTCATTTACGTACGAAAAACATAGTTCATGTCATGTTTCTCCGCAGAACAAATTTAAAAATTGTGACATCTTGATGTAGTCTGTCTCAGATCCCACAAACCATCACGTGCCCAGTGTGCGCTCATTGGCCTTCTCCTTAACATAACAATATAATGTTGGGTTCGTAGTTTCGTACATACACATAGGCAGAGCTACAGAATTACCACTCTCCAAAAACTTGATTTATTGATTATTTAATAAAACTCGTTTAGTTCGTTGGTTCAAATAGTTTGCATGCTTTTTTTGCGTACAAAACGCGCACAAAGAGGTGTCAGCGACTTCATAGAGTTGCAAATGTTGCAATGCACATTATTTGAACGAACGAACTATATTAGACGGCGCCGCTTTCATTCGCCCGCGTTCTTCACTTAGCTTTGCTCCAAGTCCCACCTAAATCAACCCAATGACCCAATAAACACGCAGCCAGCCGATTTTACCTGCAACAAACAAGTAACACCTATTAGCCAGAATGTTAACATAATTTTTCACTTCATTTATACGTTTTTATTTTTTAACCGGGCCCTGTTAATGCGACAATTATTTGTGGTCATGTCTAATTTACCAAGCTTACTTTCCCTTATTTAAAAGAAGAAAAGCTTAGCCTCATTTCACGCTTTTAGATATCCAAAAAGCTTTAATAAAATATTCCGTTTAATGGATACCTAAATAATATTCAGTGATAACGGTCAAATTAAATTGTAAATTAATGGTTCAATTAAGAATACAACGAATTTAATCCGGTTAATAGCAAACAACAAAATACCGTTAACGCGATGTTGTATTTATTACCTACACATTTTAATTATAGTAGCACCCTTTTTGATAACAAAATAACTGCCGTTACAGTCACAGTTTTGCTAATTAATATACAACTAATTAAGCAGAAAACAATTCATTTGAGTTCATTAATGTGTAAACAACGAACAATATTACAGACCACGCGAAATACCAGTTAAGTAATAAATTAAGAAACAAAAACTTGTAAACACTTTAATTTAGTGTTTACAAGTTATTGTTTCTTAATTTATTACTTAACTGGTATTTCGCGTTATATGCCCGTTACATATTCACAACTCAAGAGGAATTTAGTAATCGCGTATCTTGCCCGTCCTCGACCGCGACGCGATGACGTCATTAACCGACATTTCGCAAAGCAACCGACGACTGATAAGCAGAAACTTTAAATTTGGAACGGCTGGGCGTTTGCAAATAGAGCGGCTATAACCGTGAAAAGTAAATCCATAATCCATAACTCCATCTTCGGCTAAAATATATGGAATGTAGATACCTAGTTGTAAGAAAATTATCCGCTGTTTTACTCGTTTTTAAAGCAACAACTCGTCTTACGATCAATAAATAAGGAAATATATTTCGCACGCCGCCGCCATCTTTCCTAGCATTCACATGACGTTACGACAGTGGTTAGTCACGTAACTCCATGACCATAAGTTTAACACTTGGCCTCTCGTTGCGATGCTAATTGAGTCAGCCTTGGTGAACTGCTGCATGTGCCATTCTAGAGATGCTATGCTTATTGCTTAATCGGAGGTTTTATTGAATGTGGATTAAAGACATTAAACTGAGTCGATATCTGAATTAAGTCTGACTTACAGACCTTTATCTACACAGTTCTCAAGTAATCTAGGGAACAAAAGTAATCAGTCGCAGAAATAGAGGTTAATTACCAGTAAAACTTAACGTTACAAAACAAGTCAGAAGTTAATTTAGATCAAAATTACAAAAAATATAATAGCAATGGCATGCCACAATCAAAATATAAGAACCGGTTTCCTAGTAAAAACAAAGTTGAGCCGCGAAGTTCCAGTCGCCGACCACTTAAGCCGATCAACGCAATTACCCCACTAGGCAGATGTAATTGAGAGGAACAACTGAAGAGACCAAAATACTCAATTGGAAGAGGAGAAATCTGTGGCGAATCAAGATGTCCAGAACCATCGCGAACCGCAAAAGTCGCAATTTGTGGTGAGACTGTGTCGTTTATTTTGACAATCAGTGATGGTAATGAGTTAGAGAAACGCGCTGGGAAATCTACAAAGGTGATTATTTAAGAAAGGTATTTATGTAAGTATGTAAACACTTTAAAGAAAAAATAAAAACACAAGAAAGTGGGGATAGCACTCTTTTCCTCCAAACTTTAATTTAAGGTAATATGAACTTTGAACTTTAAAAACCTCTTGCTTTAATTTCATCTCTTAACTGATTATTTATTAACGTTTTGAGTAAGATGGTCTAACGATTGATGCTGGCGGAATAAGTGATAGCGTTGCACAAGCTGGGGAATAAATGCCAGGCATAAAAACAAGAGCTCGTAAGCCGTTGACCCTGTGAACAACTCCACGACATAAAAGAGAAACAATCAAAGCTCTACCGATGTAGGACGGTGACGACATTACATCTCGATTTACAAATGCCGATTCACATGCATTTGACGCAGGCGTATTTAAAATTGAATCATGTTTAGCCATTCGTTGTTATTGCACTAATACGTGGAACTGTTGTGTTGAATATCAGGTAATCGATTTAAATGGAATACTTTTCGCTATCTTACAGTACTTTATTGTTGATATGATAATGTAGATAACCTAGCCTTATCGTTTTGAAGCGTATTATTTTATTGATATCCAGATAATTATCCAAACGCACCCAATTTTTTAGTATGCCGACTTAATTTGGAACGAGCAGTTAAAAAAACTCTAAACATAATGTATTAATGTACGCTGTGAGTATGCAAACATATTTATCTAATCGGCCAAGTTATCTTCCTTATCGACCGCAACCCTGGTTCAGAACATGGCGAAACATTGTGATGCAACCTTTACAGGAATCAGACCGATGAATTTGATGATGCGATTCAGAAAACATTAAACGCAATAGTTATTGAAAGTATTACTATAAATTAAAAGAATTTCAAGCATCATTCAGTCGCGGCCTTAATTATTGAGAGAGGAAGCCAAATCGCGGTCTATACTTAGACATTTATGTCAGTAGTCGAATTAGATCGTAAATCCAAGTATTTTCTTTCAGTGATCCAATTTAAGCCCAAAACTACAATAGCTAGTTTCTCCATTGGAGCAAGTAAACGTACATTAGAGGATATCCAATAAGTTTTGAGAATAATTAGGTACATTATTTATAAGACTAAAATATATAGAGGTCCACTTTAGTACCTTGTCTATTTAATGTCATGTTTAAACTGCTATATATATTAATTGTCACAAAGATTATAGTGACAAGGTACTAAAGTGTATACATATTTATGAACTCGACTGTACCAGTGCTGCCTTCGAAGCAGATAGATAGTAGTAATGATGTCGTTTGTTCAGCATTTAATTTTGTAGAAAAAAACAATAAAGACCCGATCCCTTAAAGACGAGAGAGAGAGACACTTGTAGTTTAGATGTCGAATGCAATAAGCATTAAATTCGCTTAACAGTAGGTAGTACGGTTTGCTTCTGAAGTATTAGTTTGTAACGCAAACTCCAGTAATATTTGGCATAGCTCGGCGCGGCGCCGCGGATCCGGTTCTGGGATGAGTCACGCACGACCTGCCGCCGACCTCTACTTCAGCACCCTGGCGAGCCGAGCGGTCTATTTGATTCCCGCGTTATTTTATTGTTTTATGGCTAAATAATATACAGATAGTAATTTGTGTTCACCCCTAATAAATGTCATGTCAAAAATTGATTACTACATACCTACGTAGTAGGTACGCATTACATTTATCTCGACGACTCAACGTATTAAAAAACACAAACATAGGTACTTTTCATTTTGCTAACATGATTGGAATTATAATACTTGTTTTGAAACATAATTGCCACATTTTCTCTCTTACCTGTTACATGGGAAACAGTTCTCAGTAGCGGAGCGATTTAGCAAATCGTGTACAGTCGACTACAAAGAGATGTATCCACTTTTTCTACACGTTAAAAACCATATTGTCTTTAACATTTTAACGTATTGTCCACGTTATTCTTATTTACTTGACAGTAATGGCGGCGGAGTGAAAAACAATACTATAACGCGTCAAAGACAATATGGGTTTTACTTTACCGCCTAAAATGCCTGTTGTCAAGTCAACATACAGTATCGGCCATATTGCACAACTGTCGGTATTATGATAAATTGAGTCATTTCACTATAATAGCACAATATTTACTCGAGTGGAGTATGCCGATGATCTAATCCGGTCTCTTGATGCAAATATATTAGCAATTCAAGCAAACATTCATTGTACCAACATAGGAACCGAAACGAAGGTCGAACTTATTAAGCTTTAAGATGTATTTGTAATATTGTGTTTTAGGTTTATATCGTGTTTTTAATTTTTATCGCTATTCAGGTGACATGCACTCAAGATAAGACAAACAATCATTAACTTCGTTTACAGCTGCAGTGCTACGAGTTTGCATTCGAAGGTAAAAAATGTGTAAACTGATGCTATTTATGAGTTTATCGGCTTACGAACAGGTACTTTGTAATTATGGCTCAATTCTCGTCGCTATCAGTTCCAAAGATCTCAAAATTGCTTTGAAACGGAATCAATGAGCACTCAGCCTGGATAGCTGTGGGCGGGGCACCATCAACACGCAATTGTGAAATGAAGACGTACAACACCAGAAAGGTACAAGAAAAAGGAGGTCTTACAGACACCCATAAATATGTTAGGTATACAATAAAATATGATCGGCCCAGATAACTGCCACGATATAAAAATAACCGGGCAAGAGCATGACGGACCATGCTCGGTGTAAGGTTCCGTCACCGTTACTACAAACAAAGACAAATGTAAAAAAAATATCTCTCAAAACCACAAGTGCTGCTAATTTTCAATTAAAAGTTATTATACATCTTAGTTGCCCGTAACTTGAGAATGAAGTAGTTCGTTTTATGTAGGTATTACTGCCGTGAATTATTTACACATATCCAAAAAACAGCGGTTTACCTAAGTAGTATGCGGAGATGACATTAGAGTTTAAGAGTACAAAAAACCCGAAAAAAACAATGTTTCAATATTTAATTTAACGACTTTGTCGGCGTGGTTAATATTTACAACCATGCCGAATTACATCTTTTTTGTACCAATTCCGAGTGTGTCCGGTTTGTAAAGCTCACTTTCCCGAAATGTGCACTTTATCTAAGAGTTCACTTTCTGCTAAATGAACACTCCCAAAAGATACACTTGCCCAACTCGGGCACTTTCTCAAAAGGTGCACTATTTCAAAAAGTTCACTTTTCCAAAACACACACTTTTCAATTGGAGCACTTTCTCAAAATATGCACTATTTCCATCTTTATTTAAATGAATAAGTTCAATACTGATATTTCGAGCGATTTTAAGGTTGAATTTTTCACCCTATTGCTCAAACTTCGTATACATAATTTGTATAAGTTCAAAATGTTAACTTTAAGTAAGTAACAATTAATTAATGTATGTACTTAATGTACGAGGGGAGGTCCAAAAGTTCGCGGAATGGAGGGGATGGGGGTGGGGATGACTATATTTTTTAGTATAGTACTAATGGCCAACTCATTAAGAGTATATATACCAACTTTCAGCCTGAAGAGCTCATTACTTTACAAAATATCGTCGAGCAAGCAAGTCAATCTGGAAAAATCCTGGAAGTATGGAGCAAATTGAGTATCGAGCCATCATCAAGTTCCTGACTAAGCAAGGAAAAACTCCTCAGACCATCATGAGTGAGATGTCAGTAGTTTACTGTGATCATTGCCCTGGAAAAACAATGATTTACAAATGGCACGGTCTTTTTAAAATTGGCAGAGAGTCCATTGAAGACGACCCTCGCCCAGGACGGCCTGTCGAGGTCACCACATCAGATACCGACAGAAAAGTTGAAAAATTAGTATTAGAAGATGCTCGCCTGAAGAAGAAACAGATTTCTGCATTAGTTGGAGTATCTGAAACCACTATTTTGCAGATTCTACATGAACACCTCGGCATGATTAAAGTGAGTGCAAGATGGGTGCCGAGAATGCTTACGCCGCATCAGCGACAGCAGCGAATCGACGCGTGTAGCAGTTTTTTAGAACGGTGTGGAGAAGAAAGTACGTCGATTTTGAAGCGGATTGTTACTGGAGATGAAACTTGGGTTCATCATTTTGAACCTGAGTCTAAACAGGAGTCGATGCAATGGCACAAGAAGGGTACCCCCCCACCTAAGAAATTTAAGGGCTCAGAATCGGCCGGAAAGTTGATGGCTACGATTTTCTGGGACTGCCAAGGAATTTTGATGATCGACTACAAAAGCAAAGGTGTCACAATTACTGGAGAGTACTACTGTAGGCTACTGGAGCAGTTGCGGGAAGCTATCAAAGGAAAAAGGCGAGGAAAGCTGGCTAAGGGTGTGCTGTTACTTCAGGATAATGCTCCAGTTCACAAGAGTCGTATTGTGATGGCTGCCCTGAACAAATGTGGCTTCGAAGAATTGGTTCATCCCCCCTACAGCCCGAACCTGGCCCCCAGTGATTATTATTTATTCCCAAATTTGAAGAAAGAGTTGCGGGGAAGAAAATTTCACACCGATGATGAAGTAAAGGACGCAATTTTGGCTCATTTTGACAGCAAAGAAGAAAATTATTTTTATGTGGGTTTAGAAAAATTAATATCCCGATCTAACAAATGTATTAACCTTAAGGGAGATTATATTGAAAAGGAAAAATAGTAACGTCTTTTTATTTAATTATTTAGCCCTCCATTCCGCGAACTTTTGGACCTCCCCTCGTACTAAGTAATAAACTTTTTTGTAAATATTTCAGTATTATTTGTTTTTCAATTGTTAGGTGGCTTGGGACTACATGATAATTATTAAAAAATATAGATAATTTGAGAAAGTGCACCTTTTGAGAAAATGTATCTTCTGAGAATGTGTTCTATCTAAGAAAATGCACTTTACGAGAAAGTGTACCTACCCATTGGGAAGTGCACTCTTAGAGACGTGTACTATCCGAGAAAGTGATCCGTCTGAAGACGTTTTGGGAAAGTAAGCTTTACAAGCCGGACCCCTCCGAGTTAAACCGCGGACAGACTCGGACATTGCAAAACTATATGGGTTCCTTGTTAACTACAGAACCCAACCCAGAAAAAAGAAAGAAAGGTCTTTAAGAGTTAAGCCAGAGGTTTAAAGGTAACGTTAATCCAAGATCCAAACGGATTACCTCACCAATTACTGGGCTGACTAAACCGAGGACTTAGGGTTAAAATGGACAAGCTTTGGGGAGGTAATACCTGTCTATTCATTTAATATTGTTATATCTACTAAAATGTAAGGACAATATAATAACTCCAAAGCGGCTTTCAAGTACTAAGTTAAAAAGTAACAAAACTATAATCCTAATACTGAGCGGTTAGTAACGAGTACGTCTAATGCGGCATTTACTAGACTAGACACACAGATGCGTTGGTCAAGCCACATAAGCCTGCTAAGAAGAAGATTGGCCAGCGCCTGTTACGCTTTAAAAAAATTATCAAAAATATTGACCACTTCTGTACTTAAAACAGTTTACTTTGCATATTTTGAGAGTTTAATAAGGTATGGCCTCGAGGTTTGGGGTAATAGTGCTGATGTGAATCATGTTCTATTCTAATATTGCAAAAAAAGGCTCTTAGGCATGTCGAAAAGGCAAAACCTCTAGAACATTGCCGTCCACTATTTGTGAAGCACGGCATACTAACCGTGATATCACTTTACATATATTTAGTGTGCATTTTTGTTTATAAAAATAAGTCCAGTTTTGCATGTAATACTAACAACAGACCACGTAGGTTATGTAAATATAATTTTGACATTCAGTTACCAGAATCTAAAAATTATGTGAATTATAAAAGAAGCCTTGAATGTAATGGTATAAAAATGTATAACTTTTTAAACGAGGACATAAAGCAATGTAATAATATAAATGACTTTTCTAGGAAATTAAAATCCTACTTGATTACTCGACCATTTTATAAGATAAATGAATATTTTGATAAATTGTATGAATAAATAATAAATAATAATAGTTTTAAGTTAGACTAAGATTTTGCATGCCAAATGTGGCAGAGCATACCTTCATGTACTGAAATCCTACTGACATGTATATATATATAAAACACCTGTGTATGTTCTTGCAAAATAAATAATTTCAATTTCAATTTCACTTTATAAACAAAGGCTTTATAATAGCTTTTTTTAATGTCAAATTTGAATGTGGAACTAGCCAGCGTAACGGTTGGCAGCTGCTCAACACCGGCAGGCACGCCATATGCGGCCGCGGGGACGGACCCCAGACCAACACTTGTGTATTTACAGTTTACATATATCTATAAGTACTATTAAAGAGAGAACCGGAATGCGCGTCACTCATCAACGCACGGCCGAAACTACTGAAGCTAGAAACATTAAACTTTATCAGTACGTATGTTTTTTGACGTAAGCAAGTACTAAGGGATTTTTCGAAGTTCAACACCTAAAGGGGTGAAATAGGGCATAAACCGTATGGAAGTCAGTCATTTTTAAAGCTACGAACATGAAATTTGTCATTAAGGCTGTAAATGAAATGAGGCTGTAAATGTACCAAATTCATTTGTTTTCATTTTATTTCTAAAGGTTCTAAATAGTGGATTAAAGTTTGTATGGGAGATACGTAATTTTTGAAGTAAATTATATCAAATTTAAAATGTAGGCTCCTGGTACGAATTAAAGAAATATTTTTTTTTTGAAATTCAACACTTGAGGTAATAAAAAAGGGCTTGATAAGTTGTACGGGATTCCAGTTGTTTCAAAGCTGCTGACACTATAAATTATGTTTCGAAAATCAGATATAAATTGGTTCAATTTATTTATCCGTTTTACCCGACTGCAGCTAAAGAGAAGCGACTGTTATATTCAATCATTTATTCCATAACCAAACATTAAAATTTGTGTTCAAATCCGATTATCTCAGGAAGGAAAAACTTATATAGCTAGCTACACTTCGTAATATAACGTTCACAGTCTTCACCGTAGGTACTTAAACAATAAGTTTTAGTTAAACATTTCACTTTTATGACAACCGATTTATTCTAACTGTACTTTAATATTGCATTGCCAGTGGATTGTGGGTTTACATTGTGTACCAAATTTCAGCCAAATCCTATAACGGGAACTGTTTAAAAATAAACTTCCAAAATTAGACTCTCACATTAAAAAACAAGATGAATAAAAGATTGCCAAAAGGCGAGAAGTAACGGCAGACGGAGTCTTCCGAAAGTTCTATGGATTTTTGTATAAGTAATGACGATAACTAGGATTAAAATACTAAATCACACCTGAGCGAAGCCGAGGCGAGCCGCTAGTCTAAATATAAAGATGGTTATTCATCACCGGTTCAACACACAAATTGTCGAAGAATAGACAGCGTACATGCGGGATGTAGTCACGAGCGCCCTTACAAGTATGATGGGACGGTTTAATGCAATAAATGATGTAGCGGACACGCACGACGTTGAAACCTTGAGTTGAACTTGGAAATCCTATAAACCTGCGCGCTCGGGCCGATGCAGTTGTATCTTACATTGTTAAAGTACCTAAATATTTAGCGTTTCTATGCATGGTACAGTGCAATATAGCTCTTAACAGTGTTACGGGTAAAGTCCGTTAGCATACCGACTAGCATAGGAACACGAGACCAAGTGAAAGAGAAAAACAAACCCAGTTTGTTTTAAGACCTATTGGCACTCACTGTACAACCATACTATAATATACAATTTCTATTGTATTATAGCATAAAGTATCTATACAAAATTGTATCTTGATGTATATAAATATCAGGGGACAATCTCACTCTCTCACACACACACACACACACGCGCACGCACGCACACACAAACGCGCACTCACGCACACATACACACACACACGTCCTATTACAAATGAAATAAAATAATTTATTCAGTAACTTAAAACTGTATAAGAATATCTGTGTCCCTGTGCCGGTGCCTCTTTTTAAGTATACTTCATACCTAAGTATCGTTGAAAATTTGATAAAATTGTATCGTATAATGATAAAAATGCCTTTAAAGATAACAATTCTAGAATACTGCGGACTGCAGCAAAAACTAATGAGGCTTTGGCAGGCTGTGAAGAAAAGGTATAAAAAGCGAACGCTTGCGCCGGCTCCTCCCCTGCGCGCCCTCCCCTCCGGCACGACAGCTGTCTTTAAAAAAGTCTAGCGCAAAAACATCTTTAAGTGGGAAATGCTGATCGTATGAAGTACGCACCCAATTTAAGCTAAATAATAAAATTGCAAGGTAATTGTTTGATTGATTGGCCCTTTAGGTTATCTGAGTGCCTGTAGGTAATATATATACAAAATAGCGGGGAAATTAATGCTATTGTGTTATAGCTACTGACTGAATGCAATTAAACCATTTTTATAGCACAATTCTAATAATAAAAGAAACCCTTCTGCCTTGCTATAGCTACTGATTGAATGCAATTGAGAATTAAAAATGGGGCATATTAAACTGTTGCGTAACTGCCACCCCAGCGTCCCAGTGACAGAAAACGCAGTGTCATCTACAGAAGACCAAGACATGAAATGTAGTGGAGCCATGAAATTTCTGCAATTGTAAGCTAAATTTGAATGTTCTTTTTACGGCCTAAAGTTTAGGGAAGGGCACAATATAAGATAGCTTTTGCCTGCGACTCTGTCAGCGTAGAAGTCGGTTATCGCGGGTAAAAAGTTGGTAGATACCCTGTGTCCTTCCTCGGGATTCAAGATATCTCCATTCCGGTTCAGACGTCAGCGGTTAAGCCAGGAAACCGTAACAGACAGACTGAGTTACTTTCGCATTTACAATATTAGTACAGTACCTGCATAGTATGGATTATAGTATAACCTTGTAAAAAACATCGTTTATATCGTTGAATGTACCAAAGTATCGTCAACCATAACTGCTGCTCGTATAATCTACTAGACCTCCGAGACTCATAGGAGATTAGTGCTAGTTTTCTTAGAATATATTATAAAATAGGAAGTTGTAAGAGGCGACTAAGGGAAAAAAGGCTTGTAGTATTGTTAGGCGATGGGCTTGCAATCTGTCACTAATATACACATGGTAAACATCTTAGCCTGTTTGTGCAACATGTGGTTACAGAATTACCAACAAGTCTTTAAGAGTTGTTGGTAATCCTGTAGCTCTGCCTAACCCACTCTGGGAATGAAGGCGTGAGTCTATGTATGTATGTATTATAAAATAAATTCGCTCCCGGCTACGACTTTGGAACTTCCGGTTGGGTTTAGATGTGGTTTTGTACCATTAAAAGATTAAAACCAATTATCCATCATTTTCATTCTCGCTTTCCTTTTGCACTTAATGCTAATTTCGTGATTAGATTTCGAAACGTTAACTTGAATCAGCCCGATCCGACACGTCTCCATTGCCGACGCCCGTGAACATCGATTCGACATTCACGAACAAATCAAGTGATGGGGATGAGTTTCCCCTTTGTTAATATTAGCCGTAAGCTATCTTGAAACTTAGGTAAAATAAATAAAATAAATATCAGGGGACAATCTCACACAAATTGACCTAGTCCCAAACTAAGCTCTAGGCTTGTACTATGGGTACTAGGCAACGATAAACTTACTTATATAGATAAATACATACTTAAATACATAGAAAACACCCAAGACTCAGGAACAAATATTCGCGCTCATCACACAAATATTTGCCCGTACCGGGGATCGAACCCGGGACCGCTAGCTTCGTAGGCAGGGTCACTACCGACTAGGCTACCGCGTATTATTTATAGCCCAGAGAAAATATCGTTTCATATAAATATTATATCTGGTGATACGATAACCTTCCTTTTCACCGTCGAAAAGTCTTTGCTTATCTTGTGCTAGTTAAATAATTTGTATTTTTTACTATGCGCTATAACTACTTTAATTTAGTAAGATTTCGCGGAACTTTATAATTAAGATACGCAATGTAATTTATTAACATATATCGAGGCATAAAAATAAAATTTTACGATAATCAAACAGCTTGTAAATCACTATTAAAGTTGCCCATGATACTTTCTTCTCTATAACATATATTTATCGGTAATCATACATTCAATATAGCATTACTGTATGTTCCAAGTTTACGCAATACAACCGGTTGTGAGCGTGACTGCCCAAAATAGATCCGTTATTTGTACCAGAAAATCAAATAGGACTGTGATGTAATTACAGTAAGAAACACATGCTTTAACAAATGATCTAACACTAGATAATGATGGCTAGTATTTAAGTACAAGCTGAGGTCCTCTTCTCTCCTAAAGTTGCTGTGCCCTACAGGGTCCACAATTAAGTTATATTTATTACCGTATTAACTTGAGTTAACCTAGCATCTTGAAACTGTAGGTAACTGGGGAATACAATAAATGTATTGAATATTGAATCATTAAGGTCGAAATAATAAAACTTCTCTCAATTCAATAGAATTTGAACGGACCGCTACTATTTGGAAACAAGTACACAATGTCCTAGTAACGGCATAAATTACAACCTCCATTGAAACAATGCACGACAATAACTTGTAAGCTAACTTCAAATGACTGTAATCTGCATTTACTTGGCAAACAATGGCGCATGACACCGCAGAGGACGCATAGTACCTATCAAAGGTTTGAGTCAGACGTCAAGAGATCAGAACGTTGAACAACACGGTTTTATTTAATTTGGAGCAAGTATATTACTCTTGTTTATTAATTCCCATCATAATTCCCATACATGCTCATTTGCTTATAAAAAAAACACATGGAATTTTATGAAAACAGTAAGTCCAGACCTACTAAAATGGATGAAAAAGGTGCTCATAAAATAAATAAAACGAGACCATTTAGAACATATAAATGCAAGGGCAAGTCATAGTAAATATATAACAAGCATCTCACAATGAAGACTGAAAATAACTTGGCTTAAGAAGATATCAAATCGTCATCTGGGGAGTTAATTTCTTAAAAACAGCGATCGGTCGGTCGAACGAATGAACGCGGCGCACCGGAGAGTTTAAGTAGTCCCATCAGATAGTACAAAACAGCCTTTATTTTCGATCTTATTGACGGAAGCCCTGCTGCCTAATTGAGAATGTACGCGCTAAAATATGTTTTGTACACTCTGATGGGACTACTTAAACTCGCCGGTGCGCCGTGTTTACTCGTTCAGCCGTTCGACTGACAGAACGCCGTTTTTAGACAATAACATCCCAGAAAGAAAGAGCATTTTTTTAATTCACCGTCGTCACAAAACATAGCCAATAATAACGCAATTACATAGCCCAATTACTGCGAGAACATTGATTAGATTAGACTACACGCGGTATCTATAGATAAGTAGGTATACTTCGATGAGAAAAAGTCTTACGTTCATGCCGCGCCTCTATTTTAGACGGTAAAGTCCAAATCATATTAGACCCGTTATGGTACTGTGTTCAACTCGGCCGCCATTACTGTGAAGCAAATAAGAGCTATCAAAACGTTGACGATACGATAACAGGTCAAAAACCATGTTTTTTACCGTGTTGAATACAGGTTCAATCCTCATGCTGATATTATGATATCGGCATAGAGTGAGACCATACAGTCCGCACAGGTTTTCTTCACCAATGATCAGCTAGTTGAAGCAAAGGCCACCCGGCTTGAAGCGTGAATGATGACATCCACGAGATAAATTTTCTTAAAAAATGCAGCTGTTGCGTCAATAAAGGCAGTTAGTTTCAGTGTGAAATACGAGAAACATGAGAATTTATTTAAATTATAGCTTGCAGCTTATTTTAAGCATACTTAATCAAAAGCCAATTGTAATGACCTCTTTCAGGCCCTGCTCTTGCAACGATTGTTCGAGGGTTAATTCGATGAGGGAATAATGTATAGTATAATTTAACTGTAACTTTCTAAGGTTAAGCATAGTTACATAGCATGTTCTTAAGAAATATGCCATAATGACGAAGTTTGGCAGTAGACTACAGTTACCAACAAACCTGATAGAGAAGTGACAAAGTTACGTGCCGTAAGAGAAGATTTATTGAAAGACAATAATGCCCAATTATATATCATGCAAAACTCACCTAAAATAAGTCATTATAGCCATGGGCTAACCAGCGGGTTATAATGGATTCAGTACAGTATTATGACCCGGCGGGTTAAATCAGGAGTCCCTCATTTGCTCAGGATTCAATATCGCGCCCGTGACATAAAACAGTGCCTTATCCCCTCGGTGTATAATCTACTATTTTGGGATCAGCCTGTTAAGCCACTGCCACTACTCTAAAGCTAACACTTTTTCTCAAGTGTTCCAAAGTCATAAAACATGGGTATCTATCTAAGCTCGGCAGACACGTAGCTTGCGACACGTATGGCGTGTGCGTTGCGTAAAGCACGTCCCACGAAGGCTTGGAGTGTCCTTCAGAGGAAACCAGCCGTAATAAGCACTATTTACTGAATTTATTTGTGGAGTCTTTACTACCGTATACGTATAATACTTACAAGGAAAGGTACCCAACTGTCCGGTTCCGATTTGATTTATATTTATATATGTTATAGAGTAGTCTAAAATAACGGACACGTATTTTTTTTTAGTTGCCCAAACTCAACTTATTCGGGGAAATAGTCCTCCAAAGTACTAATAAGTGACCAAAACCTTAAAGTTCTGTAGAGAGTTTCGTTAAAGCAAATTGCTAGTTAATTACTGGGTTGATTATATGTTAGAGAACATGAAAAAATTATGGACCCGTGTTTTGATATTTCGGCTCAAACTTATGTTTTCCAAAAAAATGTGAAGTGAGTGAAACCATGATAAGTATGAAACTTTGAAGGTGTTTTTTATCGTCGGTGGACGGGTCGTGACAAAGGCTTTAATTGCACCAGTTTTAGCTAAGGTAGTTTTATTTTTGATCCAGTTTCTTGGGTTGTAAGTTTTTAATATCGTTTTTGTAAACAGTGATAATTAAGCAAAGACCCGTATTGCAAAATATTATATGGTCAGTACTCAGTACGTACCGACCGGTTCAAAAATAATCTGATCGAGTTTTAAGACAAGCCATTATGATAATCTAGTCAAGATATGTATCGGTATCCATAAATACAGCATCAGCTAACGGTAAAAAGTAAAAATCAAAGCTGTTAACGAGCGGTTGGCGTGATCAATGAATGGAGAGAACAACGTGTGATTGAAATTGAATATTTTCAAGCGTTTAATTATTAGTTACGTCCGTCAGACGAGATCCCTGACGGATTTCACCGCGGACGCGAATACTTGGCGGCAAGAATAACTTGGTTGAGGATCGAGTGTTTCTGATGATTGGTTGGCGTATTGATGATGATTCAAGTCGGTTTTATCTGGTTTTACATTTTTCATTTTAAAGTCCTGTAATAATTAAAGTGCATCTAAAAGGTTTCATCTCGATGTTGGCGACCGCACCCTCCAGTTCGCGCGGCGCACTGTAAAATACGATTTTATATGGAGTGCTGAGTGCTGACCAACCCAAGCGACCGCAAACTCTCACGACTCGGTGGCTTGCTTTGGTCTGTGCCTCAAATAAATCAAAGAAAACTATTTAACTACATAAGAAACAAAGGAAAAGTTTATTCCGCCTCAATATAAAAAAAATACAATAAGTAGGTAATTACACAATAACGATGGGGAAAACGCTGCCGGCTCAGCAAGATGTCACGAATAAGTTCTCGACGCTGATATTCTGCCTGGACTTATTAAAGCTACTTTACCTAAACTTCAGGTCCTAAACAGTGGGTCGCGCGACCCGATCGCGGTACCCAACATCGGACATATATCATCCATAAAAATCAGAAGTACCAGTATCATCAAAAGTCAAACAAAAAGCTTTTACAACTCGACGTTGAGAACGAAAGTCCCATATCGCATCAGAACAATCAATCGATAGCCATCTAGAAACCCGTTCCTTGTGAGTGAGCAACATTGATCTTAGCATAATCATAATTAAGCGCATGGACACATTGGACATGCTAATGGGTGGCGAGTGTCCCCGGGCCCTGGGCACGAGCTGTCGCGTGCGTCGTCACTTTCCCCCGGCTCCCGCGCTGGTTTCTGTTTCGAAGAGCGTGCGCTCTCTCGCGCATTCTCGCCCCACCGGGGTTGCGTTTGATCAAGGAAAATTCTTTCATTTTCATATCCTCACACCGCATGGATCACAAAGTTACTGAGGTAGAGTGAGACAAGTAAAATACTTCAAACACAACGTGGGTATTTCTTTTCAAATCTTTAATTAATTCAATATTTCGTTTAACTGCTTCGTTTACAAGTCAAAGAGCACTTCAACCGGGAATGAGCAAATATGACATTTGAATGTATGAGAAAGTATGTCTCTCCTTTTTAAGATATGTAATGGGCGTTCACACCTTGCACCTAATAAGTTATACAGACATACAAATTATTGTTTTAACCATTGAGCTCTTAAACTAAAGTTATGTTAAGCAGCCGTTGTTTCCTTACTCATCGATCAAGCGCTTGCTAACATGAAAACACAGGAGTGGCGTGGCGCCGCAATCCGCAAATGCCAATTAAAATTATATAATTCAGCGTTGCTGTTCGCACTTGATGGACGACCAAAACAACCGCTTTACGACCGCCGAGCACGAAACTGCTTAGCGTTGTTTACTCACTAGAGATGCCGTATCTGAACATCAAGGGGCATAACGAGCCTAGTCTCGACGTTGTTTATTGATTCTTAGATGGTAGGAGACTAGCTGTCAAGTAGGAAGCTTAGACGAACAGTACCGCAGAAAAAGGTAATAAATTTAATAAAATATGTGTTGTAAAAAATCAAACACGTCGAAGAGGTGCAGGATATTTGGCACAGTGCACTGCACAGATTGAAAATTTTACCGATTTCTAGAACGTTTAGTAACTACCTAAGTTTCGGTTTAGGAATCGACAAAGCAGAAAAATAAATTTAGCCAAACCGTTACTTAATCACGGATGTTTCGTTATTTATTTTTGGAAGCACAAAATATGATAAAAGCATTCGAATTTTGAGTTTTTTCAAAATCATGGACAACGATACGTCTTGTGTGGCGTCTTGAGAGTTTGTGGGCTTTGTAGCACACATTCTCAGGTGTCGCAGGTGTGCGTCCAGCCGTCGAGAGGAAGGGCTAATTGGTCGCGTGAGACGCACGGTAATTGGCGGGTCCTATCACTTTTGGTGGTTACCTACTGACAAATTGTTTGCACCGGTCACAAATACTCAGAGACTCACTGACCGTATGCCGTGTATGCAAAGGACACCGCACGGAAAGTTTTATTTTTAATGTGGATTTAAATAAATAAATCATATAAGTGTTTTGATAAATTTATAAAAATACTTCGGAGCTTGGAGGATTAAAATTCTACGTTCGTAATATCCTTCACACTTATTTGGATATGAAGAAGCTCTCCGCCCGTTGGGTGCCGCGATTGCTCACAGTAGATCAAAAACGCACTAAGGTGACCCTGTCAGAGGCATGTTTGGCGAAGTTTAGGTGTAATGAAAAGAACTTCTTGCGTCGTTTCATAACTGTTGACGAAACCTGGATTCATCATCATACATCAGAAACCAAGGAGCAGTCAAAACAATGGATTGCTTCAGGTGAACCTGCACCAACGAAGGCCAAAGCAGTTTTATAGGCGAATAAAGTTATGGCTACTGTCTTCTAGGATGCTCGTGGTGTAATATATGTTGATTACCTTCAGAAAGGTAAAACGACTAACAGCGAATATTATGCCAACTTGTTACAGCGATTTCATGAAGTTTTAATGGAAAAACGACCCCATTTGGCGAAAAAGAAAATCATTTTTCACCAAGACAACGCACGGGTCCACACTTGTGCAGTTGCTATGGCTAAAATCCACGAGTTGCGTTACGAATTGCTCCCGCATCCGCCTTATTCTCCAGATTTAGCCCCCTGCGACTATTTTCTTTTCCCAAAAAAAAAGAAATGGCTTGGTGGAAAAAGATTTGGTTCCAACGAAGAAATCATCGCAGAAACCAATGCGTATTTTGAAGGTTTGGAGAAATCGTACTATACGGAGGGAATCGAAAAGCTAGAAAAGCGATGGACCAAGTATATTGAGTTACATGGGGACTACGTTAAAAAATAAATAATTACATGGACCAAAAAAAAAAATTGTTTAGTTTTTTCCAGACTTCACTCTGCCCTCGTAATTTTGCTAATTTTATTTTACAAGTATATTTAACAAAACACTAAAAGGAACTAATGCGAATAAGCCTTTTTTTTACTTTCCGTGCGGTGTCTTTGAGTTGAAATAGTTATTTTAATTATTATGGTTACTAGTTCATATCCTACCTATATTGTAAACCAGGCTTAAGGTCTCCTGTACAACAACTATTCAGAGATGATTATGAGGATGGCCGTGGGAGCCCTCAATGGTTTGAAGACCGTTTTGATTTATTTGACACAAGGATAATTATTATTCCGGGAATTTTGATTACATAGCAGATAATCAAATTAATCAAGAGATGCATTTGATAGTTGCAGAAGTAGGTAGATAACTGTTAAGCAGCGTAGGTATTTTTTATCTCACGGAAGCGGATTTTCCATACATTCATTATTTTTTTTCTTTCTTTCTTTCTGTCTTAGATGTACTTGCACGTTGTCTCTGAGTGCGTAGCTGACGTCGATAAAACAGCTGCACCTCGAATGGAAAATGACAGGAACATAACAGGGCATTTGGTAAATCATTTAGATTCCGACTTATTGCCATAATTTATTGCTCTGAAGCTAAAATAACACAACATTTTTTTTTGTGATGTAAATTATCATCTGTTCGTGTATTTAATTGCCATCCATTTGTTATTAAAAATAATAAATTACAAAAACACACTATTTAAACGCCAACAACAATTAGTTCTTGTTTACACAGCGTCATGAACAGGAATCATTAATTTATTGTGAGTAGAACACGCACATTTGCAGGGCACCTGTTAACCATTTAAAATGGGATATAGGTTGGTAGGTACCTAATTAATAGGAACTTAATGTTAAACGTTTTGGAATCGTAGCTACTTAGATGCGAGTGATGCGTCTTGTGTTTTGTACTTACTTACGTAAACAATGGTTGACTACAGTATAACAGAATATTATCCCTTGTGTTGTGAGTGATTGAATTGGCGGAATCATTGATGCGACATGCGCGATCATTGAAGCGCAACGCAGGCAGGTAGTCTAGTTGGTTTGGTACTGACCCTGCCTACGAAACTAGGCCAAATACCTATTTATTTGATGAGAGTGAGTATTTGTTTCTGAGTATTGGGTGTTTTCCATGTAGGTACCTATATAGCCAATTTATGTAACATCGTCTCCCTATAATAACAAATGTTGCTTATAGATATTAACGGGGCAACATACCTATCTACTTACAGAGATCTACGGTTTCGGACCGTTCTATCCGTTTCCCAAAACACCCGTTCCAAAATAACAGTTTCTTTAAATGACGGTAGGCCAAAAGATCCGTTTCTCACCGCATCAGTAGGTATGTCATAAGTTCATAACACTCGATTCTCATATTATCCGCATGCTAATAGATCCATCTCTCATGACACCCGTATGCCCAAAAGACCCGTTTCTCATCGCATCAGTATGTCAAAACACCCGGTGGTTCTCATAGCATGCGTATGCCAATAAATCCGTTTAACGACATTCGTAAGGAAACCCTGATTTAACATTTTGCCGTTCAAAGACTTACGCGATATTTATGTTATGACCATTTACAGCAAAAGGATCCACGCTAAGGGCACGGGGTTATTGGAAATACCTATCCAAAACTGCATATTACTCGTATAAGCTTCAGAATCAAGTCTCTCTATATTTTTAAATGTTTAAATTCCTTTTATTTAATTACGTTACACGTTCGTGTTTGGGTCACATAAATGGGAACGGGTGTTTTGGGAGGTAGAGGTACAGAATTACCAATAACTCTAATAACTTGTTGATAATTCTGTAACCACATTTTGCCCAATCGGGCTAAGATCTTTTAGGAAAAACACATTTTGGGAAATTATGAAAACGGTAGTGACGGGAACGGGTGTTGAAACCAAATCTAAGGGTTACCTTTTGTGACCAAAAATATTATAACGAACATAATATTTTTACCTAACCTAACCTAATCTAACGTAATCTGTATTTCGAAATCCCGGATATAAAACAATAATAATACGTAATACTTTTGGGGAAATGAAAATTTGGGAAATGATACATTTGACCAAAAATATTTGGACGAAACGTCAGGCTCCCCAAATCTACCTTAGTCTGTAATAGTCTGTATATCTGTATGTTCGCGAAGATCTCAAAAACGCCTGGACGGAGTTTCATGCAGTTTTAAACATCAGTTTATCAGATATTTTTTCATGGAAGGTTTTTATGTATAATATATTCTGGTTTATGTATAGGTGTTACAGAAAACGCACATAATCCAAAGCAAAGCGAAGGAGGGTCACTAGTGTTTTCTATTATGAATGAATATATTATCTATTAATCAATGGTGTTAAACATGATTAACCATTTCTAAGAGATGCGCAATTAAGTACCTATACGTTATTATAACAATTTCAAATGCATTCCTACCTACTTTGTTCTATACAAAATCGACACAATTCTAAGTACCTAGTTAGGTTGGTAATCGGTATGATAAGATGTCACACTTGATAAACCAAAAGGTTTAATGATAACATTAAACATTCATTAAAGGAAAGCATTGG
This sequence comes from Acleris emargana, assembly GCA_927399475.2. Taxonomy (NCBI): domain Eukaryota; kingdom Metazoa; phylum Arthropoda; class Insecta; order Lepidoptera; family Tortricidae; genus Acleris; species Acleris emargana. The sequence continues at coordinate 10,942,395 of OV656851.1, forward strand.
TTGCAACATAATTCTCAGAATCCAATAACTTATTGATAATATTGTAGGTAGGTATATCTAATTTTCTTATAATAAATTATATTTATTAAGAACGTCCACCTACTAGGGCAGTAAATACACAGCCAAGTGGAATTTAACAATAGGTTTTGTTCTTAACACCTTTAAGGTGGCAAATTTTTTCAACATTTAACCATACTTAAATTGGTCTGATTCAACCTGATACTGTAGAGAGGGTGTTAAAAGCATTTTGGCCACAGTTTGGGAAACACATAAAAAATATTTATTAAATTATCCATGGAACGCTCTAATATCACACTTGATAAGTAATGCTATTTTTTTAATAATAGAGCACTTTGAGTTATGGCATAAATTATAATTAGTAATTGATTTCATGTTTGCTGTTAATGCTGGGTGTATCATGGGTAAATGGTTTAAAAGAGTGATGTCTCAAATGAACCTTTTTACACATTTAGTGCCAACAACCCAGCAGTCAGATACTGTTTGTAGCAGATTTTGGCTACACAGTGGAAAAATGCTGCTAAAGGCTACAGCGTAGCACTTGTAATATTGTACTGTTTAAGCCATTTATTTTATTTAAAATGTAAATAATGGTCATAACCAGGGATCGGAAATTCGGATCGATATTTACCTAAAGTTGGCAAAATCCCGGAAAAAGATAGGCAAACATGGCGTTGGCTTCTTAAAAATAATATTTTAATAATTTAAGTTCTGGGATTCTGGGATTCTACAAAACGTTAATATATTAATTACTTTACATGTAGGATTCATTTAAGAACATTCTGTTTTGCTCCTATAAATTCGTACATTACAGGTAAATTAAATAACATTTGGTTAAACATATACATGGAAAATAACTTCAAACAGTTAATATAAATAAATAATTATGAATTAATGCCGGTGTAATATATTATTTTGAAATCCCGGAATTTTTATTATGAATTATATGATTGAGTCCACCTCCATACAACTGAACAACAAAGCCGAAGCGAAAGTATAGGTAAATATCGATCCGAATTTCCGATCCCTGGTCATAACAAATGTTTATAAAACAGATTGTTAATATTATTTACCAGTCACCAAGTTTCAGTTACACTGAGTGATGATACAACTATTCCTTTTTTAAACCCAAAATGGTATGTATTTTGTAATAATCGGTATTAACTTTTCAGTTATTCATAGCACCATTATAGTATGTATGTATGTATGTAAACTCTTTATTGCACATGAACAATTACAAGACATGTTTGCATAATATAAATAATGTACATAGGCGAAATTATCCCATATGGGATCTCTTCCAGTTAACCTTGGAGTAGAAAGAGCAAGGACAATGCCGAAAGATAGACAAATTAACAAAATTTTAGGAAATAACAAATAGTACATACAACAGAGAAATTGGAAGAAACTAAAATATCTTCCTTAATAAGATACATACCTAAACATAGAAATAATATAATATACAATATAATACTACCACACATACGTAAACAACAGTGACGTATAGTGAGAGAGTTTAAAGTATTATATTAACTACAGGAAAATAGAGTGACTCAGAAGGAATCACCATTGGTGGACTTACATACATTGTAATGTTTGAACACTTTGACATTTATAGAGCAGTGCGGTGGCTTTCATACCTACTTACCATCGATTTTAACAAATTGGAATAAGACTTACTCCGAGATTAGTCTATACAAATTCGGCGTTTAATCTAGGTATAACACCTTATTCTCGTGTGGTCGAATCCGCCCTAAGACTAATAAGTACTTGATAATAATTATTGACTCATAATAATTATAAGCAGTGATTCAACTTTTAAATCTTTTTAAAAATACAAATTTGAAATTTTATACAAATCACATACCGTAAAATGTGCCTACTTTGCTCCCCCACGGGTAATCTTGCTCCATCGTTATATTGAGGTATTCTGTATTGTAAATCATTCTAGTGCTTTCATTCACTGCGCAGCTGGATGTACACATAAATTATTTTTAGAAAATTTGTCATCGGCCTTGTCTTATAAGTAACATACAAAAAAGTCACTATGGAGCATAGTTACCCATGGGGGAGCAAAGTAGGCACATTTTACGGTAACACTTGCAACAGTGCTCGCCAGATGGCCGGGAAACAAAACAAAGTCGCGCCTGACCTACATTACGCGCATTATAAGTGCACTAATAATATACTTTCATGCACTCGGGTGCACTGCAGCGCAAAGAGTGCTCTTAGACAAACAAACAGCCGAGGAGCCTTGCGGCATCTTGAAAACTACCAAGACTCATCCTCGAAAAGTTTTATGATCCTAACATCTCTGCCAACTCTTCAAATGTTCGCAGGCAGTGCGCGTGCCGCGTTTACGGCGCCCCGGTAATCTCGCCGCATAACATAACACGTGCACATAACTACGCTACCTTAATTATCAGCTCGATTTCCGGAACGTCCCCGTTCGCGGTTCCATTCTCTGCGATTTCATCCGACATCGTAAACTCGAGAAACACTTGGATTTGGGAGAATGTACGCTGTAATACACTTTTTACACAACCGACACCGTATCAAAACACTTTTTGACTGACTCACTTGACTCACTTCACATCGTTCGATGAACGGACCACTACACACTACTTGTAGCATACTGTGATAAGCTAACTTCACGTCAGTGAGTGACTGGCCACAATAGTTTTGTTAATGTGTCCAATACAATGTATAAAAAATACTATTAAAATAAGTTATTAACTATATAATATAATGTCGATAAATAAGATTATGATGTGCTCAAGTCTATTAACACCATTATATTTTTTTTTTAACCTGGCAGCCCGCGTGTTTGTTTTTAAATCATGTTTTTATAGATATTGTAGTTAAATAATACCTCTATCTATTTTAGTACCTTTTTTGACCAATGTTGCCGGTTTACACTTGTAAAATTGTAACTTGTAGCTTCGTGAAACGGGCCACTGGGGGTCAAAACAAAATAGATCACTTCGGGGATACCACTCTACATGCTACGGTTTTTGACCACAGATTGTAGGTACCATGTCTAAAGTGTTTTTGACGTAACACGTCATACAACATCTATGGTCTGGTCTATCTCTCTCCATTTAAATGTTCCAATCCAAATTATTATTCCATCAGTCTGAAATGAATGCAATTGTCATTGGTATTTGTTTGTTTTGTATAGTTTAAAGCTTTTCTCAAATATTTAACGATAATTAATTACAATCAGTGTTAAAATGAGTGCAACTGAATCTGCGGAGGCATCTTCTTCAGCGAAAGAGCAGACTTTTGCGGAGAAGCAAGCTGAACGAATGAAAAGACTGCGATCCCTGCACTCAGCAAGGAATGAGGCTAGGACACATAATCACCAAGAAGTAGTAGCTGAAGAGGCTCGAAATAAACTACCTTCAAACTATGAAGCTAAGCGGCGGCAAGCGGAATGGCTCGTAGACGACCATAAGAAGCGAGACGACGCTGAATCCGAGGGCAAAGACTACGATAGGGTGAAACTTCTAAATATTTCTGCGGTTGAAGCTGAGCGATTAGAGCGTAAAAAGAAAAAGAGGAATCCTGATCAAGGTTTTTCTACATATGAACAAGCTACAGTTAGACAATACAACAGGTTGGTGAAAAACATGCCTGCAGCAGACTTGGAACAGTACGAAAAACAAAGACAAAAGTATGGAGATGCTTTTTACGGAGGGCCAAATGTAATTATTCATGGCATGCATGTAGACAGAAACCAGGCTGTTGACAGAATGGTAGACGACTTGGAGGGACAGATTGCTAAACGGGCCAAGTACTCACGCAGGCGCATCCATAATGATGATGCTGATATTGATTACATCAATGAGAGGAATGCTAAGTTTAACAAGAAACTGGAGCGTTTCTATGGAGAGCATACTGCAGAAATTAAACAGAACCTGGAGCGTGGTACAGCCATTTAAATTCATCAAATTAATTACACCTTTGCGTCCCAAACACATTCAAAACTCAAGTAAGCTTGTGGTTGTTTCCCTAACTGAACTAAAGCCAAGTTAGATTTGCGTGCAGAGTAGGTACTACTGGGTCATTCCACCGTTTTGGGTCACATGAACTCATATAATAAAGTTTATTTCGATATTGTAATAAGGAACTAGGAAAATGACTATTGAATGGTCAACTATTTGTATAATATTTTCTTTTCCTGAACACGCATAATTAAAAGTATAAGTGATAACAAGTGAATCACTAATAAAAAGTAGCTGTTTTGGGTGTTACTGTGGAATGGCTTTAAGTGTTGTAAATAATGGTGATACAAAATGTAGTTTGCATTGAATGTTACTTCTTAATTTTATAATTATTTTTAAGGAATCCTACCTTTATAGATAGTGCTTAATTTGCATATGTTATAAATACATTAGCAATATTGACTTACCTATTTGTTTAACCATTATGTTATTAAACAGCACATAGGTATACTTTCATCAATGAACCTGCAATACCGCATAAACAACATATTTAATACAGAACAAAATACTCATGTATTTTGCAATTTAATGAATTTGTAGTTATACAGTATTGCATGATTACAGATGCTTCAGTTTTAGGATGATGCCAGTGTCCTTCAGTGCAGTATTTTCATTGGGGATTATGGTTTAATCTTGATAATGGTTGTTTCATAACCATTAACAATAGCTTTATGTTATGGCAAAAGAAGTAAACTAAATTCAGTAACAAGTTTATTTCAATAAATGTGCTGAAGAAGTATCGAATACATATCATAAGTTTATATTAACGAAATAATTAAAACTGTATTATAATTCACTGACGAGTAAAACTAAAATATATGAGTTGCCACCAAGTACTATCACCATGGATCGGAAATTCGGATCGATATTTACCTAAACTTGGCAAAATCCCGGAAAAATATAGGTAAACATGGCGTCGGCTTCTTAAAAATATTATTTTAATAATTTAAGTTCTGGGATTTTGGGATTCTATAAAACGTTAATTATAATAATTACTTTACATGTAGGATAAAACGTTCTGTTTTGCTCCTATTAAATTCGTTAGGTTAATAAGTTACAGGTAAATTAAATAACATTTGGTTAAACATATACATGGAAAATAACTTCAAACAGTTAATATAAATAAATAATTATGAATTAATGCCGGTGTAATTTATTTATTTTGAAATCCCGGAAATTTTATATGAATTATATGATTGAGTCCACCTCCATACAACTGAACAACAAAGCCGGCGCTAAAGTATAGGTAAATATCGATCCGAATTTCCGATCCCTGACTATCACACATCTAGTGCACAATGACACAATTAAGAAAAAAAAGTAGTTTGTAGTTATACATAGGAGATCTCAGATTACAAGTAATGCAGCTCAAAGCTTCAACAAGTATACCATTCTCAGACATGAATGTAATTCTAATCATAATATCCAAATTCAAATGGCTGATTGTTGAACTATTTGAATTTGGATATTTCCAGTTTGAGAATATTAAAATTCAAAGTTGTAGAAGACCATAGAGTAAATAGTTTTGTTCATGTTGTGTGGGTCTTCTGTTTATTTCTCAAATATTTTATAAATGTGTTGTGTCACTGTTGCACATGCTTATTATGAATATTAATTGTCAACCTAGTGCATTACCATATTCCACCATGAGTTTGAAATAGTAACTATTAAATATGTATTTTATTAATAAATAAACAAAAAATATATGATAATAACACTATTTTTGGCTCTACCCCAGTCAGGTAAGTAGTGCAAGGTCTAATTTCGGTACAAGAGTTGTTTCAGTTAATTTTTGTATGACATTCGGGTTTGTATTTCTCTCTGAGTTTCTCTTGTAAATACACTATTATGTGAGTCTTACTAACTTAGGCTGAACAAGTAAAAATTAAAACAAGACTTCTTGCACTGTACCATGCTATTTTATGAAAATTTGATAAATACTGGCATTTATTTTTAAATCTAAAAAAATATTATTAAACAAAAGTTTAATGTGACTGTAAATCAATGTATCAACAACAAAAAATGGTGTGACGAAAACAACTTATCTAGGTAGGGACAATCTGCGACTAAAGTCTGGTAGCAGTGTGCAACCGTATTAGTGCATTTGCTCATTAATGATTGAAGAACCGATTGCAATAATACACTCGCAAACTTGAATTGTTCGGCACTATAGAACCTTGTCACAGATAGTGAATATCAAAGATTTTATTTGTTAATAGTTAGACGTTACTCATTATGATAGTAGTGCCTAGTGGGCTACCATGAGTCAACATTTAAATTCTATGATGGTTATTCCCATCTGTTACCACCGGCACACTTTTGCTGACTTACTACAGATGAATAAAGTTTAAAGAGGCAACAAAAAAACGCTGGGTGGTAACATGTGGGAATAACGGACAGGTACCAGTATCCTGCGGCTGTCTAATGTTTACTACTGTAAATAGAACGCAAATAAGATAGTAATAATAAAGTCAGTGTTGTCTATGTAATTTAGTTTTACTTTTGCAATCTAATAATTCACTTATACAATACATAATTATCATATACTACTTACTCGTCAGGAGGTGAGCTCAATTATTTTATAAAGAAAGAAATGCTTAAAAATCTTAAAATAAAATGTATCATTTATAAATTATAATATACATAATAATATTATATTACATATACACAATTAAAAGATATTCGGAGCATCGACTAGAAATCACAGTGACATGTTTGCAAATGACAAAACATAATTTCGTTAAATTCTAAATATAAATATGCTTCCAGTAAACTCCAATGGTTTTCAATAATAATTTCCATCGTAAACAAAATGTAACAACAGATGGCAGCACAATCAATTAAGATGGAAAAGTCGTTTCTCACAAAGTCCTTTTTTGATTAGCCTCTCACACTATCTCTTCTTGACTAGTTTATTTAATAAATAGAGTAACCATCCAATTATTGGCATCCAAACCAGCAATTGGCACGAAGTAATCATAGAATTACCGCGTCTATTACCTTAAAATAAAGTTCATGGTGCCAATAATCTGTAGGGAGCCAACAATAGGGCAGTTTTCCCTAAATGCATTTTGGAGTTAAAGAACTCAAAATTAAAGATTGCTGCAATGACTAAATTGTGTTGGGGATTACGAATTAAACTGCAAATTTATCCGTATTCCTTCAACATAAGTACGCACAGTACACCGTACACAAGAGTCGCTGTGTCTACACAATTATATGGTTTACAAGTTTTGTTATACCAGCCCTTTTAACGGGCCCCGCCCGGGCCGTAATATCAGGGGACGCCAAACGCATACGTTGAGAAAAAAAACCGCTTGATCTGGTGGAAAGAGGGCTCCACTATTTAGTTATGACCCGGTTCGGAAAAAAAGTATATCACGCGATATGTAAGCACGCTATGTAAGTAATACCTATATATTTTTTAATTATTTGGTAAGAACGAACGAATATAAACTAAGAACCACAAGGGGCTGTTCCCACCTCTTACCACCATTTTGTTACCAAATCAACTTGGAAACAAATCGACGACGAGGTGTAATGAACTCCTAACTGACATTTTGACGATAATTACATTTTTATTTATAGATACACTTTAATTTGGCATCATTACTGAAGACATCAAAAAATAAGAAATTAAATGAGTAGGTATGAAACCAGTGTCTTCAGTAATAATGCCAGATTATGTTTAACCTTTTGAACGCCACCGACGGCTCTGGCCGTCAACGTAAAGTCGTGCCACTGACGCCACGACGTCTAGAACCGTCACAAGTTCAAGATCGAAAGAGACTTTATTTCGTATCAATAAGGTGTAATTTGCATGACATAGCAAAAATATTTGGCGTGTGAGTGAGACATGTTGTATACGACGTAAGGCGTTCAAAAGGTTAAAGTGTTACTACATTAAAATTTAACTATAGTCAAAATGTCAGTTAGGAGTTCATTACACCTCGTCGTCGAAATGGGATTTTCTCAACCTGTTAACTACTAACTACTACTGAAAAAAAAGTAGTAATTATAACCACTTTTTTTTTAAATTTTAATATCAATATGCATATATGCATTAAATACGATATCTAGTCCGAAAATTATTTTCAATATGACAACAGGCGACTCAGTAAACCGCCCTTAGGTAACCTACCTGTAACAACATGCCATATACATATAGCTATGCAATTTATATCTATGTTTATTTCTGTTTGTGAAATAAAGAGTTTACAACCTACATACATACATATACTCACCAAGCTTAAACCCTCCAAACATTCCTTTTTACTTTCTATTAACTCTAATTTATCTTTATTTATTAAAAAATATAGAAAACGAATCGATCAGACAACTGTTTGCATTCAGTTTTAATGTAACTTTCTGAACTGAAAGGGAAGTGGGACGGTTTTACTTAATAAGTAGTATTTCAATTATTTTTGTGCCGATATTATAAATTCTCAAAGAACATGGTGGTAGCTATAGTTACAGTGTTTATTTTTCATCTTATACCTGGGGTAATATGTAAATAAAAATTAAAAATACCAGCGGTTACTAATTAAATGAACTGGTGGTAACTGGGCGGTTTTCAAAAAAAGTGTAGCAAGTAAAGAACTAAAATTAACAATTGGTAACTTTTCCATTTTGTAACGAAAATTAATTATACCGCGATAAGAAAAATTATGATATCTCTGACAAAACTCCTGTAGCAAGTGCGACCATATTACTAACGGGTGAAGATTTAATCTGCTTCTGTTATTAAACTTATTAAATTGAAGATACCGCCTATTGACGTATGAGGGCAGTAAATAAATGTAAGACTAAATTTTCGTGATCAAATGGAAAAGTTATCAGGTCTTCATTTTAGTTCTTAACTAGGTACACTTTTTTTGAACACAGCCTAACCACAGATTAAGTAAGAGTTACTACGTAACAGATATTTATCTGAGCGAGGTACGTCCGATAATCACCGCCTGACGGAACATAGTTGCCGATGCTAATACATCAAGGATGCCCGCGCGCGGCGATGTCAACTCGCTCGACCGGTTTTTGAGTGTCGAGACATGGTCGAGACACGTCAAGCGAGATGCAAGTAGGCGAGTAGTACTCTTACTTAATCTGTGGTAGTAGGTACATTCTAGTCATTACGTCAAGTTCGGTTAGATGTGTGTGGTGTGTTGTTGTTTCTTTGAATTATTTTGGTGAATTTAATGTAAGTAATTAAAACTATTCATTAGATTTCGAACTTTTACCGTATTGAAATTTAACAACCGATTATTCCGGTCCAACAAAAACTTTTAAAGTTAAATCATATGTAAAACCTGTGTAAAACAATAAAAAATAACAAATAAATATTATATTTTGATTATTCAAGTAACTGTTTTTCTCATAATGTGTACCTGTTAATTTATATTAATATTTTCGATGTGTTGACAACCCTACCGTTCGAGCGAGCAAACGTAGGTACTTATAACTATACGTTCGCAGTAAACTACGAAAAATGAACTTTCAATAGGAGTTAATATGGTTTATTTAGGCGCGTTCGGCCAGCATTATACATATATTTTATATGTATTCAATACTTTTACGTGTTGACCGGACCTACTTTGTCGCTTTGTATAGAAGTGAAATATGCCTGGTCTAACTATGAAAACTTTTATTCCCAGTAGTTATCAGCGGTAAGAGATGGAAATAACCCACCAAAACCGTGGTTTTCACCGAAACAACACCGAACCGAAACACTTGCATTACGTTCGTGAATTAAGGCAGAGTATCTATTAAACGAACTTTATGGCAAGATTCACACGGATAGGTACATACAGTTTCTACTACTGAGCTAGTCTAGAGAAGCCAGTTATTGTTTAGTTGGTATAATACAGGTAGGTATAATTATTATACATAGGTACGTCCACATAATCATAAAATAAAGACTGAGGAATATAAGCGTGGAAAATAAATTTATATTATAATTGTCTCTCTTCGATTTTAGGATAGTGCGCATTAGTTTATTAGAAACCAAATACTTACCTAATAATAGATTTAAGGGGAGCCCGGACGGTAGCATTTCTCGGTGTAATTTTCGAAAAGAAATCGTTATGGCAGTTGATATACATCACTAAATAAATAGTGTTGCCTTTTTTCAATACTTGATACATTTTTCCGAACTATAATATTGTTTAATTGTTTTACTAAATCCAATAGTTTTAACCTGTCATGCATTCAATGGATAGAATAAATATATATATATATATATCCTTGCGTTTCACATTCCTATAGTCCTTGGATAACTAGTAGAACCCAACTTGTCTTGCTCTACTAACTCATCCCAATAAAATAAGCGACTGTATAATGTAGGAACTCTGAAGGCGAAGGTTAGTTGAACACCACAGCATGAGGAAGTCGTCACAAGACAGTGGTAAAATTTTAATAGTGCAATATCTCAGCCATTTCTATCTATAAAGCAAATGCTAATAATTTGGCGCGTCTAACATACGAAAGTAATTTATATAACATGATAAATTTATTAACATGTCATTACACAACGACTTTCTAAGGCTTATTACAAAAGCAAAAAGTCCACATTCATCTGATAGTGTCGCCAGGTAATCTCAGTCCTTAACCTAGGTTCCCTATTCACCTCAAGTGCAGCAGTGTGAACGAAAATAACATTTAGTTATTCGCATTTGGTACAGCGGCACTCACTGAGAATAGGAAAATAAATAATAATACAAAAATTTGGAATGTGAACCTAAAAATGTAGCTGCAACACAGATAGCTTCAGAGAAAAACAGCAAATCCTTTTATTCAAAATGTCCTCATTTAACGTTTACTCTCTACGGGATTTCAAATCTTACTCGATGTTATGAAGATTGGTATTGTACCATTAATTCTTGTCTAAATCATAAGGTTAAACATGTAATTTTAACAGGACATTCCAGGGCCGATGTACAAGCTAATAGTATTAGTGGTTTTACGTGGATTGTCAATAATACTATGAGCTTCTACTTTATTATGCAATAGGCCCCAGGCTAACATGTTTAAAAGGATCACCTTGAATACTCCAATATGTGCTACTATTTTTTTCTAATGCCCATGTGCATTTCTAATAAATCAGACTTTGGTAATAAATAACTAACCAAATGCGAATATCACAGATAAATTGATAGTGAACTACTGCACTCGAGAGAACTCCGACCCGCACAGGAGTGTCGTGGCGCACGCCGCGGCCTTCACTCATAAAACCCACGATCGAACTATTTCTGAAAAACAAATAATCCGTTTTAATTTGACAAATTATTGCTTGCAGTTTATGTAACCTTAAAAAAAGTTTTCCTTCTGACAGTATGCTTATTTCTCACTCGTGTTTGATAGATAAACGGAAATTATCGATACTTAAATAATTAAGAAACTGGTACAAATGGACCCGATTATACGTGCACATCGCTTAAATAGCCTAAAACAAACTTAAACTAAATTGTCTACTTTTAAAACATAGTCACAGAGTAGATAATAGTACAAGTACAGAAGGCGCACTGCTTTGATCTTTACAAAAGCCGCTTTTTTCTTAGCTAAAACATTATTATTTATGGCCCCTTGTCATCGTTGACTCCGCAGCGCAAGCCAAACAGAACGTTAAGGCTATGTACGAAGGATGAAAATGAATTGGCTCACTCGCCGCGTCGCCGAAAGTGAGGGCTGTCAACGAATAAAAAAAAATTAATTTAATGTAAAAAAAAAAATTAATAAACATACGAATGCGGGATATTTTAGTTTTAGATACGTAAATTTTAATATGCTCATACTAAACGCGTTCAAAGTTTGTCACCAATTACTGACAGTTGCTACGTTACCATATTTCTGCAGATAAAGACGGCAATCCGTAGCGAACGCTATTGTTAGACAGGGATAAATAGTTGTTTCAAATTACAGTCCCGAATGACGCGGCGTGCCTATATGGTGCCTATCTGTCATGCATGGTGGCCAATTAGCTACCCATCTTTATCGCGCTCATACGTATCTATCATGGTGGCCAATTAGCTAGGTACCCATTTTTATCGCACTCATGCGATATCTTATTATGTATTAAATTGGTGGCAGCCCCTGAATAGTACCCATCAGATGGGTAACCGGCATGTACTTGTAGCGATGGACGAATATCGCGGAGTGAGCCGCGCTTGACATAGTTTAGAAGGCAGTCAGTGCTATTACAGAATGTCAAGCTGACATTGTATAAGACCGCCGAAAATAAGAAGCGTCAGATTCAAATTAGCGCTGTCAAAGAAGCGTCAGATTCAAATAAGCGCTGGGCGCTGTCATTTGATTATGACAGCTGCTCATAGAATAGCAGTGTTTTAGCGACACCTAAATAAAATTAAGACGTTTAGAGGCCACTGTAGAATCGGGTCCAATAGGTAACTTATATTATCAGCAGTATCAATTTTATATACTTTCCCCTAAAGCCCGGAAATGCTTCGCCAAGAGAGATAAATTAAAAAAGGATGGCTACTTTTGGCGCAACCCTACTTTTTCGGGGATAATTTTCGAAGGTAGTTTTTAAACATTCATAATACTCACTTCGCCGCCCGGGCATTAGACGCACCGTTATTCCATCGCGCGCGCGAACTGTAGAAAACGAAACCATTCTAGAAACAAATACTGAAAAGTACGAGATATAATCAACTAAACCAATTCAAAAGGGTCACACGCAGATTTAGGTACAAATTTGTCTCTTCTGTACCTGTTGGTTAATGAATGCCGTAGCAGTTTTCATCGATTTTAATGCTGGCTTACAATCGGTTTGGCGGTCAACACGCGTATAATAAAAAAAAAAAAAAACGGTATCAAACTTTCGGGAACAGGATAGACAACTTTGTTTCTGTAACTGAGTACAACCCAAAAAGCACTCACTGACAACACTTGTTATATAATGTTATGAGAAAAACATAACTCACCTGACTCAACTCATTGCTAAGTATCTTCTTCAGCAACTTAGCATTTTTTAAACCAACCTAAATCTTACTCCGGTCTACCGGCTTAAATACCTACTTAGCTAAAAGTTAGTAAATCTCGGCTCAATAAAATGACAAACTATATGTCGTTGATCTGTCAAGGGCCTTAATTAGCTACTTTGTCTAGTTACGTGGTGGCATTAAACTGACGAACCCTCGAGAAGATTTACTTATATAAAATAAAATTGAAGCATTATATTTAAAGACGATTCCAATGGAAGGTAAACATTTATTCCCAATATACATAAATTCATTGATCACATAATTAAAATTACACCTGACTAAATAAGTACCTAAAACAATAACTAAAATATAACATTGCTATTAATAATTTCAAAATGTACCTAATATAATATAATATAATAACAAATCTATGACTTAACCTTACTGTTGTTTGTGCTAATATTTGTCATTCTGTAACTTTATAAATCTTACTTTGTAGAAAAGGTAGTTACATTACACACTTTAAAATACTGTTGTGATATTAAGTAGATATGACTCTAAGGGCCTGTTTCACATTCGACGAGTAAATTTATCTAACATTTAAAGTTGGTTCTCTCGTTGTCTATTTACAAGTATAAGAAAGAGAAAGGGCTAAATTTATCTCACAGATATGCTTTACTTGTCGTTAGTGAAACAGGCGGTAAGTAAATGATTTTAAAACGAATAATCAATCTCGAAAAAGTCTCCCTAGCTACCTTTAGAAATAGCAGATAAATAGTAGTTTTGTTTTTTATTTCACCTCTCAAAGAAAACACTACTAGTGAGTGGTTGTATTTACATAGATCTAAAGTTGGTTTAAGATAATTTCTAAATGTTGTTTGTAACAAGAGAAAACATTTTAGATGTGCCAGGTGCTACTAATATGTTCAAGGAAACGTTGAAGTTTGCAGTCATTGAAATATACCTAGGTCCTGAGCAAGGCACTTTTTCGGCTGTTAAACCACGAAAACACACCAAATGTAAGCCGAAGTTATTCTTAACGGCTAATGCGGCCTACATTTTTTTACGATGTATGTTTAACATATTAACTACGATTATTTGCTATGCAATGAAACTAATCGCTGATGTTTGTGGCTTAAACGACTAACTATGATTTCTGTGAATTTTAACAAATGTGATGATAAAAGTGAAGATATATCTATATCTAACACGTTTAATCAAACTCGAGCCTATGCTAAAACCTACACAATATGATAACGCAACTTTAACTGTTTTAAAGGCATTCATTTCTTTATCAGCCTAGCCACGGCAACATGATTTGACATTCAATGCATAAATTCCTAACCTTAAGCTTCCCGCAAAAGGCAGCATGTATCATACGTGCCGTTCGAGACGACCTTGTGCATTCCAATATCATGTAAAGTTTCTTTGTAGCACTATGTTGTATACGGGGAGTAGTTTTTTTTCAGGCTTAGGGCCGCACAGCTTTATAAATATTAAAGCAATATCGACAATACACTTCTTGAACATTGTCGCGTCCCTCTCGGCGAGATCAATGACCTAACCATTTATGTTATGATAGTCCTACGGGACTTTTGTGTGATGTGTGGTTTAATTAATTTCATTTTAGTTTATGCTTTTAAAGACCCATGTGATCACATTTCGGATTCGATATCTTCGTTCGTACGTGTCATAGAAAAATTGTGCTCACTCGGTTCGAGGAATTATTGTCGACTAATTATTATCTGTACTTAATGTAATCCTCCACATACGTGACTTTGAGGCATTTTAAGTGATAAAGCCTATAAGTACAAGTTATCTTAAAGCCCTGTGTATATCACAGTAAAAAATAGAAGAATCATCTTAATATTAACAAACATTATTGATATATTTTATACATACAATCTTCATTGAATATTGCTATATTCAGAAGAACTAGTATGTTTGTGCTTTATAATACTAAATATTCCGAACAGGATATTATTCACTTATTGATGTGCAAACTGAGCAATACAGAAATTGAGCATAAGATATTATGTTTTCAACAGGTAAATAAATAGTATTAGGAGACATTTTTGGCAAGGCGCAAATAGTCTTAAAGTGAGATCTTGTGATGTCTCATGATGACAAAATTTAAAATGTGATGTTTCAGTCAACTTAACTACTCCAAACAATAAATATATTTAACCATCTCTAACAAATCTAATAATACATAACTTAACTCATATAACCACGATATACAATTTTTTACTAACAGGCAGTGGACCAAACAATAAAAAGTTCTCCCCTCATTCCCACTAAATCCATATTATAAGGCCTCTTAATTTACACCATAATCTGCTTTTTTTCCATATATGGAAGTCCGTGTCAGGTAAACTGACCATAAAATACCCTAGAAAACTTTAAGCCCACAAACAATACTTCTCTCTCCTCTTTAACTACATTTTATTTAAAAGCCCCTCGAGGGTATTCGCCTCTCGAAGCTTCTTTGTTTTTAGTCTGGCCCATCTATTAGTGGCCCCAAGACCCCAACCCAATTTTTCCGAATTTAAACATACCTAACTGCATCCATTCGTTTTAATTCACTGATAATATAATTTTCCTTCTCTACATTTTTTTCAACACGTTTTCGCCCACATTAGGGAGGTAAGTATATTAAATTTGGTATAATATATTCTTTCTCAGTTGCTAAACTGTCAATACATTTAATTTAAATCTTATCTAAACGAATATAAAGTAGGAATAAAGTAGTTAATCCAGTCAAACGGTTAAAAATAGAACCAACACACATGCAAGAAAGTTTCAAAAAGTCTTGTAATAATAGTCTTAACACTTCACTTTAACAACAATGCCATGGAAAAGAAAACGCCAACACTAGTCCATAAAAGTCATGTTGGTGTTTTCTGCATGTTAATTTGGGTAAGGTTCATGCCTTCACATGCTCAGGAGCACAGTTAACGAATCACAGATCTAATTATCACACCATATTCACAAAGCCTCGGTTAAGAAAGCGCGTCAGAAAAACTAGTACATTTACACTCTGTTGACCACGGCATCGCTGCGGTCTGGTCTCTGGTTTTTAGTTTTGTCACGGAAAGAGCCGAAGCCCGAGTCGTAAGTCCGGGCAGGGGACGTACCTACAAACACCCGAGGCATGTCGCACTGTTCGCACTTGTCCAGCAGTGGATGGTTCCGGAACGTGCAAAGGTGGCACTGCCAGGACGCGGGTGGTCGCTGTCCTGTATAGATGTTGTTGTAGAAATTGTCCGTGTCCTCTTGTTCTGCAATACATACGAGGTTTAAGGTTGTGAATTTACTATTAATAAAGTGGGTAATCGCATCCCTTATGATATGACACCATTCAAACCAAACTAATTTCTTAGCCCATCCGTAGTTCAATAAATAAAAACATTATACTTACATAAACAGAAAGATAATGATTGATTGCAGGAGACTTCAAGTTTGATAAGTTAAGTCAGATTGGAGATGAGATTCCGAGACAAATTGACCATTTTTGGACATTTCGGTTATTAAATTGTTTGGTTTGAATAATGTCTAAGTAAATACCCTAATAATAGGGAAGACCCAATTATTAAATTAAGTTTTTTTTTTATGGCATAAAGAAGACAAACGAGCACACAGGCCACCTGATGGTAAGTGGAAACTGTGACCCATGGACATTCGCATTCACAAGACTGCAATGCAATCCCAAGACTGCAAATGCGTTGCCAACCCTGAGGACTAAGATGGAATGCCTCTATGCTAGCCATTTCACCGGCTGTCTTATCCCCAAACCGGAACACAACAATGCGAACACTGCTGCTTGGCGGTAGGTTAATGGATAAGATGGTGGTAGCGATCCGGACGGACCCTGCACAAGGTCCTGTCCTACCACCCGCAACCCGCAAGTTAGTAATTTACCTAATGGTTTGTTAGTAAGCTGAGCATTCGAGGCTAGGACTCCGCAATTCGCCCTGCCACCCAATCTATACCACTGGCACGGCTGGCAATTTCAAGTTCACGGTCAAACCTTTACAGATGTTAGCATATTACTAAGAGAAAAATAAAAAAATCATTAAAAAAACAAAAAGCCGCATTCAAAACGCAAAAAAAATACTTCTAAAATGGTAGGTGGTTGGTCTGTCCAACTGAAGTCTGCTTTTGATTAAAATATTGTAGGACGCCGACTTCAGTTGGACTGATCTATTACCTATCATTTTAACCCCTCAGGTGTCCTACGCACAACATGTGTGCGTAGATTTTTTGACATTACGTGACTTATTCATTTGACATAAAGTTTAATTTTGATGTACATCAATTTTGACATATCGCTCGACGGGTTAAAAGAAGTTATTGTTTGCTTCTTGAAGGCGGTTTTTTGTTTTATTAAACGTTTATTTTATACCATTTAATGATCATAGTTACGTAGTCCCGTTTCTCAATTCGGGCCGATCCTGAAAACAATACGGGACTTCGGGACCACGGGAGTAAACCGTTCTTCCGTTTTATTACAAGTGTGTCACGAAAGTTAAAGGTTGACTATTCTGACTATAGTTATGTAGGTAATTAACCCCTCGTATGCGTAGTAGCAGATCTGATCCATATACGCAAACTGCTAGGGTAGGGAGCAGATCTGCACCAAATCTTTGCGTGCCTTCCCGAATTTAATTTGAACCTTACTGTAAAGCTAAATAGGGTATAAAGTTTATCGTAGGTTAGCCAATAAAGTAATCAAATTTACCAAAAATCCCTCCTTACATAAAAATATTAAATATAGCCGCTATTTCTGTAGGTTTGATGACTGGTCACGTAACCGCGTCGCCGCACTGAGCCGTCAATAATTTTTCTGCCTACCGCATACGAGAGGTTAATCAGTAATTACTTAAACCATTAAAATAATGTCGTGTGTGGTTGCCGGCTTAGAACTGTGCCACTCCATGTCTTCCCTTGGAAGTCGTAAGAGGCGACTAAGGGAATAAAGGCTTGTAGTACTGTTAGGCGATGGGCTTGCTACCTGTCCCTAATATACACTGTTAAACATCTTAGCCTAATTGTGCAAATTGTGGTTACAGAGTTATCAACAAGTAAAATTGCACTCAAATATAAGAAAACTTTTGCTGTTTGTAGCATCTATGAAAATGTTTGAAAGACAGGTCCACAGCAAATATTTACCGTAGTTAGCGGTGCCGCCCATCTCTAGTCGCTTAGCAAGCGTATCGCACTGGTCGCGCAGGCGCTCCAGGTCGTCGCGCAGCTTCTGCGCCTGCGCGGGGGATGGCAGGGGCGCCGCTAGCACGTGCGTTTCGCGCGAGAGCTGCGACAAGCGCCCGCGCTCCTGCGCTAGCGCTCGCGCAAGCCGTCCTAACCGCTCCTTCTGACGCTCGATTAATGAACGCTCTGGAAGGGATGCTTAGGTACATAAAAATGTGACTATAATTGATAAGTCGGAGCCGCCCCTAGTTCTGACTTGAGGCTTTATTACCAGAACGAATTTGTATTTGAAAACATAACACAAAACATAACTTAATTAACATTTTGTGTAAATGTGTATGCATACCTAGAAGCACTACATCCAAACATTGGCATTCTCAAAGACCTTTAATTTTGGAAACCAATTTCATTAAAACCCAAGCAGACCTTTTGTTTTCACATTATAGACATAAGTTATGCCTGTAATAATGTGAATTTCTTGATTAAGATGGGTAATAATGTACTTTAGAGAGAAATTGATAATTTGTTTGCTATTCATTAAGGCACCACTCTTCCCCACAAAAGCAAAGCATACACAAGTCTAAAACAGTAAGAGATAATATTCTACTGAGTATGCTGTTAATAATTTAGGCAAAACTAGGTGATAGGTATTTAATATTGGACTTAAAATGAGAACATTGTTGTAGGTATTTATAGTAAAATCTGTTGATAAAAACTGTTTATTTGAGATGGACCCATACATACATCAATAAAAACCAATTTAACTGTTATAGGAATATAAATACAGCCTAGGCCAAAGTTGTTGAGCAAACATGCGTTTTTCATATAAAAATGAAACTTTGAAAGGTGCATTTATATGATTTTTTTATAGAAAGTTATACATCTATTGGAAAAATTAGTCATATTTATTGATGTTAAGGGAAAGTCCGAGAAAAAAATTAGTATTACTCATTTTATTGTAAAACCCTAGCTTCAGTTTTCACACGCAAATAACAACTTCGAAAGACAAATAATATTTATCTACTAATGATTTGCATGTGTCCAACACTTTTTTTGTATTTTACGTCTTTGTATATTTTTTTAATTAAACTTTATTTTTAAGGTACAAAAGAAAACGTGGGGTGCCTTTGGCCAAAGCTGTATAGTTACAAAATGATCACCAAGGAATTTAAGCAAATTGAATATGGTTCAACACCTCAACCAATAGTGACAGTATATAGCTGAGATTTTTTATCCCGGAAGATTGGTTAGTTACCAAGGGAATGACAATAAATGTCTTCTATGGGATGAAACATTAATATCTTTAACTGACATCATACCTCAGACGAGTGTATATTTTTTACTTCCTAAACCCCCTCTCCCATACTCGTACATAAAAGGCCTTTGGTAGCCCAGTACAAGACACTAATTTATTGCAGCTGATTGCAAGCACGGGTAACAACTAGAGGTTGATAGTGTATAATACACTAACTAATATGTGCCTTTTCTTAGTGGGATTTTTGGCTCACCTTGGGACGAGTCTGGAGGCTCTGGGGCAGACCGCATAGGTCTCTGAGGTTCTAACCGCGATGGAGGCGGGGGGGCGCGGCGGCGCGGGGGCCCTCGCACCGTGCTTGGGCTCACTGTTACTAACACATGCCCCTCAAACCCATCATCCTCTCTCGATTCTCGTATGGGGCTTGCCATGTTGGATGTTGGTGTACAAACTGTTAAATTCACTGAAGTTATTGGTCTTGGGCTACTGTAGTCTTCTAGCCAAGGATCATATCCATAGTCCATGTGACAATTCACATTGACTGAAACATTAACTGGAAAACCTCTTTCTGATCTGTAGGTTCCCCCAGGAGTAGTTTCTTTAACTGACGGTGCTTCTGTCCTCAGAGGAGCAGGGGACACTGACCTACACTCTTCAGGATCTATAGCTGCCTGCGGTTTAAATGCAATATCTGGATAATGTTTTATAAATTCAAGTGTATTTGGCCTTTTTGGCTTTTCTTGTTGAACTGGTGCTGGTACTTTTGGTGATGGTGGTTCAGCTTGGAGTGAATCCTCATTAGAGACTGGCTCCTCTTTTTTAATAATTTTCTTCTCTTTCCCTTTATCTAACTTTTCATTTAAGTTGCATCTTACCTTATTACTTTTAAGTATCCTATAATTTGTGCTCTCTGGTTGTTGTAAATTTGATTGAGGTACATCTACTTCTTCTTTAGAAGTCTCATTGGTTAGCTCCAAGTCACTTGGCGATTCAACACTGTATTTGGCTAAACAGTTATCAATGTTTATGACAGTAGTTGGAGATGTGTTGATGGTATTTTCATCTTTGATACTGGATTTAGTTTCAACAACATTCTGATTAGCATCAGTGTTTAACTTGTCATTGTCATTTTCATTTTCATCTGTGATAGTGCTTGAGCTCAAAACTGCAGTCTGGGGCCCTTGGCAAGTGACAGCATTAAGTGTAGTTAATTTGGGTGCTTCATGATTAAATATGGGTTGATTCCGGCACTTGACAGGTGTATTAAGTTTGTTTTCGTGTAGCAGGCGCGCTGCAGCCGACGAAGAGGCGTGGTACGCGTGCGTTAGGGAGGCCTTGACTTCGCTATGGAGCTGAGTCTCACAGGCTTGCTTATCGTGGCAATAGAGTTCAATGGTATTTGAGACGACATGGTCAGGGACGCTGGGAAACTTCTGCTTCAGCTCGTGGAACAATTGCATAAGCGATATGTTAGTGCAGGCACAGGCTGGCGGGCTGGAGGCGCTCTGGGACGGGGCAGACATCGCCGCCCATCCTCGCGGACGCCTCACGCCTCGAACTGCGCCCTGCCCAGGACACCGAATAGCGCACGCTCACCCCCGCGCATCCGAACGACACTTATTTACACACGAAATCGCGTATTTTTGAGTCCGTGACGTCACGATTCCTGAAACCACTTTTACACTAGTTACGTATACTTCCCTTCGGTTTCGCGGACGCTAACTATCATGTCTAGTTAATACCCACGGTACACAGTTGACGAAAATGAACACATACTGATACGAAACCGATTTTTTACATCTTTTGTTATCATTATGCCAAAGTTATTTTTCTGCGAAGAATTGCAACATAATGCGTCAGGTACCGCTTAATATTGTTTCAACTGTACGCGACGTGATTACAAGCTATTCTTTATTAAGTAACACATTAGCACTTCAACGAAGTACAAAGGCAGTAATTATTGAACCCAAAAATAAACTACGAAAATCGCAGACCTGTCTGTCAACCACTTTCTGCCATTTTCATTTTTAACAATAGACTAGAAAAAAGGTAAAAAGGTTTTAGGGTATAAAACTTTCACGTTCTAAGCAACTGATATTTAGGAAGTCTAAAATGAAAATAATCATATAGATATCACCATTTGTCATATGGAAATACGTACTTAACTTAAACAATCGGCAATTGGGAATAAATAAACAAGCCGCCGAAAATAAAGGAACTTAAACCAAATTTAGAAATAAAAGGAAAAGGTAGATTGTCTATGAATTTAGCGAACTGTTTCAGTAAAAGTTATACACGCGCAAGATTTTGTACACGTGTGATAAAGCGCTCAAGGCTACAAAAAAACATCAATAAACCATTTAAAAACTTAAAATCGCTTTTCAGCTTGAATTTATAAACATTAACGGCCGAACCCTATATTCAAACCGAGGATAGATAAAGCTTACCTCGGGTTAAAATTTGACATTTGCCCATACAAAATGTGTCAAATTTTAATCCGAAGTAAGCCTATCTGTCCGCGGATTGAATATAGGGTTTGGCCGTAAGTCTTTTGATGAAATGATCAGAGAAGATTATAAGAGCGTTTAAAGCAAACGCAAGAACACAACACAATGTTATGACGGTCTGTCACCGTATCGTATGTGTCATGTCATATCAGTCACCTTTACCTAGATTGCTGTCAAATAACTTGAAAATCCGCTAGCGATCTTGTTTTCATTGTAGAAATCAGTTATTCCATCAAAAATGGTAGACGATTTGCGTAAATACTTGAACCATTTACTAGAAAAGTATGTATGATCTGTAGTTCTTAGTTCAAATATATAACACGTGTTAGATTAAGGAAGATTCTGTATTTGGCTCACTGTTTTCTTCCAGAGTAAACGGTCTTCACAGTATAATAATTACGGATAGAGATGGGGTGCCCCTTGTGCGAGCGGTGACAGAGAAGGCTCCTCAGTTGGCACTGCGGCCTAATTTTATATCGACGTTCGGCATGGCAACAGACCAAGCCAGCAAACTTGGACTAGGCAGGAATAAAACTATTATATCAATGTATTCTAGCTATCAGGTAATATTTAAATCATGGACGATCTTTAGCAAATTGTTTACTGTAATTGGTTTTAATGATTGAACAGTTCAAATATGCTATTTATCTTGATGCTTAGGGTCCTTTTTTAAACACCAACAAACACCCCTTGTGTTATAAGTAAAGTGTAGTATTGTGTGTGTGTTTGCGTGTCTGTCTGTGCTAATGCTAGTTTAATGGGATGTTAGCTAGGATTTATCAGGTGGGCGGTTTAAGAAAGAAAGCTTATTAATAAATGTTTTAAAGGACATTCCAACTAATGATTCTGGTATCTTCAGTAGTGCAACCTTGTAGTCAAATGAATGATTCCTTTTTTTTACAGGCACTATAGTATTATTTTACGTATGTAACAGTTTCTTAATAATGACAAAAGGATAATAAAGTATTGTTAAATTTCAATTAGAATGATAAAGGTGATATTATGATGGGATTCTTACTACAGGTACCTACCTAGCAGTACTTAGGTTATATTTGCATTTCAGGTAATCCAGATGAACAAACTGCCCTTGGTGATCACATTCATTGGCAGTGACAACTGCAACACTGGCCACATCCTTTCACTTGAGAGCCAGATTGAGCCGTGTCTAAAGGAACTAGCTGCTGTTGTGGCTGATGCACCTTGAGAGTAATATTTTAATAGAAAGATTTGTTCACACAGACCAAAACAGACTATTTGAAGCACTTAACACATTCAATGTCTAATACTTATCTGGAAAAAGTAGCAGGTTGACTGGCTGTTGCTGGGTTAAATGCTATTGCTAGCTCAGTTTGACAATGATTTAGCTCAGTCTATTATGCTTATTCCTAATATTTAGAATGCAGATAGGTTTGGTTGCGACATAGATTATTTAATTTGTGTGAAATTTTAAACCAGAGTAAGAAAATGTTTCTATGTTCTAAAAATTGGCAATAAGCATTAGTGAGTATCTAGGCACTGTTATGAAAAGAAAAGTCTGTATGAATATCTCAAATGATGAACAATGTGATATTTTACTAACTCTTACCTTCATGGAAAAAAATAATAAGATTAACTTGATTTCAGATTTAAAAAATAAGTTTAGCATAGTTCAGGAAATATGATTTGACATCTGTTATCCATTTTGCTATAAAAAAAAATGCGTTAAGAGTCTCCGGACCTAACCTTTCAATCCACTTCTTGAAGACTGTTTGAAGACCGAGAGCAGTTTTACAATTACCTTTTGTTTGATATAAACAAAAAGATCTTAGTGAAGATTACAGACGGCCAATTAATATTTCCCAAACTATTCATGCTATTACAGTTTTTGTCAGCTATATATAATAGATTTCTATAGGATAGATTTATCAAAGGCTGATTTTTTTAATCACCATGTAAAAATACCTGACAGCCAAACTTCAGCTGTCTCAATTTCACATGTTTAGCAATAGAAAGGCAATAAGCTTTAAATAACTGAATAATACTTTTATTTGATGATAAAGAAAATATCAGGTTTTGATGATGAACATGAAAAGGAATATGTTTAAATGATGTATCTGCCACACAAATACCCTTCTCTTAGGTCTTATTTATTTCTTTACTAGAAAACAAACTAGATAGGTCAAATACGTCATGTTATAATTTCTCATGATTTTCTGACTAGTCATCAAGTGCTTGAAGAACTGTTTATCGTTTTTGTTTTCTGAATAGTGAAAGGGAGTTATGTAAAATAATATTTATGTTAATCATAATTAGTCTGTTATATTTCACAGAAAAGGTCTTAAAGATTAAACACTGTATAAATGAGTAAACATATAAATAAATGCAATATATAAGAGGCAATAATATGTATAATGATGAGCCTCCTTAAATTCGATTAATTTTGTATAAACTTTTATTATAATAAAGTAATATTTGTTAAATTTACTAGTAATTTCAATATGTATCAATGAGTTTCCTTATTTTTTACAGGATTCTAAATCGCCAATGCTTGCAATTGTGGATCTTATTCCTTCTCTTAATAGGTTGACCAGCCTTAATTGTTGGCACCCTACTCAATTTTGGCATTATGGCCTTCATGACGAGTTATTACATGCAACGATTCTACAATCACTTGGTGATATTGTGAGAATTGCGAGACGTGACTTTATATCGACGCTGGTGAAAACGAGGAACCAGGCAATATCAATATTAACAACAATGCGACACTTACTAATAGTAATAGTTTTGTCGGTTATAAACATGACTTTTACTTTAGACAGTTACTTTTAGCAAATGAATATATACAATACATTGAAATTATCTGATTTTATAAAATAAGTAATCCCACTATTGCAAACAACAAATTAAAATGACTGCACATAAAAATTTAACCATAGTGTGGTAAACCACAGTTTTGGTTTTTTTAAACAAATTTTCGTGTATATTGCGGGATTTATTTGAAAAAGTATATTTTCTTTTATGGCAAGACCGGGGTGATGAGGGGTTTTCCTGTCAGCCCGTTGACGACGTTGTTCGCGGCGAGCTCAGCCATGTCGTTGCGCGTGCGCACCGTGGCGCTGCCGATGTGCGGGAGAACAACTGGGGGAAGATGACATATTTTTTACTCAATTCTGGTCTTAATGAACATTAGGAGTGGCGATCTGGCAGCACAATATGCCATAATTATATGGCCCGCATATAATTTGAAGTGGCGACATATCTGAGAAGAGTATAATTTTAATCTCACTCTATTGCTTTTTATGTCATGGAGAAGGCAAACACAGAGGGAAGGCCATACACATTTGCAATATAAGGACGGTGCAATAAATAAGTATAATTTATTTCATGAAGCGTACTTTCCAATTAATTAATTTTATCACACACATTTATTCTTCTCCTTTTCTTCCATTCACATTTTTAACTCAGTGATATATTTTAACCACACGCATAATATCTATTCCACGCACTGTAGCCTTTTCCGACTCGCATGTTCGTCTATTTGTAAATTACGGACGTAGGGCAAACCTTGGCTCTATTATGGCCAGGGAGCGGACAAATGGATGTCATTACTCGCATAACATGGACATGACTTCAAAGATTAATTCATTATTTTTTGCCTGTAATTTAAGTTGTATACTTAGTAAAATATGAATAAATAAATTAAACACAGATTTAGTGAGTATCTTTATTAAAGAAAATAAAAAGTAATTTTTCTAAATTTTCAGGGGTAAGTTGGTTCCTTTTCACATCCAAAATATACTTATGAGCTGAAAAACTCCGTTCACAATCTACCGAAGTTAAGGGACAAAAACATGCAGAGGTATTTTTAATAACATTTTACGCATGTTGGAGTTCTTCATTGGACATTTACATTGGCAATATCTCTTGACTCATTCCCTAAAAAAAACAATTATTCGTACAATTTCGATTTCAGCTTTATTCTCTATGCATGACCCGTATACTTAAATAGGTTAACTCTAGTTTTAAAAAAGTTACCTGGTACATCCCTTTCTTGATATTTACGCATTAGGCCCACAAGCTCCTCCCAACATTAATCTAATTTGGATGTATCAATGCTTTTTAACATATACTTCAAACACCTTTCTTTGAAGTTGAAATAACAGCGACACAGACATATTTCTTCGCTGCCTAATATGTATGTAAAAGAAAATATTATTGAGTTCTCATTCGAAATGTTTAAGATAAGCTATAACTATAAATAATTAAACATAATTTTGAGATACCATTGCCACGTCGTATTTTATTTACTTCAATTTTCGCCATGACCTCGTTAGAAAATTTACGATATTCAAAAGGCGAAATTAAAAAAAATTGCCATGACTTTATTTATTACGATATCTTTCGTGATACACGCAAAGAATCACAGAGTAAATTGAATGAATGTCAGCACATTACAATCAATGTCAAAAAAATCATCGTATTTTTAAAAAGGAAATCAAAGAAGGTATGATATCTTTCTTTTATTATTCCATTGAAGTCTTAGCAATATTCACTAAGAAATCAATTAATTAATCTTTAGAGTCATGTCCATATTGTCCATGTTCTTGCGAGTAATGACATCCGTTTGTCCGCTCCCTGATTATGGCACAAGAGTGCAACCTCTATTTCTGCAGGCAGGAAATATGGCTTTCCACGTTTGGACTGAGTTGTGGCAGAAGGATCATGATGATGGCGGCAGTAAAATCTAGGCTTTCAAAGTGCTCCAAATAATATAAAAGTTTTTTGCTGCTTTAAACATACAGAACATCAAAAAATATTAAGACTGTACCGAGCAAACGTCGAGCGTCCAGTGGCGTCCTCAATACTATTATTGTGTTTTCTGATGAACTAAAGCATTTCCATGGAATTGGACGTTGCTTTTGTGTAGGGCAAGTAAAAGCACTATTTATGGGATACGTAACGAACTTTGATAACAGTTCCCTTTGAGAAGTCAGCTTAACGGGAAAAGATGGCCACTTTTCCTATAAGTTGTGTTTTCATTTGTAGCACAAAAAAGCACCGTCCGATTTCAAGAAAATACTTAAGTTTATTAGAAAACTCAATAATAGTAATGAGGGCGCCACTGCACATCCGGCGTGCGCTCGGCGCAGTCTTAAGAAGTCAACCGCCGAAACTAAGGATTTAATGAACGAAAATGTAAAGTTGACTTTGCTTTAAACATATAAACACGTTTACAAACTCTTACCTTAACGGGTCTCTCTTTGGTTTTCTCCATTAATTTTAGTTGTTTTCCGTAATACAACTTTAATTACACCTCGCATCAACTCATCTAACAATGTAGGTCAGGTCAATTAATTTAAGTTTTTTTTTATGATTACGCTCGGATTCTCGCCTTACGCTATCATAATGAATGCAAGTCGCGCTATCTATTGAAAAATAGTACCATCTATAAAAAGATTACTTAGATAACTCCGCTATGAGACGATAACAAACTATCACCGAATAATTGCATATCACCGGATAGCAAAGGTTTGCCCTATGTAGTTTTAGTTTTGAAGGTTCAAAGGGCGAACATGCGGCAATACTTATACATATCTTCTACGACTCGCAGGAATCTTGTACGAAAGTACTTACAGAGGTTAGGGAGAGTGAAGAGTTGGTGGTCCTTAGGTAATGGCTCAGGCGTGGTGACGTCAAGTCCAGCTGCGTAGATAACCCTGTTCTTCAAGGCGTCATAAAGAGCATCCTGATCCACTAAGTCTGCAATTGTAATATTACATAAATAAACATGGAATAATAAAATACTTAAATTGGGTTGAATTTAGGAATAAACTTACGGACGTTGACCTACAGATGCCGGCAAACTTCTTTAGTACCTAATAACTCTGAATGCTAGGACTCTTTGTTGACGGGGGGAGAGGGCATCGTATCGAGTGCGTGATTAAGAGATTACCTCCCGCGCCGCGTCTACACTTCGTTTTTGTTTGTGGTCGTAAGTATAGCGCGTGTAAGCCCTCCCACACCACGTCGCCCAATGCACAAGAATTGCTGGCGTATGCACCTACCAATCGTGGTGGTCCACTTACCTCCCCTGCCGACGTTGATGAGTATCGCGTTCGTCTTCATTTTCCCGAGCAGTTCCCTGTTCACCATTAGCTTGGTTTCATTCGTGAGTGGAACGGCCAGCAGCACGAAGTCGCTCTGGGCCAGTAGTTCGTCTTGAGATACGAATTGAGCGCCCAGGGCTTTAGCTGGAATGGTATATCATACTTTAAGTAGGTAGATGTTTGATAGTGATATAAAAAGCTAACCGTTCGCAAATATTTGTAAAGTGGTCTTCAGACCTGTGAGGTCACCGGGTTAGAATAGTGCCACTCCATGTCTTCTCGTGGATGTCGTAAGAGGCGACTAAGGGAATAATAAAGGCTTCTAGTACTCTTAGGCGATGGGCTTGCAACCTGTCACTAATACACTGGTAAACATCTTAGCCTGATTGTGCAAAACGTGGTTACAGAATTATCATCAACTTATTTAAGAGTGCTTGGTAATTCTGTAGCTCTGCCTACCCCACTCTGGGAATGAAGGCGTGAGTTTATGTTATGTTATGTGTGTGGTCTTCAGACCCTTACCCCCAGTAACGTTAGGACTACTTAAAAAATTGCAAGATGCTCAAGCTAACCCTAATAAAAAGAGCAGAAAATAAAAGAGACGTTTACATAAATCAACGTGCACCATATTTTCGAATTTTGTGAAATGAACTCAAAAAGATTAAATTTCTACTCCAGATAAATCAGTCTTCACACCACTCAATAGACCTCTCTTATTACAATACCTTCAGGCTTTTCCCTGTGTCCAGTGTAAAGGAATTTCTCGACCTCGAAACCAGCCAGTCTCTTGACGACGGCCTGCCCGATGCCACCAAAACCGATTATGCCAACCGTGCTGCCGCGAATCTCTTGCCCCAACACCTTTTGGAAACCTATCTCCCATTTTCCACTAAAACAATAGACCTAGCTTTAATAACTTACTAAGTAATGCGAACCGATAGTTTTATTTATTCGGCGGCGGTACGCCTTCTGCCGGGACGTCGGTGCGACGTGCTGGATGGTTACTATCAAGCATAAATTCGAAACTTTGGATGCCACATCCCTTTCACTTGTCATTTGAGACTTAGTGTCACGCACATTATTCCCTACACCATGCTATTTCTTAAAAATACTAAAGCAAATAGTACGGACACAACTTTCTAATTAATTTAATTAGTCCATACATCGTTATCGCGGGAGCAAAAACAAATCTATTAAAGAACACATATAACAGAATGTATATTTAGTATAAAAAGCCTCTAAGAAGTTCTTCATATCTAGCACGAAGTTTTCGCTGGAAACGGTCAATGAAACTTGTCTTGCACTGAGTAAACGCGTCAACTAGTCAAACTTATATTTTTTTTAATTTATGTCAAATCCAGTTTTTTTTCCAAAAATAGTTTTAACTTTTTGAATATATGTTTTCTATTTGTACTCATATCTAATTTAGATATATTTTTGTATGTTCCTGTACATATCAAATCAATCAAGAATAACAAATGTCTAAAGTAGCAGGAAAAGTGACTGAGAGGTTGACGTTAGGATCTCTTTAAGTACTATTGATCAAGTCAAGTACCGAGGGAAGATATTTGAAAGAAAATGTATACATTTGAACTCGTACGTATAAACGTTTCTCGATACGAGTGTCACTTCTGTTCTTGCCTATTTGTCATAATCTTTCACTACTGTCAAATCGTTTTTGCTCCCGCGATAACGATGTATGTTAATTACATATTTATTCGGTCGTTTTTACATTTATCTGGTTAATTCCGTTATAATTCCATGCCTTTCTTCCGCGTGATTCATATAAGGTACCTATAGATAGCTTATACCCGTATATGAATCACGTGGAAGAATTTTTACCTTTTGATATAATTCCTGTCTTATTTAAGCACCCGTATGCAGTAGGTTTTTGGCTTTTCGAGTAGCCATAGGTACCTATTCAAACAAAAACTGGAATTACATTGGCAGCGTACGGCGGCGCGCGTCAAAACGAGCGCTCGCGTGACACTCGATTGATTTCAGAGATTTTTCAAAAACTGGCCCTAAGGCGGTAAATGGGGGTCGAAGTTTGTAATCCTTAACGCTGCAACGGCTGGACGGATTTGTATGGAATTTTTTGACAGCTACGCGATTTTTGCGGCGCTTCAGAATCCTCATAAGCGAATTAAATAAAAAAAAACAATTATATTTTTCTTACAACTGCCACAGAATAAGTAATAGTTCAAAGTAACTGCCGGCCCTGCGAAGTGGGCAGAGTCAGTAAAGATTAAGACGGCCGAAATAATACAGACTCTCGCAGTACAGATTTAACATTTTGAACGCCGTACGTAAAATACAATATGCGTCACTCACACGCCAAACATGTTTGCTATGCTAAGCAAATTACAACTTAATCCATACGAAACAAAGTCTCCTTTAATCTCTAACTTGTGTCGGCTGTGGTCGTCGGTGGCATCAGTGGCACGACTTTCAGTTGTCGGCCAGAGCCGACTGTGGCGTTCAAAAGGTTAAGGTGCATTTTGCCTCTTTAGGAGCGCTTCTACTATCGATCGCAGAAATGTAACCAATGTCAATACCGTGCCATGCACTTGTATTGTTATCGATATCGTGTTCGGAGTAGGTTTAAATTAGCATGTTGCTGTCACAGGGAGTCGCTTCCGTACTTGTATTATTATTTATTCTGTGGCTGTGCGTTGATCGATCAGGCAGTCAGATTTGCCCCTATACCAAGACTATAGTACCTACGCCCGCGACGTCGTACGCGTAAATTTCGTTTCCCACTACTCCCCCTACGCTTCTTATTGAACCCCTTGACCTCATAAGAAATCTCCTTGCCAAATTTGGAATATCTAGACCCAGCCTACCCCACTCTGGGATTACAGGCGTGAAGGTATGTATGTATGTAGACCCAGCGGTTTGGGCTGTGCGTTGATACGTCATTCAGTTTCTTCTTTTATATATTTAGATTTTTTGAATAAAAGCGGATTTCGTTTTCAAACATGTGTAAAAATAAAATGTAATTTAAATCAAAAGCACTAAGGAGTGTTGATATCAACTTCTAAGCAAATCACCTCCAAAATAACTTTCTACCCCTTTTTCGGAAAATCTTTCTTACGCGTCATACAAAAAACACCCTCCAAGTTTCAGGTCTCTACATCAGCGGTTTAGGCTGTGCGTTGATAAGTCGGTCATCATTCAGGACAGGACAAAGCATTATATACATATTCATTGACTGACCCGGATTCCGAGGTATAAATCTTACGGAGCTCCGCTATATAATAATATAAGGTTGAGCTATATATGAATCATGCGGAATTTACAAGCAAAGGCAGCAAACAAAACAATACTTCAAATGATAAAACGTATCACCGTAGGTATACCTATACTAAAGACACTTCACCTATCAGTTTTAGATGATAATCTATAGTCGCCAACAAAGCGCGACGCCAGTGCCGTAGAAGCAAGTGTTGTGAATAAAAATGGGTATATCTTGTCATATTACTTTGGACGACGGCAAATCAGTTTTCCAACCGGGAAGCATGGTGTCGGGTGCGATCAAATATTTCTTGGATACAGAATACGAGTTCTCTGCGATAACTGTTTCGCTAAAAGGATTTGGAAAACTTTCTGTTGAAGACTTATCTGAAAAACGAAGAGACCGTTCGTATCAATACAGCAATGAAGAGGTATATGTTGATACAGACAATATTTTACACAGCAACTTTAAAGCGGAAAAGCTACCAATAGGTCAGTATGAGACCAAGTTTTGTTTCCAACTACCACATAATATTCCTGCTTCGTTAGATTATAAAAAGGAGACGTTTGACTATGACGCTCGATGCCTGATTCAGTATTACGTGCGTATAAAATTCGAACGGCCGGATCGTTTTAAATTTAACATTCATTTTAAGAAGAAAATTGACGTGATTTCTGGACAAATCCCTAGGATGACAACGGTACCTTTAGTATATGGCGATCAGAAAAAAATAATACAACTGAGTTCTCTTTTTTCAAACAAAAAGGGCTCCGTTAATTTAAAGGCAACGATCACGAACTCGGTCCTAAAACCAGGAGAACGTGTTACGATAGATTGTGAAGTTAAAAATAACACAAACGTAGCAATAAAAGAGGTTATAATAAATTTACTTGAAGTTGACAGATTGACTTTATACAAGGGCCATGAAATAAGAATTCAATCAGCAGTAGAAAACGCAGAATACAAGCACGAGGCTATACTGATGAATGAGACAGCGAACTTCACTGCAGAGATCACTGTTCCTGAATTATGTGCTTCCATAGATCACTCTCAGATAATAGGAAGAGATTATGCTGTGTTTACAGAGGTTGTGTTACCGATGCCTCACATTAATATGACATTGGAAATACCTTTCCAAGTCGTCAACAATCCGTCAAGTAACTTTGAGAATAACAATGCTAGCACTTCTGTAGTGGAATTTACTAGTGATGACCCGCCTTCTTACTGGGAAGTAATGGGCGAGGACAAGAATGATGAAGAAAAGAAAGGATTTTTTGATTAAGAATCAGTTTACGTTTCAGATAGTCAAACGGTTGAAATTAGGCACCTACTTACCTAAGTTTTTTTTGTATTATTAAATGTATTTTGTTATTTAAAAATATATAGGTATAAATAAACATGAAGCCCATGATGAAGGTTTAAATAAAAAAAATTTTTTTAGCGGTGCGCGTGCTTGGGCTGGGAACTAGCGAAAATTACACTTTTCAAGTTCAATATTTCCTAAACGGTCCCCTAAATCTGAAAATTGATCATAACTCATAATAACACATGATCGGTAGGACGTACCTATTTAATGATTTTTTTAGAGGTATCCAATGATTAATGAAATATTGGTAATTTCCTCATCAACATTAAATGTCATCATACTCACCATTTTCATAGGTACCCAAGCAGCAAAGTAGTCCTATAATTTTATGCTTATATGATTTGAGATCTTTTAAGAGTTCGATAACCACAAATTACATGATTCAAGATCTTTTAAAAGTAGGATAACCGCAACTTATATAATGCTTATAAAAGCGATTATATTCCAATTAATCATATTATAGTGTTTTATCCGATCTTTAAACGACATAATCATTAAGGCATGTAGAGAAGTCGAGTAGACGTTTACACGGTTGTTTTAAATAACGATCTAGTCGTATAAGGGATAGTGACATAACTGCATTTTTAATGCTTTTAAATGACACATGGGGCATGTAAAATCCTTTTATATGGCCTTTATTCGCCAATCAAAACAAATCAAATAAAAGTGTTATAGGTTGCTATAACAGGACTATGAGGTTGTAAAAACAACACTTATACAAATAGAACAAATTACTCAGCAATACATACATACATACATAAACTCACGCCTTCATTCCCAGAGTGGGGTAGGCAGAGCTACAGAATTACCAACCACTCTAAAAATTTGTTGATAATTCTGTAATAATAATACTCAGCAATAATTGGCAATATTTTTGGTCATTTAAAAACACGACTAAACGTCAACTCAAATCCTTATATTATATGTATAACGACTTTATTTATTAAACATCGCCTATATAAGAAACTCTTATACAAAAATTTAGTCGATTTATTGGTAGTGTAAAATTCTTTTACTAAACTGTTATATGGCAGGTCGAGTAACAGTGTTGTAGTTCTTGTTAATCGAACATTAATATCTATTAATCGCAATTATATGACTGAAATTTCATATTACTGTGGCCATCATTACTTTTAGTCATCGTTTTTCCTTAACTGCATGAAGCAAATCATAAAATTTATTAATAAAAATGGAATGGGAAAAGTGGTTAAAGTTTAAAAGAAGCGGTGGTTATAGGAGGAAAGTGACAAAAAGCATAGAAGTACAATATCTAAGGTCGAGACCATCGAATGTGCTCGTTTTGGTTCGGAAAGTCAAGTGACAAATGATATTGTGACAGAAAGTGGTTCAGTAGAAAATATTTTTTTTAATGAATTACAATACACAAGTGAAGAAGATAACGCTACTTCAAATTCTGTTACCACATCACTAGATACTAATTCAGAGCATAGTGATGATTTTAATGAACATCTCTGCAACTTAGAATGCCGCACTGAAATTACGAAATGGGCTTTGGATAACAATATTTCACATAGCGCGCTAAAAGAACTTAGCGACATATTAAATAAAAGAATTCCACATATAATGCCTTCTGACCCCAGAACACTCCTCTGTACAAACAGTGAAAAAATATGCGTAACTCCTGTAGATATTGGAAATAATTGGCACAATGGTCTTATAAACCAAATAAAGGAAATTTTACAAAACTCTATTCGCATAGGCTTAATTTACTACACTTACGCGTCACGTTGCGCATATGCCGATTCGGCATGCCTACTAAATACATTAATATGCACGCGAACTCAAAAATAATACTACCTAAGTAATTTGATGAATGTCATGTACCTTTACATAGCTTTTACTGTTAGGTTCTTATACTAATACCCTTAAAATTCATAATAAGTTTATTGTTAGAAAGTAAGTTAAAAATGAGTTTTGAGCTAGCCTTAGAGAACCCTAAAACAAACAATAATGGCGTCAGGTTAGCTGAATAAGTAACTATTACTCAACAATTTAGATGAATAGTTGTAATGAACGCAACTTATGTGTCGAATAACAAACAATTAATTGTTACCGCATATTTTTTATAAATAAATAATATTTAAATTGAGCAAATAGAAGGGGGGCATTAAAATTAAACATAACATTAGTAAAACTTAGTCGATAAACTGGTAACCGTTTATGAATATGACTATACTTCACGTGTATATGCTCTTAACATTAATTACCAAAATAGTAGTAGAAAACATGAAACTTAAATACTTACCAGCAATTTTTCCTCCGAATAACACAATTAAATATATATTTCCCCACCGCATTTCCCAAATAAATATATAATCCGCTCTAATATGATCCATAGATCATTTAACTGTCATGAAAATTGCAACTAAGGGACTAACTAGTCATATTAAAAGCTTCCATAGTGATATAAATCGCTGTTATGCGGCTTGATGGTCATATTATTTGCGGTTATTCGATTCAGTAGACATGTAATAATCGTATAACATGCTTTAATTGAACAATCGAGTGTTATAGAAGTCAGCGTTACCCCTTCTATATGACATATTGGGTAGTTATATGATAATTATGCGATGTGTATACGACCAGTAAGTCGAGTAAAGTGCGCCCAAATCGCGTTATATAAACGTGTATATGATGTTTATATGACAATATTTAATCCGATAAGACTGAATAAGAAACGTTGTCTCGATCATTAAAGAACATATTTTGCTGCTTGGGTAGGTACATACTTACATACTTACTACTTATAATATGTATTTACCTGCAACACAATCTGACAAACTAGTTCGTCTAACTAAAGACATGCAATACAGAAACCTTGACTTTGTTATGTTTGTCATAAAAAAAATAGTTTAGGTATCATACAATCCAGCAAATGACGGGGAATTTTACCGGGCCTTATAGAAACATCTTATTAACATAATATAAACCACATACTAGATAACATAAAGATCAATTTTAATCAAGAACGCGATCATGTGACGTAATCGAGTATTCAATGAATCATTCATTTCATTCATTCAAACGTTCCTTGTTGAGTCTGACGACGCCCCGCCCCGTTGATTCACCGACAATAAAGTTGTTCTAGTAGAATACATACATTTTACTTTTATAAAACTGTATTTAAGTGCACTAGTTCAACTTAGTTACCTTCAATTATATTAATAGTGTCTTTAGAAGTAGGTTTGATATTATATAGGTATACAAAACAAGTGCAAACGCCGTATTTGTTGTAATCTTGACATTTAAATATTGGAAATGGGTCTTCATTGTGAGATCAGTTTAATTAAACCGGTAGATGGTGTTTACACTCCAGGGAGTACCGTGACTGGCAAGATCAAATACTGTTTGGACGAAGAAACCGTGTTTAGTAAGATTACAGTGTCTTTGAAAGGTCACGGCTGGCTTGCTGTTGATGATAATTTCCAGAAAAGGAATGACACATTACATTCGTATAGAAACAAAGAAGATTACGTAGATATAGACACTGTTATACATAACAATGAAAAAGGACAGCCAATACCAGTAGGAAGCTATGAATCTGAATTTAATTACAAACTACCTCTCAATATACCAGCATCTTTTAAATATGTAAAAAATGCTCCTCAGTACACCGTGTGGTGCCACATTAAGTATTATATTCGCATTAAATTTGAGAAACCAGCAATGCTGAGTTTTGACAAGCATTACAAGAAGAAATTAATAGTTATTTCTGGAGTCACTCCTCGGCTACCAACAGAACCTACTGTATATGGTGAGCAGAAAACTGTGACTCAACTCAGTTCTTTATTTTCAAGCAAGAAAAGCATTGTCAACATAAAGGCTACCATGGCTAACTCAGTTGTTAAACCTGGAGAAATTGTGAAAGTTGATTACGAGGTTGATAACAACACAAGTCTTGTCCTCAATGCTGTTGAGATAAAATTGGTTCAAGTTGACACATTCATACCAAAACATCATCAAAAAGTAAGACTGATAGAAGAAGTTGAAGGCTCAGATATCAAATATGGAGTTATAAAGAGTGGGGAGACAAAAACCTTTTCAGATGAAGTAAGGATTCCGGCTGACCTGGCTTCTTTAGACCATTCTCAGATCATGTCAAGAGATTACGCAGTGTCTATCACAGCTGTTATACCACTGCCCCACCGAAATTTGGTGCTTGAGATACTCCTGCAAGTGATTGATAGATTGGATGGTACTTACGAAGACCAAGGTGGCTCTGATTCACCACCGTCTTATTGGGAAGTCATGGGTGAATTGAAAGAAAAAAAACTAGGACTCATGGTTGGAGATAGCTCTGATGAGGAAATAGAAAAGTTGTGATATATAAGTTATCTATTTGGTAAATAACTTCATAAAATCAAATACTTAACATAAACTATGCTAAATATTTGTTTTATAAGTTAAACAATTATGTATGTGATCAACAGAGCTCAGATTTTTCGTGGCACTTTTCAATATTGATACAATACAATAAATACAAAACACAAAATTCAAGAGAAAATTGAACTTACTCTACTAGCCCTATTACACTAACCTATGAACTTGGTTCAAGTTTTCTGTAAACCGCCTGCCAGCGCCTAGCATTAATGCGATGGCTATTTCAGCGACCGCCGGACTCAACACATTAGGGGTGTTAGACAGCTTAATACCCCTAGACTTGAGCTCCTCTACATTACAGTGGTTATACCCTGCTGAGGCAGTAGCCACCACTTTTAGAGAGGGTCCTGCAACAAAAAAAAAACAATAGCTCCATAATTTTATTACAAAAGGCCTTTGCTGAAGTTCAGACAGGTAAAAAATGTGTCCCATTAAATCAACATTTTGTTTATTTCCTTGCTATTAAATGTGACAATAATATTGGTTCTCCTTTTTCATGTTTAACATTTAATTTTTATCTAATTAGTAGGTTAGAACCTAGTTTTCCTTGAAAGTGTTTTTTTTTTAAAGTAGTAGGTATAATGAATTTATTTAGTCATGGCTTTCTGTTTCAAAGTGCCATAAAAGTCAATATTAATAATGGATTGTTATGTTTTAATGAAGTGGGAATGGTCTTTTTTTACATAATATAGGTATCATCTACAGTTGTGACAATGTCAAGGGTTATCTCACCCTTTTGCATAATATTGCGCAAATGGCCTTATTGAGGCCATGATGATATTTTTATTACATCTTATGTAATAGGTATGTTAATACACCAAGTTACATTTTGTTTCATGGGATATTTGTTAAACAAATTGAACATTTTTGAAATTAGAGCATTGTTTGAAACAATAGTCTACTATATTTACGGCCTGTTTCACAATCGACAAGTAAAGCATGTTTGACAGATAAATTTAGCCCTTTCTCTTTCTGACACTTGAAAATAGACAAGGAGAGAGCCAACTTTAAATGGCAGATAAATTTACTGGTTGATTGTGAAACAGGCCCTTACTTTACAGCCTGTTTCACAATCGACAAGTAAAACTTATTTGACAGATAAATTGATTAGCCATTTCTCTTTCTTACACTTGAATATAGACAAGGAGAGAGCTAACTTTCAATGGTAGATAAATTTTACTCATTGATTGTACCTATTTATTTAACAGGCAAACAGACAGAGGAGTAGTGGCAAAACCAACTAACAGTTGAACTCGAAGTCAGTGACAATTTAATTAATAAAAATAATATATTTTATTAGCTTTAACCTTTAACAACAACAATTATTTAATTGATTTATTTAGATTGACTTAGGTTTAAATTATTCTTAGCTCTTAAAGTAGGTAAATGCCGCTGTATGTGACTTACATTTCTATTTAAGACCAAAGTAAAACTCACATTCAGACGATAAAACATTTAAATTTGAATTATACACTGTACATTTCACAACTGCAAAAAATACTTGGCTAAATAAAGGTTTTTATTGTATTTATTTGATTTTATTAAAATAGTCTACAAGCTCCAGGATCATACTAAGTTAAACAATACTATCCTATACCTGCTTTGTCCAGAAGTTCCTTGGTAATGGGGTGGTGAGACACCCACACAAGGGCAGATATTCCTGGAGCCAGCTCCAATAGTTCCTGCTTGTTCTCATTGATGCCTTCATTACCAAAGTGGTTGAAGCGACTTTGAAGAACTGTGAAGCTGTCATCAAGACATAAAAAAAGGAATTTAGTGTAAAAAAATCATCTTACACTTATGTAAGTATCATGGTCTAATATAAGGCAAGAGGAATGGTGACGTGCAATGAAGAACTGAAGAGTTAGGCCGGTCTTCTTAGACCTAATTAATATAATGAGAAGTTGATTCTTACCACTCCTAGTATGGTATGGGCCGGCTCAGGCCTGAAATATGCGTTTTCCTTAAATGTATTTTTCGCAAAATGTCTGTTTTCCATAATGTCAGCACGTCTTTTGCATAATGTCAGCTTCTCAAAATGTCAGCTTCTTATAATGTCTGTCTCCATTAATGTCAGTTTTCATATAATGTTCGCTTTTCAGAAAGAGCTTATTCTCAAAATGTCATGTATTGGTATGGATTGGTTTTAGAAGAAGTCTTAAACATCTCTCTCTAAAATTTATCAAGCAAAGGCAGAAATTTGGAACTGTAGGATAAGTAGCGTTACCACGTCTAGCCTTAATAATTTCCATCTTCGCATTCAGCTCCGTACGAAACTGCCGAAATTCTTCATTGTCAAGAGTAAGTATGCCAAGCAATTAACCCTTTCCATTTAGAACATTGATTTGAAATAAAGCAGACATTATAGGAAAACAAACATAACAAGACGATAGTCTATATAAAGAAGTGAACATAACGGAAAAGCAAAACTTATGGTAATGCTAATATTATAGGAATGTAAACATTGTGAATAGACGACTTTCTGAGACTGTACACATTTTAAATAGCAGTCATTTTGAGAAAACTGACAATAGAAATGCTAACATTGTGAGAAAGCAGACGTTTTAAGAATTGTACATTTTAGGAAAACGCATATTTCAGGCCTGAGCCTATGGGCCTAGTATGGTTGCGTTTAACGCATGATAAAATGTGGAACAACCCACCGTCATTCTTGTACATGTATGCCAAAAAAATACGGATAAAACTATCCACATTTTGTCACACGATAAATGCAGCCATATTAGGCCCCCTGATCATATACTTATTAGGGGTACCTATATTTCATTTATGAATGTAATTTCTTTAATAGATTTATTAAAATGAGGAGAATACCACATCACAATCATATCACTGAGTAGGACTTGTGCTGATTATTTGTATTTTATTTTTAATGCTAGTAGTTATTTTTTTATAACCCATTTTTATAACTAATAGTAAGTACTTACCTTACCTCGTAGTAATGATTATTAAATATATGAATCAACTAAAATACTCAGTAGGAGGGTATTATGTCATTGTCTTAAACAACATGAGAAAAATAACCCTTGAGTAAATAAAATTATTTCACATTAATAAATGACAACTAACTTTTCACGAAGTATTTTCAATCCAGCCTCCGGATAGTCATTGGATGAAACCAAAACTTTTAAAGTCTTAGTCATGGTTGCAATTTCGGCACTTTGAGTCTGCGAAACCAATCCCGACAGTACGAGTAACGTGACCAAGAAAATAATCATTTCCTTATCAGTTTTCATTTGATAAGATTTCTATCAGTGACAAACAATATCCAAACAATAAAGTGTCACGACCGGTATGCGGCCGCCAAACAAATTTTGCACAAGGTGTTAAGCAGTGTTGCCAACTCTGAATTTCATTTTGTGCTAAAACTATGCTGGAAAAAGTGCTAAAATTGTGCTAAAACCTAAAAAAATGTGCTTAAAAATGGGCTAAATAAAAAAATGCGTCAATCATCCGAATTCAATGTTTTAATAATTATTACAGTTGTACAAAGTTATACAATAAGTTTTTTGTGACCCGCACTAAACCAAAATAACTTACGATACAATCAAAAATAGCTAAATTATGCATGTATGTTAAAGATCGAACGCGTAAAAAAAACGTTTTAAAAAAAAAAACTTTTATTAAGAAATTATGATACAGTTATATCATTCATTGCCTTATGTTTGCTATATAAAAACTAACACTTAGGACGGTTTTTGACGTTTCATTAACTGTTACAAGTTTATTTTTTATGACAATAATGTGAAATGTTAAAACTTCTACTTCTTAACATTATGCTTAAAATATAATTATATATATTTATATAATCAACATTATTAAAATAGATACACAAAATAGACAATCAACAACAGCTTCTCAACAAATTATAGGATAATTACAAAATGTTATCTTATAAATCAGCAAAATCATACTAAGTATTCATAAACAACATAAAAACATAGATGACACGTTTTGTCAAATTATAATACTTTAGCAAATAAATAATTTAATTAGGTAGGTACTTTTTAAAATGAACAATATTGAAAAAGTGCTAAAAATTGTGCTAAATGCTAAATGTAAAAATTTAAGGCCAAACCGGTCCTAATTGTGCTAAATTTAGCCCTAAAAGTGCTAAATTGGCAACACTGGTGTTAAGTATTTAAGCAACTAGTTTCTCGTAAAACCAGTCGGAACGAGTGTGCACTTAAGATTAAGATGTGATGTGTATTAACTAATTAATAAAAACAAAACAACTTTACAGAACTTTTAAGAGGTTAAGATAAGACTTGACCTGTTCGTTCATGTTGCCGCTAATGTAAAAATTGGCCGGGTTTGATAAAATTGAAATACGCCTTAAACGTTACCAAGTTAAGATTGCTTTTACAAAGTTTACAAACTAACCTGTCTGTACGAAATTTACTTTACGTACTAATATGGGCGCTTTACATACGCGGGCGTGATTGCGCGTGAACTTTTCTTGGATCAACATTCACAGTGTTCATAACACAATTGTGTACACACTATTTCGCGCGCTCGCGCGCGAATGTGGAGCGCCTATTGCGCGCCCTACATTCACGCGCAATTCGCGGGCTACACTAATTACTACGCGAATTGCGCGCGAACTCTTCTAGGCTCCACATACGCAGTGATCACATTTGTATCCACAGTGTAGTTCGCGCTCTCGACAATGTAACTATGTCTACATTAAAAGTAAAAAACCAATTAAAAAGAAATGGAGGAAACGATGATGGTGGATGACGAGTATTCATCGTAATAGAATAATGTTTGTAATATTTTGTTCAAAATTATTGGTATTGGGCTAATATTTTATAAATGTTGCGCGTGAATGTGAAGCCTTTGCTCGCGCGTTCGAAGGCCCTTTGTCGCGGGACGCGGGCCGAAATACCGACAAAAAGGCGTTAACAAGGCGCGACCATGCACGAACCCGCGAACGCCCGCCACATTCACACTTTCACGCGTTCGCGCGCTCGCTCGTAC
The DNA here is from genome assembly GCA_927399475.2 of Acleris emargana. NCBI lineage: Eukaryota > Metazoa > Arthropoda > Insecta > Lepidoptera > Tortricidae > Acleris > Acleris emargana. The sequence goes on from OV656851.1 coordinate 10,984,418, forward strand.
ATCGTCGAGCGCGCGAACTATACTGTGAACACTGCAAATGTGGAGCCTAGAAGAGCTCACGCGCAATTCGCGCCCGCTAATTGCGCGTGAACGTAGCCCGCGCATTGCGCGTGAGTGTAAACCTTGCATAATACAGAATTGCGAAACTTACCGTAAAACGGGGTGAATAGAAATCAAGGGGTGAATAGAGACACAACCTAAAAAAAGTCATAACTTGTTACAAATAAGAACAAGTATTAAATGGACAATAACGTTACGTCTATTGGAAATAATTTCAATCTTATAATTAGTAACATATGTTTCATTTTAGGTTGTGTCTCTATTCACCCCTTGATTTCTATTCACCCCGTTTTACTGTACTACTATTACGTCTCTGTTCTTAGTACTTTCAGAGTACGTTGTGGGTACTTGTCATAATTAACTCATAAGTACGTATAATATAATAAAGTAATAGTGGGTAATTGAATAGGTAGGTACACTCTTTTTTTAATAAATCCAACCCAGCAGCGGGAAAAGACTTATTTACAATTAAAACCCGCTTCAGCGCCATCTTTTAAAGTGCTTTTAAAATATTAATTCGAATCTCACAAACTTACTATCACTTGGAAATAAACGCTTGTCGCGTTCACTCGTCGTGTCGTAGTTCTTAGAGACAATAACTCAAATTAATTCAAAATTTTGTATACAGACCGATTTATTCCAGAAGTTAAGTAGGGAGTCACACAGGGAGTAAATAGAAATAGCGTTCCCACGTACCAACGCTACCAAGCTCGCCGACGATCAAAATGGTTCTATGTAGGTATGTACGAATTTTATAGTTTAAAAGGGATGATGCACGGTCGAGCTTTAAAATCGCGATCATAAAGTTCGCGAATTTAATTGCCTCGCGTCAGTTGAAGCTTGCTCACACAAACTTCAAACGCAAAAATTTCTGAACCAAAATAAACAAACAACACAACTCAAATGTCAAACACCTCACCCACAGACTGACGAAAGGAAATCGAGGATTCGAGGCTCGCTCCTAGTGGCGATGTCATGTCAGACGTAAGCACTGAGCTATATTTCTGTGGACGTAAGAGCCAAAACGGGCTACGAACAAAATTCAAACATGTTGGATCGCCGACCAACTTACTTGGCGGTTTTTAATTACGCGTACTTCGGATGACACACGGGCGAGTAAGATCGCCGAGCTGCAACTATGCGAACTTACTCGACCGGCTATCATCCCCGTACTTGTGTCGAGCCGTGCTTTGGTTGTGCTGGCCTTGACTGCTGTCTGCGAAATAGTACGTGGGTACCTAATATAGTTAGGTACATAACTCATTTTTATTTGATACGATTTTATTTCAGTTAAGTACAAATAATATCCACTTAGTTAATGTTAAATGATAAAGCGTCACGACCGGTAAGCGGTCTCCAAACAAACTTTTCACAATCTGTTTACTACTTATCTATAAGTAACTAGAAAATGATGGTCGAAATTAAATTATTTAATAACAGAGTTAAGTCAGTGCGTTTCCTTGATTAATATCTAACTGTCTAAGAATGAAGGATAAAAATAAGATAGGTATTCGAAATATTGTAAAGAATATTAATATAATGTTATTATGGTTCAGTCTACAATATTAATATATTAATATATTTTACTATGCACTGTGCAATGAAATAGCTTGTTTTCCCTCATGTAAAATGTCCTAGATGGCAGGGCACACCATGGACTTGCCTTCAACAGCCAATAACACATTTTTGGCTGCAATTTTAGCCATAGAATTTCTTGTTTCTATCGTTGCACTACCCAAGTGTGGTAAAATATCTATAAAAAGAAAAGAATATTAGGACTTCCTTGAGTTATTTTGATTCCCTTTAATTTTGATTTTCTTTTTTTATGTTGAGAAGGTATGAAATGTACTTGCGGTCGAATAATACGGGTCAGAGTGCGGTTTTTATACTAAAGATGCTATTTCCTTCTATTCTCCTTGGTTCCTTGCCAGGGGATGCTTTTAGTGAAATCTGATGATGGACACCCCGAGCATCGATACAAGACTTCCAGAGTGCCTAGGAGACCCAACTGATTGAATCTGCGTTTAACACCGGAGTTGTGCATGTTCAGAAAATCATCTAAAATGGCAATAAAATGTATGGAAATCCAAATGATGATCCAAACTCTCTCGCTGTCGTGTTAACTGATTGTGCGATCAGTTAGGTATCTTAAGCACTTTTGCCCTCCTCTATGGAACCTCGGAGTATCCACCATTAAACCTCACTCAAAACAACCCCTGGCCAGGAACCAAAGCTTCGAAATAGCCTCGTTTGTGTGAAAAACGCACTCTTACCCGTATTATTTGACCGAGAGTGTAACTTGGATAACTTTCCATGAGGTATAACTGAAGGCTTTTATTGTAAGTAGGTACTTACAGCAATTGGGCAGTGATACTATAGGATCGTCTTTGGATAGGGGTTCAGGCGTGACAACGTCTAGACCAGCAGCAAAAATGCGATTTTCCTTTAGTGCTCGATAAAGTGCGTCTTGGTCTACCAGGCCTAAAACAGGAGTGGAAAAAATACATAAAGTAGGTAAAGCCCAAAGTCAAAACATATAAAACATTGTTTCTTTTATTGTACCTCCTCTCGCAATGTTGACCAATACAGAATTTTTCTTCATTATACCGAGAGTCTGATCATTTAAAAGATTTTTTGTTTCTTTTGTCAGAGGGCACGACACAATGACAAAGTCGCTTTCCCTTAGCAACTGTTCAAGAGGCACACGCTCTGCGCCCAAGTCTTTTGCTGTCAAAAAAAGTACAAGCGTACACTTCAATCATGCATTTACCGTAGCCGAATCAAGAACAAATCAAAAAAGTAGCAGCAAGTTTCAACAAAGGCAGTGTGTTTAACCCACATTTTAGTGGATGAAATCTTCCTATGTAGGAAGCATAGAATCTATGAGTTCTATGACATACTTATGACTAGCTTGTATTTAGGGAGTCTCACCCGGCACGAAATCCGTCACATTAGGAACTTTCTCTTAATGTAATGAGTTGTTCGATAAACAGTACGAGTGGCGAGTGTGAGTCACGATTTATGTATTTTTCTATAGGATAAATTAGTACCTTCAAGCTTGTCAGTCCTCCCGCTGTAGAGGAAGCGCTTGACGTCGAAGCCCCGAAGTCTCCTGACAACGGCCTGGCCGATGCCGCCGAGGCCCAACACGCCGACGGTGCTCCCAGCGATGTCTTGACCCAGCTTCCATTGTGCACCGAATTTCCATTCACCACTGCAACATGATATGCTTGAAGTAGTCCAATCGATCAAAAATCACTTGTATGCTTATGATTTGCAGAACTTTGGTACCTATCGGTATCGATATTTAATGTTTCAGCTATAGATACAACGTTCCATAACTTTTCTAACTGATCTATACACCGTGTTTTTTTTGATTTACGATAACTTCGGCATATTACTAGGTACCTACATCCATAGAAACTAAGTGGTAGATTAGATTTTTAATTATTGCAAAAAAAAAATTTTTTTTCTGTTTAGAACAAAGTAATTAAATGTTGTATCTTTGGTTATTCTAAAAGGGCCTTTAGAGTTAACTCATAGTCAGTGTCAAATACGTCAATGTTGGCGTGACATGCACAGACAGTTAAGGGTCTTTTAGACCAGTTCAACGTGATTAACTGATTAAATTTAAAAATTAAATATCTTTAAAACCGTTACAGTTATCATTTGTCTGTCTTCGGGAAATTAACTTTATTTGACCTAAATAACGTTCCCTTAAAGTTATCGTAAATAAAAAAAAACACGTTGTATAAACACCTAATTAGTAATTGGTAACCAACATTTATGTGTAGAATGTACCTATTAGTCGCATTGCATCGCGGTTTTTATTCCAACATTTTTATTCCAACCTACCTATAATGGAAAGACAAAACTAGCGACATCTGGTAACAAGTACCTAGAAGATGACCATCGATGACGCGCCTCTAGCGTCAGAGAGTGCAACTAAATCAAATAACGAATTTAGGGTAAATTTTGGCAATCCTTCGGATACTGGGCACTTGGTAATCTTACTCTTGCTATAAGTACATATACTACTCAAAACAAAATAGGGGCCACGGTATATTCTGCATACAAAAGAACTGTTTTCGGAGAAGGATTAAGTATTATAAGAAATTTTAACCTGTAATTTTTGAATTTAGTATCATTCGAAAGCTGCAATGTTCAACTTACAAGCTAGGTTTTTAAATTTTTTGTCAATTGTTTTGTTTTTACCGTGCGTCTGGTTTTTAAAAAAGTTGCATTTTTTTGCTCATTTTGTATGAAATTTGAAAAATGATTTAAAGAACCACACGCATGGTAAAAACAAAACAATTGACAAAAAAAAAAAAAACACAACTTGTAAGTTGAAAATTGCAGCTTTCGTATGATACTAAATTCAAAACTTACAGGTTAAAATTTGTTATAATAATCCTTCTCCGAAAACAGTTCTTTTGTATGCCGAACATACCGTGGCCCCTATTTTGTTTTGAGTAGTATATAATATCTTCCTATCTTACTAATATTATGACTGCAAAAGTTTGGATACATACATACGAGGGTGGATTGAAAAGTTCTGAGCCTGGTAAAAATAAGTAACGGGCTCACTTTTTATAACAATTTTATTTTTCGACATATTCTCCATGAAGGTCAATGCACTTAGTCCACCTCGCCTCCAACTTCATTATCCCATCAAAAAAAAAAGAATCGCTGAGGTCGTTAAAATATGAGTCTACTGCTTCTTGTACCTCCATATTTGTCGAAAATATTTGTCCTCCCAAGTGTTTTTTGGTTTGGGGTAATCGTAAGGAGCTAGATCCGGCGAGTAAGGGGCATGCGGCAGCACTACAAATCCACAATCATATATTTGTGCCATTGATTTCGCCGAAGTGTGAACGCGAGCGTTGTCTTGGTGAAACAGTACTTTTTTCGACAGCATTCCAGGTCTCTTTGTTTTAATTTCCTCACGCAGACGACGTAAAAGAGCACAATAGTAGTCCGAATTTATTGTTTTGCCCTTTTTGAGATAGTCTATCATGATATTCATGATAACCCCCCTGCAATCCCAGAAAACTGAGGCCATTACCTTATTAGCTGACAAAATGACCTTGGCTTTTTTGGGTGGTGGTGAACCTGGTCTTTTCCATTGCCTGGATTGTTCTTTCGATTCTGGTGTACTGTGGTGGACCCATGTCTCGTCCATAGTTATAAAACGATTGAAAAAATCGTCGGAGTCACGTTGAAACATACATAAACAATCTTGGGAAATTGTAACACGTACTCGTTTGTTCTCGACTGAAAGCAGTCTAGGCACCCACCTGGTTGACACCTTAGAAAATCCAAGAACATCGGTGATGATGTTCTGTGCCCGCTCATAAGAAATACCCATTGCTTCCGCTATCTCCACAATCTTCAATCGCCTATCCTTCATTATCGCATCTAATATATTATTGACATTTTCGTCCGTAGTAGCCGTCAACGGCCGCCCACTCCTAGGCTCGTCTTGAACAGTCTCCCGGCCACGTTTGAAACCAGCTACCCATCTTTTTATGGTAGCATACGATGGAGCAGATTGCCCTTATGTTTGATTCATATCTTCAAATATTTGTTTTGGTGTTAACCCCTTCTTTTGCAAATATTTTATGACAGAACGGTGCTCAATTTTATCCATTACTTGAAAAATCAGTGACCTTATGTAGCAGTTCCAGCATAAAATGCAAAATTGTGACAGGAAAAAAACAAAAGATATCGCATAATGGCGACTAAATATGGCACTTTGACCTGCCAGTATTTATTTGTTTTTTTTTATTATATTCAACCTTAGGCTCAGAACTTTTCAATGCACCCTCGTACATACATTAAATCACGCCTGTGTCCCAGAGGGGTAGGCAGAGACCACTTCTTTCCACTTGCAACGATCTTGACAAATTTCTTTCTAGTTTGGATGTTTAATTAATTACCTAGATTCATAACTATATTTATCTATACCATTTTTCAAGTATGTTAATGATAATTTGACGTTTCATAGCCTTTTTATTTACCCTATACAATTTCCAACTTCACCCCATTATATAGACTGTGGACTGTGGTCTTCATGCGTAAAACCCGCTCTTGAGACCTACTTAAGATGCATATCGCTAAGTAAGCGATTTTTTAAAATCGACTAAATTTACTAGGTTTGACGTAAGCTCGCGATCGCGTCGACCGATTATGTCAACTCCATACATGTCGAGTCGATAGAAAACAGAAACGTTAGCAGTGTGTTCATCTTGTCTAGGCGACGGAAGGAAGGTCTGTTGGTCGGTCATCCTAAATCGGTGATCCCGAAGCGGTTATAACATCTAGGTACCTTTCTAATTCTTCCACGCCTTCCTTAAACCTCCTAGCGGCTGCTATCACGAGCCCCACAGTGATATCAGCCACAGCATTATCCAGGACTTTTGGCGTGTTGCCAAGAGGCAGGCCGCGTCGTTTAAATTCCTCATAGTCCACTTGATCTATGCCAGAAGACATGGTAGACACGCATTTTAGATTTGGTCCTGTAAAGTACAAGAGGAGCTTTAATATTTTTATCCAAGGACCATTAGCCCGCAGCCTGTTTGTTAAATACCTACTCAAAGTAACAGCGACAAGACACATGAGTTTTTTTTCTTAGTAAACCAAGCTGCGTATTTTTAACATTAAGATTGCATATTAAAAGTATATTTTCTGTATAAATATCATTAATTATAAAACAAATCTACGGAGATAAGTCGTGTCACTACAAAATCAAATAGATAGCGAGAAGTTAGTCACACAGTTTGTAGGTAAAGTTGATGTCATGTAAAGTATTTTTATCTATATGACAAGCGTCTGCTCATGACTAGGGACTCCGGGCGAGCCTGAAACATGTCGAGCGTTTTTCGACAATATTTACGGGAGTAACGCGGTGTGATCGCCCTTACATGACTAATTAACTGTATTAGCTTGATTTAGCTGAGGGTTTCTGATTAAATCTTCAGGTTCGTGGAGAACTGTGGGTCTCCTTCAGATAAAGTTTTAATTTACGGGTATAACAGCGTTATTGGAAAGCACACCGGCCAAGTCCAGCAGAGCCCCCGTCAAACGATGCTTCGTGTTCCAAATGATCGCATCGACGCCCTCCAGCTGCTTCTTAATGGTTGGTAGGCTTTCTGGCTCGAAGTCCATATGTGGTACTATGGAGCAGTGCACTCTGTTAGAAAGACGACACATTGCATCATTGTCACGTTAACGAACAAGTGTTGATAAGATAAATATTACCTACTAAGTCGAAGTCAATTTCAAAATGAATGAACTCAAGCATCGGCATTACTCTTCAACCCAGAGAACGTAGTTCAGTTCAAGTTGATGAAAGATGATTTTTTACTGACGGGATACAAATTATAAGTGAAATCATGGCAGTGGCAGACTTGATGCCGCACTCAGAGACGCAGAGACTTCGATGGCTGTCTGTCTGTCTGTTTGTATGTTTCAGCAGTTTATCTTATATATATTATATATATAGAAACTATAGAAGCTGTAATATTATTACATTATAGATTTTTGTAACGTTATGAGTTTAAATTTGGAACAGCTGTCAGAACTTTATTAACTCATAAACACTCGCTACGCTCGGGAGTTAAACTTAAGTCTTTCGTTACGTTCAGGATTCAATAGTGCGCTCATGACATACTTCATTATTCCCTCGGTGTGTAATATACTTATCTCATTCATTGGAGACCTAAACGGTAACAGAACTGTTCTACGGTGGGTGATTGAGTATTTACATAATATTATGGACTCTTACAAAATAAACTTACTCTTTTTTCAATAACTCCAACCCAGCGGCAGGAAAAGACTTATTCACAATCAAAACCCGCTTCAGTGCCATCTTTTACACACGAAGTTATTCTAACTTGGAAATAAAATCTCGTAGCGTTCACTCGTCGTATCGGACCTAGTTCTTATAGATAACAATAACTCAAGCAAATACACAATAAAATTTAGTATCATAAATCATAAATCATAATACTGATTCATTCTAGAATAAATAAAACTAGCGTTGCCGTGAACCAACACTACCAACCTGTCTGACGCTCGGAATGGTTCGATGTTTTTTATTGTATTAGTCTTGTGTCGCTCGTTGTGTGCCGGCCTTGACAGCTGCCCGTGAGATAGCACGTGGGTAATACATAACTGGATACAGAAAAAAAGGTAAATTTTATTTTGAAAAGGTTTTTAATCAGGGTATTTTTTTGCACGTTTGCCATCGACATAAGTACAGTTTAAATGCAAATAATAAGAGCGTCAAATGACGAGATAGAAATAACATAGGAATTAATCTTTGGTTTTATGCGTCAATATTCTATAGTGGTTCTTCAATTAAAGTCCGCCGTGACCGTGCATGTGTCCGTGACGTCTTCATTACTATTATTGTGATTTCTAATAAACTAAAGTAATGTCTTGAAATGGAAGTGTGTTGTTTGTTGTATACCTAAATTAACTCAGAAATGTATAGTAGGTACCTATATCCGACATAGTCTTAATAAAATTTAACTTTCGTGTAGATACCTTAACTTGTGCTCGTTCTCTTTATTCCACTACCTGGGTACTACCTATCGTCTAAATGCCTCGTGAAACTCACCGTCCTCATTGAGAAACTCTCCTGCGTGTAGCGCTAAATAATAGACCTACTCGGTTTCTTTCACGAATAGCTACGATAACTACCAACGTATCTTGATTAGCTACTTATCGCAATAAGAGCGCTCTTTAAAAAAGCCGGTTAAGTGCTGTACTTCCACTTTATACCTATCACCGTTACCATGTTCTTAATAGCGATCGACAATCTTCGTTTTTCTATGTATGACACACGAGTGACGAAAATAGCTGTCAGCTGCGAGTGCAAGCGTGATAGCGATAGCTAGCCGAAAGCTATTAAGATGCTGGGAATACTGCACCTACTCTGCCCTGCAGAGCCTAAACCGCAGTAAGTGCAAAAAGTTCATTTCGAGAAAACGTAAAAAATGTCTATGAAAAGTAATTTTTCTACCTTTCTAATGTTTCTTGTGTTAATGATTGAAAGTCAATCATTAAATCAAAAAACATTAGAAAGGTAGAAAAATTACTTTTCCTAGACATTTTTTACGTTTTCTCGAAATGAACTTTTTGCACTTACTGCGGTTTAGGCTCTGCAGGGCAGTACTATATTTCAATTTGTAGGAACATTTTTTATTTAACGCGAGCCCGACTCACACTTGGACTGTTTTTATTTTTTGTTGTTTTTCTCTAGGTTGGCCAATGTGGTGTAATTAGTGTAATTATAATTATAGCTAATTATGTTTGACTATAAAACAAAAATGATATCTAAAACGTTGATTGACGAAATAGATATCGTCATGATCGTAGAACAACGGCGGTTTTGCAAAATTTCGACAATTTGATCGATTACGAAATTATGACATTAAATACTGTCTTAATTCTTTAAACTGCCGAACTGTAAAGTTGGCAATTTGCAGATCCGTCATTGTTCTACGATCATGACGATATACAGATGGAAAGTGAGTGGAAGGGTCGGAAGGGGCCGCCCTAGGCGTACTTTTTCGAATCAAATCAGAGAAATACTGGAAAAGGGCCGAATCTTAAGTACCCGAAACCGACGTGCGTGCATGACTCGATGTATGAATGTGGAAGAAGCGTAAGAAATTTGTCAAGATCGTAGCAAGTGGAAAGAAGTGGCCTCTGCCTACCCCTCTCGGAAACAGGCGTGATTTAATGTATGTATGGCTATAACCTCCTTATTATGTTTTTTAATTTTAGTTAGCAAGTGTTACTTAACGGCGGACGTTAGGTATAACACATACTCGTATTCAAAATCAAAATCCATGCAAAACCACTAATACTATTAGCCTGTACTTTATTATTATGCAATCCCCCCAGTTACCTTCTACGCTTCAAAAGATTTAGGTAGCACTATAAAGTTAGGTCGAACAGACGGACGGACAACGAAGGCTTAGTAGTATTGTTAGTAATAGGGTCCCGTTTAGTATCCTTTGGGTACGGAGCCCAATAAATGAATAAGAACGCATCATTCTTTATCTACTACTGACATCATAAATTATGAACCTACCTACAAAGAGAATTGATAGCATCACTGGGGTACATATCTGAATATCGAAAGTTAATACATCTAAAGTTAAAATATCGGAGTCCAAAATATCGAAAGTTACAATATCGAATGGTCAATACATGTAGATACAGTCATAAAGTCATAATATTATCTTGATTTTGACGACGCGCTCGCCTAGTTGGTAGTGACCCTGCCTACGAAGCTAGCGGTCCTGGATTCAAATCTCGGTAAGGGCGCAGATATTTGTGTGATGACGTGATGAGCGCGAATATTTATTTCTGAGTCATGTATGTTTTCTATGTATTTAAGTAAATATTTCTCCATGTAAGTATTTATATCGTTGTCTTGTACCCATAGTACAAGCCTAGAGCTTAGTTTGGGACTAGGTCAATTGGTGTGACATTGTCCCCTGACATTTATTAATAATTTATTTATTAATATCTACGTCTGAAAGGTCTGTTTTGTTTTCTTATGGTGTTCAATAAAGAGTATTTGTATTGTATTGTATTGTCTACGATCCAAATTGCCACCCGTTTAAAATATCGAATGAAATATCAAAGGATAAATATATTATTATCTAAACTTAAAATAACCAATCGGACTTCGATATTTAACTTTTGTTATTAAAATATGTACCCATTACTCTGTGATAATTTACACATAAATGCCTGCATACATTGTACAGTAGTTACTTACTTATAAATGGCTAAGGGTACCATTGGAAAAGAACTACCTTTCATTAAAAAAACTCAGAATCACGATATAACTTAAACTCCTTTTACCTGACTGCGGCAAAACCCAAAAGCACATGGTAGGGTATTTTTCCTTAAGACTACACGGCCGAACCCTATATTCAAACCGAGGATAGATAAGGCTTACTTCGGGCTAAAATTTGACATTTGCCCATACAAAATGTGTCAAATTTTAATCCGAAGTAAGCCTATCTGTCCGCGGATTGAATATAGGGTTTGGTTTGGTTTGGTAAATAGCGACCAAAGGTTTAACCTTATTTTAACGCGATCGAGTGATAAGAAGCACGACTAGTGTCATACACATTAACGGCCGAACCCTATATTCAAATCGAAGATAGATAAGGCTTACTTCGGATTAAAATTTGACACATTTTGTATAGGCAAATGTCAAATTTTAACCCGAAGTAAGCCTTATCTGGGGCCATTTGCAACGTTAAAAGATGGCGGACGTGTAATTTGTTTTAGACTTTAATTTTTTGGTAATTAGGTGTTCAAAGTTCTTTTCTGATAGTGATTTGTACTTTTTATGCCTTTGTGTCGCACAGTGATTGAAGACTTGGACTTATTTCGTGTATCTGGCATCTTTCTTCTCGTTTCAAGTGGACTCGCAGTGGTGCAGAGCTTAAAACTATCTTGACCTCTGACCTACAAATCACCGTACAACGTTGCCCCCAATCTTCCTAGTGAAGATTGGATTGTGTTTTATTGCTATATTGTTTTATACTCATATAAACCTTGACACTGGCGAAATCACTTCACGTGGAAACGCCATTATCCCTGCGGTAGTAGCTGTTCAAGGCGCCGCGGGGGCAAAAAAAAAAAAAAAAGCCTTATCTATCTTCGGTTTGAATATAGGGTTCGGCCGTAAAGCGATGCGACTACCTTTTTTTGACACCAATAGATGTCATTCGCATACAACAGGTTGCCCTTTGATAGTGTAGTTTGAATTCGGTAGGTAGATTCTGTCTTTTAATACGTAGTTAGGGAGGCGAGGTAGCTAAATGGCGTAATTCAACGGCGCCGTCGAGACCTATCAAAATCGAAAGATAAAATAATTTCGAAAAGAAAAGCTCGTATGGTAAACCATTTTAGACTGTATATCATAGTTTCGACTACGTACTCTCGGAATATCAGGCTATCGAATGTTCGTTGGCTCGACTGTTATTGGATTGAATATTCGCTAGATCGAAATACTTGTGGCCAAAATAGGTACAATCGACAAAACGTATTTTAGAATTGTATGGTTTCGATCAGTGGTGTATCGAAAGTTCATTAGCTCGACTGTTATTGTAACGCATATTCCCTAGATCGAAATACTTGTGGCCGAAATAGGTATGTACAATCTACAAAACGTAATCTAGAATTATATGGTTTCGATAAGTCATGTATTTAATTTTCAGTAGTCACATCAATACTGAGTCCACCTGCAGGATCGACATTCGTTGAGTCTTTTTAAGTCTAATATGTGATATCTATTGAAAATTCGTACGTTCTTCTTCTGTGAGATGACCATTCCATTCCATTGAACCTCAATTTCGATTTGACGATTTATTGCTGCTACGCTTTTCGACCCATCGAATATTCGATACAGTAACAGTCGAGCCAATAAACATTCGTTGCTGAGATCTTCTGTGAGATGACAATCGGAACCTCAATTTCGATTTGACGATTTATTGTTCCTACACTTTTCGACCCATAGAATATTCGATCCAGTCACAATCAAGCCAATGAACATTCGATAGTATGATATTCCGAGAGTAAGTAGTCGAAACTATGATATACAGTCACCATTTTAGCGGTGGGTTTGGCGTGTACGGTTTTTCAAAAATGTTAAAAAAAACAGTTACTTGGGCATTCTCGAGCGCGTCAGATATTCATACTACGTATGCCCCAAGTGCCTCTGATAACAACACGGTATACTAATCTGCCGGTTTGCGTGGTGGGGGTAGGCATATAAAGTAGTCAAAAATGCAAAAAAAAAAAATTTACTCGAGCGCGTCAGATTTTCGGAAGGGGTGTTACGTAGGCCCCAAGGAAGGTCCCTTTAAAAAAAAGCCTTAAAGGCTCCCCCACACAGGCACGTTATTATAGGTCGATAATATCGCATGCGGTATTGCGATAATGCGTCCCGATTCCTTTCACACAGCTGCGTTTTTATCGTCCGATATTTCTTTCTATTTCTAACGTTATTATCGCAGGTGTGTGTACCCGCAACGCGTTTTTCGGAAGACGAAATGGCTCCTCCACACTTCCGGTCATGCGGAAACCGGCAGATTTTGTATTTTTAGTAAGTTTTAGATTATATTCAAAAAAAAAAAAAAAAACGCGCTCGAGAAAGCCGAATTAACGTTTTTTTTTACAAGTTCGCGACCCTATAACTCGGCGGCGTCAAGGACTTATCGTCAGATTAGTTAAATTTAGTCTTAAAACACTAAAATCAACCCCCAATATCTTAATCTGACGCGCTCGAGTATTTCAGACTATCGATTTTTTTTTACTAATCTGATCGTCTATCCTTGGCGCGCGTCACTACATATAGAGCTAAATACTTTACAAGGTTGTTCTATTAGGTCTAAGGTATCTCTCATATCTTAAACTGCCACGCTCGAGTATTACCGAAAGTTCCCCTATTCGCCTCCCTAACTATAAGTTTTGTTTGTAGGTATTTCAGAACCTAATATTAACTGATCGCCTAAAACAAAATTTTTCGCCATGTTATCTTCAGTAGCAAAATTAGCGTCAGAAACGTTCGGGTAGTGAGACTACCTATTTCAAATTTATGCTAATAGATGTCGTGAGCATACTCTAAAATTGCACTCGCTTGAAGTGTTTTAAAAATTTACGCCACCTAGCGTTGAGTAGCAACATTAGCGTCATAAAAGTTTGGGTGGTGCGACCACTAATTTCAAGTTAAGGCACATAGATGTCGCAAGCATACTCTAAAATTGCACCAGATTGATGAGTTTTGAAAATATACGCAACCTAGTTTCGAGTAGCAACATTAGCGTCATAAAGTTTGGGTGGCGTGACTAACTATTTCAAATGTACACCAATAAATGTCGTAAGCATACTCTAAAATTACAAAAGGTTAATGCGTTCTAAAAAATTAGCGTCATCTAGTGTTGAGTAGCAACATTAGCGTCATAACCGTTTGGTGCGACTACCTATTTCAAATAGATGTCAATAGATGTCGTGAGCATACTCTACAAATTACACTCGAAGCGTTTTTTAAACTTTCAACTACTAACCTTAGTTCTAAAGTACCTACCTACCCATAATGTTTGACTAACTCAATTAAGGATCAAGTTATGGTCTGAAATGAAGGATTTCAATTTCATATTTTTTTTTAATTGTGCCCTAATTGATAAATGATAACATTGATAACATATGAATATTACACGGTTTGCGTAAAAATAGTAGTGCATGCATCGTGAATTGGTATATCCCAAAATATTACGCAGACATTTTATTTAAAAAAAAATGTGTTTACTAGTTCAGAGTCAGGGTTACCTTATCTATCTGGCATAATAAGTATTAATTGTTCGAAATACACTTCGCACATACCATGTAACGCAGAAAAACTTTTAATTTTATGATAATTAATATTTTATCATAAAGATACTTACTTGTCAATCTTGACATAACTGTCACTTCCTGAGCATTTCTAAAAAAGTTTGTACATTTCATTTACAACTTACCATGAACCAAAGAAAGTTAGTAACAAAAAAGGAAAGTTTCATACAAGTGTATGAGGACATTTTGGGAGACTATGTTATTTAGGCTCAGCTTCCATTCACTCTACCAACCTGCATTTTTTTTTGCAAATTGAATTCGTGAATGAAATGTACAAACTTTTTTAGAAATGCTCTCCTATACCTTACCTACTAAATATTGGTATTAAAATCTGCCACTCTACCCTACTCTACCCTCCGCAATCTGGCGGGGCCGCAACGCTCTTTGGGGCGTGGTGGGGCCGCAGAGGAAGAGAAGTGCCGGTATACAGTGCACTGTTCTCTCTATCCTCTGCGGCCGAAAGGTGAGGACCTGCGGGTGATAGATCGGAGATTTTGTCACCTTTGGTCCACTGGACTTTGAACGCCCTGAATTCTCACAAAGCGCTCCTTCAATGCTACGCGGACCTGCCGGTAAGGGTCGTATTCGAATGCAAAAGCAGAACCTGCGCTGCGGCCCTTGCCAACAACGGTGTGGAAGGAGAAGCGCTGGGAAGGAAACTATGCAAAAGGTAATTCTACCAAGTAACATCATGCGATACGAAAATATGACAATAAAACTTCTGCAACACATTACGTTTTATATAAGTTAAAAAACATTGTTAATGTCAAATACTAAAACAGTGATCCAAATCGAAATCAAATTTGGTAAGTACAGTGAAACTGAGAAGTAGGTTGTTTAGATTGTAGTACCTTGTCGCAGCAACGTATTTAGGAAGGAGCGGTTTAAATTAAGCATAGGTATCAAGTACACTACACCATTAAATTCCGTTTTA
The DNA here is from genome assembly GCA_927399475.2 of Acleris emargana. Lineage (NCBI taxonomy): Eukaryota > Metazoa > Arthropoda > Insecta > Lepidoptera > Tortricidae > Acleris > Acleris emargana. Next base: position 10,999,842 of record OV656851.1, read on the forward strand.
TTGTATTTTGCACCGAATTTTAATTTTTCCCAATTCTATTATGCCGAAATCTATGTTATTTTAAAATAAATGAATTATTTAATTAGGTTAACGTTAGGTTTCAAGAGATTGCATTTGGAATTATGACAATTCGGAATTAAGACTTCGGGTTGAGATGGGCCTTATGTGCCGCTTCGACCCACCGCAAAGGCCCGATGCGTCCAAGATTTTCGAGATGGTTTGGGTCTGAGGCCTGAGGTACTTTGGTTTGGGCCTGAGGGCATTAGTGGCATAGTGGCCCGTATGAGCATAGGATGTGCATCGCTGCCTGCTCTGTCGCAAAAATGTCAAAATATTGGTGCTACCTAACTTTTTACATCGGGGTTTCATAAATCGCACCTTCAGAACAATAGTGACTCAATTCAAAATTTCAGCTTTCAAACTTCAAGTCATAAAATTATTATTTTTGAGACCTAATTTGTAATTTAAAATATCTGAACTAGGTCACTATTGTTCTGAAGGTGCGAAATGTCAAGGTTATTATATCTCGTGACTGACGGGCAAGAATGGAACCACTGAGGGTGGGCTGTGTATAAACGCCAAGATCATAATAGCAATCGAGTGGTGAAAGGTACATTTTCACATGCCGCCAAACAGCAGTGTTCGCAGTGTTGTGTTCCGGAACAAGGGTAAACCGGTAAAACAACCAGTAAAATTACTAACATACTCGTAGAGGCATTTCATCTAAGGGTTTCAAACGCATTTCAAGTCTCAGGATTGTCATCGATTGCAGCACTGGAATGTTCGTAGTGGAATGAAACGGCCATAACTGGTATGTCCTGGAACTCCTCGACGAACTAAGCGGCTGCGTGAGAGAACACTCAGGTCGCGGAGATAAGTTAGTTCCAGTTGGCAGAGGGCAGCGCATCGATCACACGCTAGGGCGGTCCTCAAATGACGACAGAGCGTTGGAAAATATTTTTTCTCACCCAGGTATGTATATAACTAATTCCTTTCAAAACGCCCTTTGAAACCCCTTTTTAAAATGGTAATTTTGAAGGTGGCAATGCCGGTGGCTACGCAATTTCGTCGGTCGTTGCGCATGGCCCGGGCGATTTCACAGGTTGGGCGAGCAAGCTATGTGCGTGTCTAGAGCTAACCCGGGCGGCTGTCTAACAACATGCTCTTTCGAAAACTCATAAAGATAAATAATAAATTTCTGAGACAGTAACTCTGACATGTTGCAGCAGTAGTACTGACATTTTTGTAAAGGCCAGGAAGCAAGCGCTTGCAGACGTAGGAGAACCAAGTAAGGTAGTTAGAGACTACAAAAACTTGTGGTAGGTATCTTTGATTTTTTGAATGAAGATAATATTTCGGATCATATTATTTTGTGATCAAATTGTATAAAAATAAAGCATCCGACATCCGCGTCCAGCGATCCGGCCCAGCTCTAGTATCGACCGCGCGCGGCGCCTCTCTGGCGGCGCTCGGCGGCGCCCGCGACAACACTCAGGTTTGCCGCAACTTCGGGAAAATTGCCGAACGCGGGGAAACCCGTTGAATCTTGTTATTTAATATTATAAGAATAAAATGTTTAGATTAATAGCATCACTTTACTCAGATAAATATACTTCCATGCAGTTATAAAAATATGTACTGAACAATCTATACCTAGGGTGTAACAGAACTTGACCTAAATAACGGGTTGGCTTAAAGTAATGAGAATTACAAAAAACTGTTTTTATTTTTATTTTATCACTTGTTAGGGTTATATAGCTTTTTATTACATAAAAACGAACTAAAACCAATATGATAATCAATCATTCCTATACAGCAAAAAGTCCCGCATCTTAAATTTTTCGTAGCTTTCTTCTTACCGTTTTCATCATACGTTGGACAACATCTATTTTTACATTTTTTAGTTAATTAGATGTTTTTGTACCTTGCGCTTCAACTGAGTCTGTAATTTTGCTTCCCACCCATCACTGTAAACTAGTCTACTGAGAATTACCAAATAATCCTCTATTGGACGAGCTATAGGGACGTTCGGATGGTTTGAATCCTTCGGTACGAAGTGAATGTCACGCTCTTTTAGTCAATTCTGGCTGCTGCCTGCATAGTGATACTTTCTCCGCAACTTCCTGCACTTCTTTGGAATATCTTCAAGCTGTTTGTTGGAATATTTGGGTATTTTTTGATACTTTAACTGTTCAACATTGTATTTCTCTAAAATATTCCTTATTCGCCCACGAAAAACATCATATTTTACAGCTAACTTATCTGGGACTGACCCACTTTGTTTTGTACAAACGTTGCCACCTACTTGCGGTCTCGATCATTAAGAATGGGAGGTCTTCCCGTTTTTGGTGAACCTTTAGTCCTAATACCAAGTTCCCACCGCTGGATCAAACATTAAATTGTAGAAGGAGGTACATTTTCAAATTTGTGATGAGAGACCACTTCAGATTTTTCACGCCGTCCAAGTAGGCGATAGACACGTTCACGTCATAACTTCCTCGCGGACATTTTTTATTATACCAGTTAATCTTTTTTTGCCTTATTAACAAAATTTACATATTTTCTATTAATTACATACATACATAAACTCACGCCTTCGTTCCCAGAGTGGAGTAGGCAGAGCTACAGAATTACCAACAAGTCTTAAAACTTGTTGATAATTCTGTAACCACATTTTGCACAAGTAGGCTAAGATGTTTCCCAGTGTATTAGTGACAGGTGGCAAGCCCATCGCCTAACAGTACTGCAAGCCTTTATTCCCTTAGTCGCCTCTTACGACATCCACGGGAAGACATGGAGTGGTACTATTCTAACACGGCAACCACACGGGTAATTAATTATATCTGTCAAAATCCTTTTTGTATTTTTTTATTGCCTGCTATTGTTAATTGAATACATTTTCATTACTTTAAGCCAACCCGTTATTACAGCACAAGAGAACCATCTTTATTACCGGTGCAGAATAGTTCTTAAACTTTTCTTGTAAATTAGTTTAGGAGTCATTAAGGTTTAAATGACAGTGATTCACTACCTTGCCTTTGGCTCCCTTGGCTATAGGTAGGATGAATAAAGCGATAACACCAGAAACGCGGTCCGCTTCTCCTGATAAGCTGCGGTTCGTTGATGATTTTTGTAAGAGAGTTGATTCACCCTTATCGTTGGGGAAGTGCTGCGTGCCGTACAGGCACCTAAGTCTAATTGGTTCTCTGCTTCACAATAAGCCGGCCGCTTACATCTTATACACCTGATAATTTTGTAATTGGGCAAAGGGAACCATTTTCAAATGCCAATTTTTTACACGATGTGATGACATAATTGCGTGAGGAAGTTTTCGGCGCGCTCACCTGCTGCGCCTGCGCAAGGTGCGCGCGCACAAAGAGCCCATCTGTGGGCCATGGGCACGTGGCACCGTGGGCATTGGGGTAACCCTGCGGTAGGTTATTTAGGGGTAGTATGTAGATGACAATCGAAAAAATGCTTTCAAGTTTAAACTGATACTCTTTCGACGGTAATTTGCGACTGGCGACTGGGCAGAACATGGTCATTTCTAAATGGTAAATGTCATTTCGCTTTCTCGGTGCGCGAAGCCCGTGTGGGTCAGTTCACTTCACTACAAGTACAAGTGATTATGGGCAATGTCCATTCCCGATGGCCTGTGGCTACTTCAGCGACCTGAAACCAGCAAAAATAAACACCCAAGTATGAACCAAAAATTATCGGTTTAAATAGTATAATAAGCAGTTAAAAAAATATAACGGGTAAGTAGTAAAAAACTTGCATATGTCGAGGGGACACCCTAGCAACACGCGGAAGGAAGGAACCATCAGGTGACGGACGACGTTATTGAAATAATTAACTTTTTACATCGGCGGTTATACCTGTATAGGTTGTTTCATACTGAATCGAACTGTTAACCTTTGAAGCGGTAAAAGGAACTGAGCTGATAAACCAATTTGCCAGATAGATACAGTGTTCATAAAAGATTAAAATATTTGAATTGCTCAGCAAGATGATGATGATGAGTTTCCATTTTATGCAGGTAAGTAGATACTTTATACCCCTTCATCATCAAAGTCATATTGTTTATTAAGGAAGGTGTCACGTCAATTATCTATCTTAAATTGGTGGCGACCATGTGGTGTTCATTCACGTCTATCTATCCCCAGCCCCCTCTATGACGGTTGCATTAGGCCTGACCTGACCAGGTCAGTCTATCGACTGGGTGATCAGGGACCCTAGCCAAAATGCAAACTCTACTAACGTTTTTCTTTCCTATCGTTCAAAATGTATGGGATGACAGTTGACCACGTGGTTTACCTATCGTAATATTCGTAATGCACGAGAATGTCATCCCATACATTATGAGTGATAGAAAATAAAAATTAGTAGCGTTTGTAGGTTGGCTAGGGCCCCAGATCAACAAGTACGTGGACGTTATCATTTTGTATCAATAATACACCGATCTTTTTAAAAGTATACAAATCATATTTGTGGGTTTCAAAAATCTTTTAATAAAACCTTATTACCGCCGCACCAGCTGAGTGTTGTTAAATCTATTAACAAGATGGTTAGCCAGAAAAATGGATGCCAGCAAAATTAAAATGTTGACGTTTCGTCAAATAAATAAAGACTAATGTTTGTGAGGTCAGAATGTTACCGCGCATTTGGCAAAGTAAATTTTAACTTAATAATTTTAAGACTCCTCCTTATATTCAACGCAATAAAGTCTAACATAGTTTAAAATTGGTTTTTACATAGATGGAAAGATCGTTTTTCCTAATGACACGAAATATTTAGTTTAAATTTACAGTTAACAGCTTAGTATTTGCAGCAAAAACGGTTAATTACTGTCGTTCCAATTGCAACTCTATTTCGTAGATGTTAGAGTGAAATTGTAATAGTTTGTTAAGGTTTTTTTTCAGAAGTCTCGTTTAGTTGAGGCGCGGATCGCACATGTGCAGTCTGCCGCGAGTCGTTAGTTTTACTTTTTATTGTCATCGGCAGACGTAGTGTCAACAAATGACACAGATGGCGGCCAGCATTTTTAAGTAGGCGACTGAATTTCTAAGTAAACTATTTACGTCTGTTCTTCTAGGAGCGGCAACTTTGTTGCTGCATGGTGTATAAACTTACAACGATAAATGAAATGCAGAATAAAACATCAGTTTTATACATAAGATAAAGCAATCTACAAATAAATGGTCAGGATGGGATAGTCACGTGTGAATAAAAAGACGGTGGAAATAAAGAATTCAAGTTAACCGTTTCAGGAGAATTAAATATTTTGTTATGTCAGTGATTAGGTTACATACCTTTGCAAATCGTGCCGTATAATTTTGCAACATTTAAAAATAAGGGATTGCGTATGTCAAGTGGCCAGTATTTTAAAGTTACGGTTATTTTAATTGTTTATGGTCACGGTTTTTCGAGGAAGGATCGTCGTAATGGCGGCTGCTGCCGAATTTGGCGCGAAATGTGGGCACAATAAACCTTAAAGTCCTCATTACAGCTTCGAGGCTTTAATTGGGGAATTTTATCAAGTTGAATATTTTTTCTATTAATTTGATAATTATTTCTTTACAGCAGTGATCGCTCGTAATTTCGTGTTTTACAGTAAGACTCAGATAGGAACGCCCTGACACCTGTCATTTCTGTACCAATTATAATCTCAAATTGAAAAATTAGTACATTAGGTAGGTAGCCTTTACGATGTCATGTAGTAGCGCACTAAACTAATAAAGAAGACACCAATAAATTAACAAATATCCAGACTGTACCCCGCTGACCATCACACCATCTCTTAATTCTCAACGACCACCACGACCATCGCATACATGTTCTCTCCCTCATAAAAAAGTCGTAGTTTAGTGTGATTAACAAATCAGATGCGGTATTAAAGTTTATTTCCACGATAAATGTTAATTAGAACGAGTAAACCCACCCAGCGAGAACTAATTCGGTACATTATGGCGCCTATACCGATGGCGGCGCTTGCGTCGGTGTATATATACATGGTGTTTGGGTAGATACGCGACTTGTTTATATTATACACAATATTGTTAAAATGTAATAAGGTAACCATGACGCTGATATGGCTAATTACTTCTTGTTAAATTCGTTAAAGTAAATTAGTTAGATTATGTCAAAATACATAGGTACATACCTTCACGCCTGTAATCCCGGAGTGGGGTAGGCAGAGCTACAGAATTACCTACAACTCTAAAAACTTTGTATTAATAAATAATGACAAATTCGCGTCTTTTGTTTTACGGACCGGTCACTTGAAAAATAAACTAGAGAAAAATATGTGAATGTGACTATTTTCTTGTAATATTTATTAATTATTGTAATTTATGTCTTTAATTGTGACTTTGTCTTCGTAGAAGTCTTATCAGAATTTGTAAAAATTTCAGGGTTTAAAAGTACCTTAAGTCTCCGGACTATAAACACCTCTGTACCAAATTTCAAGTCCATTGATTGAGGCGTTGAACTGTGAAGGTAGAACAAACAAGCAAACAAACAGACTTTCAAATTCGTAAACATAAGTAAAAAAAGCAAAGCTCTATAAAAATCAACAGAATATTTTTGTTTTAACGTAAGCAGGAGCCCACATTGATTTTCGACAGTCAAAAGTAAGTTTTTTTGTTCGATTTCTTTTTGTAATTACGGTTATTTGTACATAGATAGATTGCCTTTTCATTTTTTTTGTTATAACTTGAACATTAGCAGTTACTTACGAGTAATTACTTTTAATGCAGATCTTTTCGCTCAGTCATGGTCATTTTTTGTTTTCAAAAGTATGCGTTGGGTACGGTTGTGACAAATTTTGTGGGTACGGTTGTGACATTGTTTTTTTTGTTTTGTTTTATTTTAGATGCCTAGAAAACGCATGCGGAAGACCGAGAGAGGCCTGTCTGATATTAGTAAATATGAAAATGCTTACGAAGAGGTGAAACGCGGTACTTCATTACGGAGAGTTGCGGAAATACATGAAGTTAATCGCATGTCGCTCTTGCGATACCTACGCAAACGCGACAAAGCCGGCGAGAATCAAGAGGAAGGCACCATCAGCATGGGGTATGTTGCTCATAATAAAGTATTATCTGTCGAGCAAGAACAGCAGCTGTCAAAATATATTACACCTTGCCTTATTAATTTTAAGAAGAGAAGTGATCACAGATTTTCGCTTTTTTGCCATAAAGTGATTGTTAACTTTGTTTAGAAGAAGATTATGTTGTGTTCAGTTAATTATTTGTAACAATAAAAGTCATTACAAACTATTTGGATGTATTTTGTATGCCTGTCACTACCGACCCCAACCACTGTCACAACCGCCCTTGGGGTGTGGCCGGTTGTGACACTTTCCCTTTTTTTTTAAATTGGATCTTATGCCTAATACAGCGTAGTTAGGGACAATATTTTAACAATTTTAGGTAGATAAATATTCAAATTAAGTATTAGTGATTTTTCTCCCAGATAACTGGTAAATTTACAAAATTATAGGCGATCAAACCAAAATTGTCACAACCGTACCCAGCTTACCCTACTTATTTAAATTTCACTTAAGTAAAGTCGTCCTATTCTTTAAACTTTACCTAAATACCTAGGATGTTTGGTTTAATCCATACTTACATTTCGTACAAGACGATTCTGTATATGTATGTGTTTAGACATGAAATGCTCCCATGTCCCGTCCGTCCCCCGTGCGTCGGCCCGCGCGGGCGCCCCGCGACTCGGGCCAATTTCACAGGTTCGTCGCCGATTAGCACGCGCCGGCCGCACTGCTGCCGCGTCGCATTGGTCTCTCAATGTACTAAACTAATATTATAATCGTAATCATAACAAGTGGTGTTTATCTACAGAGATAGGTATCATTTTGTATGAGAATTTAGTATAGATGAGAACACATTGCCAAAACCGATCGATATAAAAAGTGACTGCTAACAATATCGCTTATATAACGAATTCAAGGTGCAAATAGTATATTAAGCTCAATTTGTAATTTATTATGGGCGCATTGACGTCACGGGAGCCCGAAGAACGAGGAGTTACCTCGTTCAACGCATTAGTTAAACTATAAAGGACGTTTAAGAGACTTCAGCTCTGAAAGCAATTGTATGTCAAGGGTTGTTATTTTAGGAGTATTTATATATTACTATCAATTAAAATTGCCACATTTCAACACAACTTACTTGCAATGTAGGAGTGACATATTATAACGAATGTGTGGGTATTTAATGGTAGTAGTGGCCAGTTTGTTTCAGCCCGAGTGCAAGACTGCCGGGAGGCGCCACGGTGGCGCCCCTGTGCCCAGGCTCCACTTCGGAGCGCTCCGAGTCGCGGTGGGCTCCCAGTCTCCCACACACCTCCGACTTGTACAACATGGCCGCATACGGTTCATATCTCACGATGCACGGTGCACTACACCGACGTGGGGACATTTATCAAAGATAAGGCAGTGTAAATATATGTAAATATATTTAAATGTCATTAGAGAGAAACAGTAGACAATCGAATGTAGAAAACTTACTCCATAGCTAAAATATCTGAATTTAATTTCTGTACAGAAAAGCCTGAAACACATCACTATCCTAATGAAATGTGGTTGTAACACCAGATTTTGACCTCAAAGAACGGACGGAAGTACCTTTCCGAGAGGGTATATCTACACATACTGAAGTACTGAGATACCTAGCATTAAATACGCCTACCTAAGTGGTGAAACACGCCAAATACTTACATTTTTTTAATTTTTGGGTGTTGAATATTATAGTGGTGTATTTTACTTTTCTAAAATAGGACCTTTTAAAACATTTAGACTTTACGTTCCATTAACTTGGCAACAACATTAAAAAAATTATATCCCTAATAAAAAAGTGAGTTTAAAAGAGCTTTTTTAAAAAAACACCCTCGAAAAAAAAAGGAAGGATTTTGAGGGATGAAAATCAACTATTCGCACAAAGAAGTTATCATATTAAACTTTAAAACGTCTCAACAGTATCATTCCCTGTCTTTCACGTCATTCCGGATTGATGAATGAGCGACAAGAGTGACAAATTATGCCCTGGCACTTTTATGCGCGGCCCGAATTAACTAGCCCGGTGGCTCACGCACCTTTACCTTAATCTAGTCAGCCATTTTGAGCAGATAACTTTTTAAATTGTTTTTGTAAATTGGCACAGGTATGCGAGGACGCAGTTAAATGTGTCACAGAAAGCAGATGTAAAAGCCGCAACACAATGATTATTATTTTATACATAACTCTTATAAAAGCAGCTGTTTTGCCTAAATGCTTTTAAGTCTTAAAGGTAATGATATTTCATTAAAGTATAATCTTTTTGCAATGGAACTTTAAAAACGACCGCGTTTAAGGACTATTCCATAAATGGATATTTTTATTTTAAAAAGATGTTAAAACTGTTGACGTGTGCAGAACTTGATAAAGATCAATCTAAAGGCTAATGGTTCATTAGATTCGTCGGTTTTCGTCAGCTGTCTTTTCGCCTGAGCAACACCGGACAAGCACCTGCAGAGATTTTTTAGCCGGACGAACTTTTTATACTTTTTTCGTGAACTGACACCTGGCCAATTTGCCTAGTAAATACACACCTTTACGAAGTCGTTGGGGACATCGGGGAAAAGAATGTCCGTCCGTTGTAGGTAATTTGTGGAAAAAATGAATTAATATTGATACAGTCTTCAATGAGGAAAAACTTTAACGCGACTCTTAATCTATTTAGGGGCATGTTAAATTTATGAGGCATGCTGCTCAATTAATGATCAGTGGTATCATTTATTTAAGCGACGATAACTCCTACATCTCCGAATATGGCTCGCGTAGTCCAGTAATGGAGTCCAGTGAATAATTTGGCAGTATATTGCTCGCGGATAAAAACGACGGGGGCGAGTAACTATGTAAGTACTTACTCCTAAAATAAAAACGAGATGCCGACCCTGAAGATAATTTTATAGTTGTGTAGTTAAAATAAAATACCATGATGATATGCTTGTATACCCGAGAATTAATGATTACCCATACCTCCACGATATACACTGTAATAATATTTTTATATGTATTTATATTGGTGAATGTGAAATGCAGTTGTTAGTCAACATCATCAGTTTAACCTTGTTTGGATAAATTATTGTAACGCATGGATAAGTTCTTAGTAAGCGATTACATCAGAAAGGTACTTTTATTTTACAACGTTTCGATTCTCAAATATATTATAAATAAAAGGGATATATATTGACTCCCATAACATTAATCTTTCGATTTGGTTTATCCATACCGTTGTTTTTCATAATCGTAATTGTCATAATTTTCTTTCGTGCTTTGGTCACTATTTATGTTGTCATAATTTTCTTTCATTTGTCATAACTATTGAATTTTATACCGTACCTAATTGGTCATAACATTCAATGTGGTGACGGTATTGAAAGGTAGAAATTCAAAAGGAATATCATTATTTTAAATAACGGTTACAAGAATTAAAATAATTAATCAGAAAATTTAAGCGGGTCTATATCGTCTGCCATAATAATTTTTGAGTAACCTACTTTTCTGTCAGCTGATCATTTTTGTAAGTATGCCTTTTGATATTATGCTGGTCAGTTTTATGTCTTTTGTCTTGTATGATATGTAACGTTATTGTACTTAATCATTATATTTACTCATACTCATACTCATTTATTTATAATATTATAAAATATGACATTTCAAAATAATTACAAAAATTTGGTTATGTTATAGTTAGTTGCATTATAGTAGGTACACTTTAGATAATATTAAAAATAAGTTATAGATTACAAAATTTGAAATTAAAATGTCATTTTATAATTACATTAGTCTAAGATGAATTCATTAAAATCGTAGAAAGATTGTCAATAAGCCATTTCCTTAATTTATTACAGAAAGCTGAATTGCTTTCTAAGTTTTTAATCTTTGAAGGTAGCCTGTTGTAGACCTTCGGCCCTAAAATGTGCATAGTTTTGGTGGACTTGGTCAGTCTGGAGCTTGCAATTACTAAGCGATTTGTGGATCCTAGTCGCTTGCGGGTTAGTGTTCTAGTAGGAAAACTATTTATCTTACACCTAACGAATTTAGCTACATCGTACACGTACTGAGAGGGTAGTGTTAGGATGCTTTGAGTCCTAAAGAGTTCTCGTGCAGGAGTACCAGGTGAGACGGAAGAGATGATGCGAACGGCGCGCTTTTGAAGGACAAAAACACGTCGCCACTCCGCTGCAGTGGCCCACAACTCGAGTCCGTAGCTCATCACTACACATCGCTAACTCGTGGCATTTAGGTAGCACTTGACAGTTTCTAACAGACTAGTGATGTGACAATGTTCTTCCAGTACGAGTCGATAAATTTTCGACCCAAAGGTCTTTTAATGTTTCATTTACAAAATTTAGAATTGTATTACTGTTTGTGGCACCCAATGTTTTTGATGCAAAAATATGTGGCATTGATGGTGTTTATTTTAAGCTTCCAATTATAACATTTGCAACATAATTACCATTTGCGTCAGTAGATTCATCCACACTTAAATATATATATTCATTTTCTAATTCTTGTTTATTTTTTTCTTTTTTCTCATTAAACAATTTAAGTAGACTATTTGTTCTTAATAACGTATTGCTGGGCAATACTACATTGTTTCCATATTGATTATGAATACATTTTTCCACAAACTTTTTGAAGTTCGGGTTATCTACTTGTGTCCATGGAATATTCAGGTGATTAAAAACTCTACGAGATCCTTATTAAATTCCGTTTCCATGTTTTATTTTTATGAGTGTCCGAATCTAAATGTTTTAATACATTATATTTTTTAGATTTCAGGAATAATTGACATTTAGTGCAAAAACACTTACTGTCCCTTATTTCAAGCTCCGGTAAATTTTTAACAAAATCTTCTAAAGGTGAGGTAGCAGATTCTGTGTTGTGCTTTTTGGACTTCAAGTGCTTGTTCATATTGAATGTCTTGCAAACTACTTATATAAACATCGCAACGGGTGCATTTTACCTTGTCACCTTGTAAAAGGATTTCTGGATGCTCTCTAATGATTTCCTCCATTATTTGGAAAAAATCTATGTTTCGCAACACGTCTTGTAATAATTATTACGAGTAAGTAAATTATTGACAATATCATTAATTTACTTACTCAAAACCAAACCTACTTATTATGTTATTTTAAGACCATGTAGGTAATATTGATTTATTTATTATTTTATCTTATCTGAAAACACACTTGGAAAACTTGTCTCATCACTAATCTGTCAAGTGCTACCTAAATGCCACGAGTTAGCGATGTGTACTCATCACCGAGTGAAACAACGAGAAGTACTGTAGCTTGATCTATATTTTAGGCGGTGTCGGCGACTTGAACGAACGAACTATAAGTACCTACAGTGCGATAGATATAAGAAGATGCTTCGGGTTTGTACTTGTCTCTCACTCGCTCTCATACACTCTTATTAAGAGCGAGTGAGAGAGAAGTACAAACCCGAAGCACCTTCTAATTGCTCACAGACTGGACAATTATGCCCAATTTATAGCTTTGTAGTATCAAGAGCTTTGAGTTAGACCGCCGGCAGACGGACAGACGGACATGGCGAAATTATAAGGGGTCCTAGTTTGATCTCGGAATCCTTCAAAAAGCTTCAGGCAAACTGAGAACCTCCTTCTTTTTGAAGTCTGTTAAAAATAAGGATAACTCGTCAATCCCGGCAACTGTCACCACGGGAACTACAACTTAGGTATAACCTATTCTTGGGTTTGGGTTTTGAATTAGAATTAGAATTTGAAGGAATAAAGAAAGGGGGACAGGAAAATTGTTATTATCAATTAGTTAGCAAAACAGGGATACTCACTACTTGTTTTCTTGTAAATGGTGTAAAATAATATTTTTTTAGAGTTTTTTTTTTTTTTTAATTGTTACTTAACAGTACCCTTGAAATATAACTCGTGTTATATTTATAATCCAAAGGCAAGCGTCACGTCATATTCGGCCTAGAAACTTACAAATGCTTGCAATCCGCAATACGTCGCAAATTTGTAACAATAAAATCGAATAATGTTCTGTACATCAATAACTCCTTATAATTATTTCCAAAGACATTGAGCGATGCCTCCGTTAACAAACATAAACTGTTTTACTGTTGATATACGTTATTTAATTACAAATGAACTGTTTCATGACTTTTAAATTGTGGCGAATGTATCAAAGGTGTTCTTCGTACGTAGACAAAGGTAAATAACGCATACTTAAAAAACATTAACAAAATTGCGTCACAAACTAAACTGGTCCTTAAGTTATTGCCTTAAGAAACAGTAGCTATCTAAGTAACGGCAAAGGAGCAGCGGCTGGTAGTTACGATTAAGGCGTATTTTCACCTGTCTGGATCCACCTGTATGACAGTTGCGTCACACCTTGATACATTAGTCTTAGGTAATTCGTATTACAATAATAACGACATGTATAGGTCAGCACTGCACTTTTTGTTAGGTTTAATTGGTGACGTGACCTCTTCAGGGTATGGGGTGTGTACGAACCTTTATAAACCGACTTTCAGAAATGGGGAGATATGTTTTTCGGTTCAACAGGCACTTAAATAACTGAAACACGGTAATTGATCGATATCGATTTTAAAATCTTCTACTGCCCTGAGTGCTGTAGTGCGGGAGGAGACAGTGACAGATGTGGTGTTTATCTTATCAACGACAACTTACTATTTAGCTGGCATAATAAAAAAATGCTGAAGAACTGGCTTGTTATTTTATTGAGAAGTGGATTGCGAGCGCAACTTTATTGCTTTATTAAATAATAAATTTCAATTTCATCAAAATTTTGATAGCATAAATTTTTTCACATTTTGTTATTAAATAATTTGAATGATAGTGACAGTATTTGGTTAACAAAACTAAGTTTTTTCGTAAGGCATACTTAGACCAGAAATTTACTAATAATAGCGATATTTATAAGTGCAAAGTTGGGGGTGACAGTTGCCAATTAACCTTTTAGAAAAAACATATGACTAGATGGCATAAGAATGAAAATGTACCCCACTATTATGATTCGCTATTCGTCCCCGCTAACGCAATAACTCGCGCGTGCCGGCGCGGGCGCGCCGCCGCCGCCGCACATGCCATGCGCCGCGCGCACCTTGCGCGCGCACTCGCCAGGTGCGCCAACTGACACACTTCTAGCTTTAGATATAGGTTAGCTGACTGCTGCGAGTGGGAGTTAGAAGATTGGCAGATAGGGGTAAGAAGAAACACTGATATTATGTATAGTAAGTCTGACTTATACTATCAGATGTAAGAGCAAGTGTGATAGCAATCATTATTATTGGACATAATGTACAGTAAATGGAAATTATAAATTGAGATGGTTGACATCATCAGGGATAAAGATATCAGCTTGAACGTTAGTTGAAAACATGTTATTTATTTTACTAAAATAAGGGCCAGGGCAATATCACCCCTTACGAGAAAAGAGATGAACATAGTAGGTAATTAATAATAATTAACTTACACAGACTGCTAAAATCATAACCCTCCTTTTTCCTTTTCCGTGATTGGGTAAAAATAAGGAAAGTCGTAAAAAAATTGTGCTTGTGTTTGTAGGTAAAAAACGACCCGTTAATTATTTTTAATTTTTTTTTTTTCCTGTAATTAAGTTGCATGATGATTATGACTCTAGATCCCTAACAAATGATATAAATCCGTCATAAAAGTCATAACTACGAATGAGATACGTGCCTATCAGTACAGTTATTTGTCATCAATGAATATTATAATTTAATAAAATCCACTGCCGGTTTTGTTACTACCATTTACAAGTACAATTCTTGTTAAGTCAGCAAAGACCAGCATTGTACAAGAACTTGGTTATACGTCGTTGCCTGGTGTAGCAGCTGAGTAATGGCAGAGGGTGTTTTCCGAACACCTGATCGACTACACAGGTGTCGATTATTGATTGCGGAGTGCAGCATTATCAGACGATACGTCTAAAGATATTTTGTAAATAAATATATATAAATGCTAAACATTTGTCCAATTGAATATTGCTACTTTTGTTTATAAAAACAGATCAATCTCACGTTACATTACTGGTTGGTAAAACAAAATATTAGTAAAATTGGTAGCCAAACAAAATAGAGATGTACTACCTAAATGATTAATGCCAATGTTGACGCAGGTTAGTTGGAGTAGGTACTATTTTTTCATGACTTCTTGTATACTCGAGTTCCAGGCAGTACCAGGGCGTTCGATATAGCTAAAAAAATGCTGCAGCAAAATAATTTATGGTATAACTTAATAAATAAATGAAATGAATGTCTAATCCTCTGATTAATAACTTGATTGAAGTTTAGTTTATGCACTTAACATTAGAGCCAATATCATAGAACCATGGATCTAATTAAAGAGCTTACAACTTATAATATAGGTAGTCATAATAGTAAAGTTGTTAAATATTAATTAATAATTTTTCCAATGTGAAACTGTTAAAATATCTTTTAACTCTCTAAATTTGCATCCTATCTTATTGTAACACATCCTGGTATTATATCTCGAGATGTAACCCCGTGCTAGCACCTCACGCGTCGTGGCACCATTTGTCGAAGTCCGTTGCGGCATGTGTCCGCCTCCCCGGGGGTGACGCATGCGATACCTACAAACCGACAAAATTAATAACGGCAAGATAGTATAGTATGCAATAGTGTCTTACAAAAGGGCTCTTCTTGGAACCGCAGTTAAGAAGACAAAGCCGCTTCGTATTTGAGCTAGTTCAGGTCAGGGGGCCTAGTTTGGATGCATACTTACAGCTTAAGCGCTCCATACATTTGAGGTTCAGTTATTTATAATTTTAGAGATAATTTCCTCAATAAAAATGATAGTAAACTAAAAAGGGAAACGTTTGTCTATTTTCTGGAAAATTTGCACGAGTTCGATGCAATAGGTACAACAAAGGAAAATAGGAATGGGAGGACCTTGTGCAGGGTCCGTCTGGGTTGGTCCATCTTATCTATTAACCTACCGCCGCATTTGCATTGTTGTGTTCCGGTTTGGGAATAAGACAGCCGGTGAAATGACTAGCAGAGAGGCATTCCATCTTAGTCCTCAGGGTTGGCGGTGCGTTTGCAGTCCTGTGAATGCAAATGTCTATGGGTCACTATTTCCACTTACCATCAGGTGGCCGTGTGCTCGTTTGCCTTCATAGGTATGCCATATAAAAAACTCTGATTAGCTAACTATCAAAATCAAGAATTTAAGTCAAATTGCGCAAGTACTTATTTGAGATGTTTGGTATGTTTAATTCTCGACTGTATATTTTAGATTGCATCGGATATAATCTCCTGCTAATTCTTATTCCTTCTTAATTCTACGCACCATAGCTAAAACGGTGAAAGAAAATAATGACGTAAGTATCTTCAATAGCAGAGTCACTATGTTATTTGGCATTTATTTCTTGAACAGAAATGACGGGGCGTATAAAACGCCGGTAAAATACACACGGATTGAAATGCGAGGTGCATTATGGAAGGTGCAAAAAGTTCCGGACAATGCCTGACGTACTGTACAGTTCGTCCAAAAACGAACGTACAGACTTAACGGAGTACTTATGTACATGTAATTGTTTACTTGACAGTTGCTATTCAGCTTCTGCAGTTTGTTATCCTTAGCGAAGCACCTTTTCAACATAAAAAAAACGTGGAATGATTAATTAGTTGAGTAATTTCACTTTGCGCCGAAGGGTTGCACTTCATTACCAACAGATGGCGCTGACAATAATTACTAGCAGCTGATCCTGCGCGCGCGCAGGCTCTACCGTGTATTTTATTGTAACGGATGTTTTACGAACAGCCTTCAATCCTACGAAACTTCACAAATGTAAAATTCGACAAAACTTTACCTGTTTTCATTGGATTTGACGTTGTGGAGTTGTAAATTTAAAGTTTAAATTCGTTTTTAAAATCGAATTTGTTCACGTATCATTTGTTAAGTATATGTAGTATAAAAAAAATCCTTGAAATTCGTTAGCTATTAGAATGCAAATTGTCGAAAATATTGTATTTAAAAATCCTAACAAATAAATGTGGCTACCTAAGCCTATTCGAAATAGTTTGAATAACGATGAATTGTATACTTATTCAACTCCGTGTGGTTGCCGGGTTAGAATAGTGCCACTCCATGTCTTCCCGTGGATGTCGTAAGAGGCGACTAAGGGAATATAGGCTTGTAGTACTGTTAGGCGATGGGCTTGCCACCTGTCACTAATACGCTAGTAAACATCTTAGCCTATTTGTGCAAAATGTGGTTACAGAATTATCAACATGTTTTTAAAGTTTTAGGTAATTCTGTAGCTCTGCCTACCCCTCTCTGGGATTACAGGCGTGAAGGTATGTATGTATGTATACTTATTCAAATATTTATTCTTTAGCCCTGCCTACCCCACTCTGGGAACGAAGGCGTGAGTTTATGTAGGTATGTATGTATCTTGATTAAGATTATACACAACTAAAACTGCTTAGCAATATCAAGTAAAATGCAAACCCAAGTTAATTGAACAAACCTACACGACACTACTCTTACTAAAGCGTAACGGATCCATAACTGATCTTAAACCGGCACCTTACACCTTACATTATCAGCTGTTGCTAGCACGTGCTAACTATAAACCAACTTATCTTTACCGTCAAACAAGTGCCATCAGCAAAGAAATCCGCCTAGTTTACAACAGGCTGCTATTTCCTCAACTGCATTCATAGCTTTGTGTTTCTTGAGTGAATTATGGCCACAGATAAGGTACGCACGTTTACGCCTTAATAAGGAAACTGATGACATTTCGTACATCGAGATCTTGTTTTTGTAAAATGGGCGTCCTGTAACCCAACCCAATGCTAGACGAAATAGAAAGAGTAATATTCGAGATTTGTCATAATAACATTTTGTAAAAGAATCATTATTAAAATAAGCTATCAAGAAAGAGCTCCATAGTTTTTTGATAAATAGTAAAATATAGAACCAAATAAATATTGACTCTAAATGAATTTTTGGCAACGACCTACTTCATAATATGTAGTTATTCATATTTAATGCATGACAAACGAGTGTCATAATTATAATTTATAATAATTAATTAATTTTATTTATAAATATGACGCTTGTTTGTCATGCATTAAATATGAATAGCTACATATTATTACTTGAAAAAATAATTGCGTCTTATTGTGTATTGTGTTTCGTATGAACGTTTTATAGAAAACTAGCTTCTGCCCGCGACTTTGTCCGCGTAAATTTCGATTACCGTTATTCCCGTGGGAACTTTAAATAAAAATCGGATGAAAAGTAACCTATGTGTTAATCCTGAGTATAAGCTATCTCGATTAAAATTCCATCCAAATCCGTCCAGCTGTGTGAAGAAGTAACAAACTAACACACACAAACGCTCTCATTTATAATATAAGTAGGGTTTCTCATGGTCATTAATATCGAAATAAAGTTCGTATTTATTTATTATAATTTAATTGGAGGCCAATTGAATCAAATTTCGAAGTAATCAAAGCCCAATCTTAATCTATAGTAGATACCCCTCATTTAAATACCAGACATTTGAATTTGGAAGAGAGTTCAGAAATAATAGGGTGAGTTGCAAGACTAACTATGGCCGGCCCAAGCCGGTCACGCTGCTGAAATCCAACAAAACCCATGGCGCTTTGTTTGGACCGAGACGGTGGTCCATAAGAATATTTAAACTGGGAACTCAGCGTGATTCGAACCAAGATTGATATTGTAATACATATATATTTCATGACGTTGCACGGCACGGGTTAATAAACAGTAGTCTAAATATCAATGATCACATTTCTCACCTCAAAAATGACCAGTCTCATACAAACTTCTACCACTTTTAGGGTAGATTTCCTATATCTCCGAAATTATCATTTTTTTATTTTAATATTAGTAGCCTAAATATACATTTCCACATTTCTCCCTCCAAAAATTACTAAAATCCCATACAAACTTCTACCGCCAATTTACCCTTAAGTTTTTCCAAAATCTCCGAAAGCAATATTTATATACAGTTAGACCTGCCGAAGGCAATATTTTTAATCTGTATACAGTCAGCCCTTCAAACATTTTCCACGTTTCTCACTTCAAAAATATATACCTACGATACAATTTTCTACTCCATATTTTACCACTTTAGAGGTAGTTTTTCCTAAATCGCTGAAATTAGTATTTTTTATAAGTATATTGCCTTTTATATAGGTAGGTAGATTTATTGTATTGAAGAGCAATTCTACCAAGTTGCAAGTAAATTTAACCATAAAAATATTTTTCCCTGTACAAACTTTGCAACGCCTATTCGCGGCTGCACATTATTTGCATTGAAGAGCATTTCTACTATGTTTTAAGTAAATTTGATCATGAAAATATTTTTGCCTATACAAACTTTGCAACCCCGTTTTATCCCTCTTGGGGTTGAATTTTAGTAATCGCTGAGAAATGTGTTTTATTATTTGTATTGAAGAGTATTTCTACTAAGTGTCAAGTAAATTGGACCTTAAAAACCAATTTTCCCACACAAACTTACTACTCCTTCTTAACCCCGTTAGGGGATGAATTTTAATAAAATATGAAACACGTCAATTCTGTTAAAAAATGTTTACTTATACAAAATTTTAAGTAGATATGGGACATCACGTTATCCCATACAAACTTTGCCCCCTTTTTCATCCTCTTAGGGGTAGAATTTCGGGAAAATGCTTTCTTATCGGATGCCTACGTCATACAAAGTATACTCCCATTACTCCCGTCAAGTTTCAGGTCTTTACGATCAGCGGTTTAGGCTGTGCGTTGATCGGTATCAGTCAGTCATTCAACACAAAGCATTTTATTTTATTAAAATAATCTCCTTCCTCTTAAACTAAAGGTATTCGCAAAATGCGGACAAAAGCGACTTACCGAACGCGATAAAATGCATCAATGGCGCAGATGCGTCGATTGCACGGTGGCTCATTATGTTAATATCGGCTATAATTAAGTTTAAGTAAAGAAATGATCGTATGCGAAGATTAAAAGACTTTATGGACGCAAGGTTGTGAGAGGTGTTTACAATGGCGTCAGGTGCCACGTGCTTGAACGGTGAATAAGAATGAACATCTATTTTTAGCTGGTCGTTATGTTGATAATAATATATTTTTAGTCGGTAACAATAGAAACAACGTTGCCTAGCTAAACTTTATAAAGGTACTTAATTCGGTACTTCTATTCTTATATTTTAATTTCTCTACGATTTTTGCAAACTACACTTAATTACTTACTTATTGAGTTTCTGAGAAGATTTATGGGTAAGGACCAAAACGTTAAACCATAGTTAAGCGCAGTTAACCATACAAACAACGAAGTCGAAAAAAGTTCTGTTGTGCGACGAAAATTATCCTTACGCATGGCTAATTTTCGTGTTACAACGGAATTTTTAATTGAGTCAGTTAGCGAGGCCAACTTTTTGGTTCTTACCCTTATATTATTCGTCCTGTTAATATGTTCGTTACATTCTAGTTTCTGCCAATTCCTAGAGTCTGTCTGTTAATCTAATGATTAGGGCCTTAGTGGTAACTGGCAGCTAAAAAACCAAAATAATCGAGATCGGTAGAATCGGTATAGACTACTACTACTAAGCCTGGTATACGAATTATACGATGAAGGTTTCACGACACTGCAATTCTGGAACCGCCACAGTAGCCTCAACCACCGCAATAAATAATAAGCAAGACTTTAATGATCGCAATATATGTATAATTAATTATTGGTCTTCAAATAATCATACATATATTGCGATCATTAAAGTATATTATAAGTATATAATTATTGGTATCTCAAAAAATATAGGTATTGTATCATACACTTAAACAGGCATTAGATCAAACGAAAGTTTTAAAAGCCAGTCAAATCTTTACTAGCCATAGGATTCCTTAACCCTGTGAATGGGTCATTAAAAAAGGTACAGGTGTACGAAATGGATAAAACATTAACAATCGGAACTACAAAAAGTATAATAAGGTGGGGGTGAGCGTGAGCGCTCGGGTTTACTCCACTAAATCATCTGTCAAACTCACGGCGGCGCCTGCGCCAGCCTGGTGCGTTGGTTTATAGGGGATAAGACTTTTGAGGTACCAAATAAAGTATGAAAAGTGAAAAGTTTCGATTCAGAAAATATAACTTGGTAATATAAAGTGCTAAGGGCAGATTTGTTACCTTAATGTTACCTGTACCGGCGCCTTCATCAATGTCTTCAGCAAACAGACAGACAGACATTGATTGACTTGATAGACAACGCACAATTTGAAGTACTGAAGAAGAAGTAGCAGGATTTTGAAGCACGCAGATTTTTACACATGTAGAGACATGTGTTTGAAAATATTCCCCGATGGGAAAAAACAAGGGAAAAGAGGAAAATGAATTCAACGATTTACTACTCATCAAGTCATCACCTGTGAATTACCCGTGATGGCTGTGATTCATTAATGAAACGACTTGATATTTCAGTCTCATTTCAGTCTCCAATATCGATGTCTTGGGGCAAATTGGCCAAGACTCATGAAAGTGAGGCAGAGAAAGGTTAAAGGCACACATTGGGCACGTCTTTCGACACTACTGCAACACCAATGTAAGAAATTCTAATTAAGGAACATTCACGCTGCAGAGCTGTTCCATCTCGCAAAGGTTATACTTATTCTGAGTTGATGGCCAATCTTCAGTAATTGCAAACAAAGGCACCAGAAGAAAAATAAGATATTTCAGTGCTCTACTTAATTGAAGCAGTGAAATATCTACTTCTTTTTTGTAATTTTCATTATGTTCTTAAGTACATATTTAATCCACATAACACCACATCCATACAAGTAAATATATTCGATTAAAAATACACCGTATCATTTCGATAAAACCAGTAAGAAAAATAATTAATGTAATGGTTTAAAAGAAATCCCTATAAACTTTACCCCACAAAAACCCCTCCCGAGCAATAAATACGGAATGACAGCGGAATCAATCGGCGCCCGCGCACGCTGCGCTGTAATTAGAGGCTGCGCCCGCGCCGGCGCTATTACGTGTTTACGGATTGTTATTCTTTAAAATGGCGTGACTGGGGAAATAGACGTGTTTGATGTAGCCAGCCACATGGCCCATAGATTTCGTGTATTGGGGCTACTAAACATTATTGACTCTAGAAAAAAATGTATGCCCCCTTAAGAGCACTCCCAGGAGTCCCAGGTACATAGTCGATCGTGTAAATTTCGACTTCCGAGATTTCGAAATTTAGTTTTCAGCAGACAACGAGCGAGACATCATCATCTTACTGCGTCAATTCGCGTCTCTTGCCGAGGTTTATGCATATATTTTATATAAGTATTTATATCGTTGTCTAGTACCCATAATACAAGCCTAGAGCTTTAATTGGGACTAGGTCAATTGGTGTGGCATTGTCCCCTGATATTTATTATTATTATTTAGATATTCATTTAATTTTCTATAAATTAGGTTTTCTACATATACAAATATAAAGGTAAAATAAGGTTATTGTTATTATTATTTATATTTTGGACATTATTAACAGTGCGACGCATCCCGATTATGAGTTACAATTTCGACTATAGGTCAAATCACTGGTGAATGTAATATGTAAATGTGAATAATTTTAAAAATACCAGATGACCTGAAAATAACCTTTCATCCTCGCAACAAATAAACAACTTCAGATCCCAAAAATCCCACGCCACTAAACTGCACCCAACTTGCATAAAACCAAACACTATATCCAGAATCCTGCTGTTGCAGTGCCAACTTTAACTGTGTTCAGTAAAGTCGGAATTAGAGTCGTTAAATTGTGGACCAGGTTCGTTTCGGTTATTAATGAACCAGTGACCCTTCACCTACTGTTGACGTTTCTCTCAGCTCTCAAATTGGTCGGAGTCAAACACGAGAGTGCAAACAACCTCGCGGGTAACACATCGGTGTTTAGCCGGTAAATATCCCGAAATGTTCCCAGGGCACTGCCCACGTGACTTTTGGGGATTGACTCAATGCATTTTAATGCATCTTTACGGCTAGCACAAACTTACTTCTCTCACTTGTCAATAGCCCTCCCTAGATATTTAACGTACACTAAAAAAACAGTGGTAAGATAATAATATTATGCTGGTTCTCGGCCTGCATTTGACATGATTTATGCAATTTTTGCGCTTAACTAAACCAAGATGTCACGTTTGAAAATATTACGTATACCAGAATCAAATCAGGTTTAAAAGAACAATAAAAGATAAATCGAATTAAACAACATAATAGTAGGTATTAAAAACACATTTAAAAAGAAGACAAGTATCCGATTAGAATTCTTAACCAATGGGTTTAACAATTTTAATCGGCATACAAATGAGTATAGTTAGGTTTAATTAGTAAATAAATCATGAAACTTTAAACTGGTTACCTCTGACCCTATATAGAGTTTCGATAACGGCTTGATAACAACCGTAAGTAAATGTTTGTAGAATGCGCGAGCGCATAGCCGCCGCGTGTTGACGCGCACTGATACGGGGTGTTAGCGCACGCGCTTGCTGAAAGCTCTTGATCCTCGCTGCGGTGTCAGATTATTTGGTATTTTAACAAGTATTTCCTTCCTGATTAACACTTTCTTAACGTACCTAAAAAAACGTGCTTACTCTTTTCAGTTCATAGGTCACACATAGGTCACACAGGTCTTTGCAGATTCTACGGCCTCTGTCTTTTCGTTATATATTGGGACCTAAGACGAGTCGAATTGGACACAAAGTTAAGCAATTAGTATTTTCCAGCAGCCCGATATTTTAGTACATACTCTAATGTATTGAAAAAATTGTATAAAACAAAGTAGTTCATTCAATTAACAGAACGAAACGTTACACTAGTTGATTCTAAATGAGGTCATCCCTATTTTGTGGGTAATAATAGTATCAAGAATATAAGACACGAGTAGCCGCGCTGTGGGAAATGGATCCCATTTGAGATATACCTGTTACATTTTTAACAGCATAAGTCTTTTACTGACCTCCGTACGGTGCGAGAAGCGAGTAACTTTCTGTGCTGATTTTTCTGAGAATAGTTTTTTGTTGGTTTTGAAAAAGGCACGTCCGCGTGGGATAAATTGTATTGGATTGTTGCCTGTACTTTCCATTTTTATCAATTTGATCTTCATGAATCAATATTTGGACCAAACACTGTGTAAAATAAATGAATTTTCATAAATGTTACAAAATCTTCGTTTAGTCGAACCATTTTCTCAGAAGGGGTTTTGCTTCTAGGTCTATAAAATACTTTTAAACTAGTGATTATTAAAAATATCAAAAGAACTACAGTACGTAAGTACATTTCGGTAAAAGAATCTCATTTAGAAGAAAGTCATTATGCATTATCGCATCAATATTTGTCTCTTTACTTTATTAACTGTGTCGTCCGGTATTTGTCTCAAAACTTTATATCGAGGTATAATTGTAATATCTAATGAAAGCGGAAATAATCAATTGATATTTGTACGCAGTTTGCGATATGTTTCAGGCATTACGAAAAGCAAACCAAGATGACGCTGGTATTCCTTATTCTGTGTTTCATTTCACGACTTCTCCTCAATTTCCTTGTTACGGCCCTTTGCGCCCTGGCGGACAAACAGAAGCCGCGTGGGTGTCACGCTCAGCCGTGGGAAGGTCCCTGGGAACCTTCTAATAATCGCCCACCGGCAACCGGACAATAGCCCTGTTGACAAATTTTACGGACACCTAAATTACCGTAAAGTGGCCGCTTATTCTTCGTCATAAACAAGCTAACGCCGTTAACAACTATTTACTTTAATCTCGTTAACAATACTAATTCTGTACCTCTGCCTACCCCACTCAGGGAATGAAGGCGTGAGTTTATGTATTATGTAACAATACTAACTGTAACGATTTCTTCTGTGCCGTAGCCGTTGCATGTGTGTGTAAAGCAGCTGCCATTCAAACATTCGCAAGAACATGTTTGTGTTAATTTTGTTGTGAATGATTGTTGTGTTAGCTTTACTACTACAGTAAATTACTCATAGAATTGCAATGCGTCTTACTTCAGACAACGTTAAGTATTCTTCAGGCAAGAGGATTTAAGGCTATTTACCAAGTTCAATGTTAGTTTTCAGACAGTTAAACAAATTCAAACTACACCGGATGTTTTTTTTGTAAATCACGTATGTTACAATTTGGCGCAGTGAGTCTGCTAAGATAAAATAAGATATATTTGAGGTGGTCCGATCTGCTAAAAGGATCACTAGGGAGATCGGGACACTTCATATAACTCGTACTTTGTATATTAACGGCAGGGTTTTTGATCCGTAGTTATTAAAAATACACCCAATATTCGTTTTAAGATAAGTAACATAAAATAAATATAATACACTGACTGTTTGGTCGCATCAGTAGAGATATTTATAATAAAAACTAATATTTATAATAATCCGAAAACGAAAATGAAAATATTTGCTGGCAATGATCATACCTACAAATTTATCCTTAGTTCTGGATCCTGAGCTAGGAAACCCTATGTTACAGGAGCCAGGAGTACACAATTTTAAAGTAACTACTTACTCTTAGTAAAATAGTGACTATAGAGAGCCTTATTAACTACATATTTACTAAACTAAAACTAAGAATGCGTGTTCTATGTCGTAAATTTTACACATAATAATGATATTGCAGATAGCAATGTCACATATATAAATAAATAAATGGTATTAGTTACCTATAGAATTGGTGCCAAAAATCTTGAACATTTAATTGACGATGTGATATCCCTTTGCATATTTCGTGAGGTTAAATAATAAGTTTACGTTTGCCAAGTGATAATAAAGCGACAATTCTCCTAAACATCATTAATCAATTAGCATCAATTTCTCGGTTAGTCTGTTTGTCACTTCCTCGAAGATGCTGGTGCTACGCGGAAGTGAACCATTAAGTTAATTAACTTTGTTTGCCTTATTGTTAGGGGTAAAATCTAATTTGATTAGTGTCATCATCTCAAATTGGGTTTAATTATGTTTTTTTAAGGGTCTTAAGCCGGACCTGGACGATTTTAACCAAGCTTGTACGCGCTACATGTTATTGTATCTAATTGCTTATATACTAAAATTTTATAGATATCTGATAATGCTTTAAAAACGTGCGATTGAAAAAAAAAAGTGATCTGATTTCAGTTATTGCTATTTTTTATGGTTAAGGTGCTCTTTTGTTTGTATTAAAATTATTTAAATAGTAGTATTTTATAAGCTATGTAGATGTTGCTCGCGACTCTTTCAAGCTACTCCGGATAAAAAGTATCCTAAGTCTTTTCGCGGGATTCAAGCTATCGCTATACCAAATTTCATCGTAATCGGTTTAGTGGTTTCCCCGTGAAACCGACAAAGTTACTTTTCCATTTATAATATGAGTACTATATATATTTTTTAATACATCTAGTTTTAATATTTAATTATTTAATGTAGTTAGTTGCTTTACTTATATTACAGCCGAATAAATGCTCACTCAAAGTCAAAGGTTATCTGGAAGAGATCCCTTAAAGGGATAAGTTCGCCTTTGTTTGTTATTTTCCCATTTGTAAAATAAAGTATTTACATACATACATACATGTACCCAGTGCCTTTGTTACATGTGCCTTTGATAAATTATTTTTAAAATATAGAATCGGTTACAATTCTTAGTATATTTTTATCCACCGCTGCTTTTCTTGGTACAGTACGGCATATCTCGACTGTCCTTTTACTTGCCGCTTCCTTATTCTATGGCAGGATGTCAAATTACTGACGGTAGAGAGCCAGCGTCGGCGCTTCTAATCTTGTCTGTTACTTAGCATACTTTATTATTCTCATCGATATTTATGTGTGTGTTTATACCGGATGACATATGACATGACTTCGGCTATTGCAGTTGTATTTTATTTGGAAATATATTAATATGTTTAAGTTCAAAAAACGCCTACAACAGATTTTAGCGGTGACCATGTCCCACACCGTTAAACTACATCGTATAATTTTACCAATCAAGTAATTCTCCGAATATTGTGCTCCAAATGCGCCTATGACCCATGGCTTTAAGACGCCACAGCCAAACTTTTTGTAAGTAGTGAAGCACCGTTTTAATGGTGACCGGACGAAAGTTCAGAGGTCCCCACTTTTTGGCAATCGCCCGGTTTCCTCTCACGGCAAACGATAATTTAGAACAGATTAGGAACATCATGTTTTGTAGAGATAAACCGGTCGTTGCAACTTGCTTTGTGACGCCTAGATGTTTGTTAAGATTAACGGTTTCAGTGCCACCTTTCTTAGTTTTTGTACAATGGACCCCATTTTACCGCACCTCATTAAGTTATATAACTACTTGTTGTGATGCTGAACATTCCCGGTGCTACTCAATACCTTGATCATCATCATCATCATCATGTCAGCCGAAAGACGTCCACTGCTGGACAAATGCCTTCCTTAAGGCTCTCCACTCGGACCGGTCTTGTGGTTTTCGCATCCACTGCGTTCCCGCGATCCTTACAAGGTCGTCACTCCATCTTGTTGGAGGCCTACCTACAGCTCGTCTCCCAGTCCGCGGACGCCACTCAAGAACCTTCTGACCTCATCGGCCATCAGCGAGCGATGTGCCCCGCCCACTGCCACTTCAGTTTAGCTATTCTTCGGGCTATGTCGGTAACCTTAGTTCTACTGCGGATATCATAATTTCTGATTCTATCACGCAGTGAAACCCCGAGTACAGCCCCAATACCTTGTTAGTGTGACGCAATACTTTTAGAAATCACCTTGGGGAGGTACCTACTCAGTGATCGTATTGACACTATAGACACAGATTAAGTAAGAGTTACTACGTAACAGATATTTATCTGAGCGAGGTACGTCCGATAATCACCGCCTGACGGAACATAGTTGCCGATGCTAATACATCAAGGATGCCCGCGCGCGGCGATGTCAACTCGCTCGACCGGTTTTTGAGTGTCGAGACATGGTCGAGACACGTCAAGCGAGATGCAAGTAGGCGAGTAGTACACTCTTACTTAATCTGTGGTAGTAGGTACATTCTAGTCATTACGTCAAGTTCGGTTAGATGTGTGTGGTGTGTTGTTGTTTCTTTGAATTATTTTGGTGAATGTATAATTTAAAAAAATGACTTATTATTGCTGTGTGAGTGGGTGTTTACACAAGAGAACCAAAAATAATAAAAAGGAAACGTTTTTCTCTTTGCCAGTGAACGAGGAAAGGTCAGTAGTTGCAATTTATTTTTATTTATACATATAAGATGATATACCTAAGTATATTGAAGTGATCAATCAACACGAAACAGTGTTCATCAAGTTAGAAATATTTAATTATCTAAATTCGGGGTCAATAGAAATGATAAAATTATTGGTTTACAAACAAATCAGTACTGTTTGACACATAACCTCAATATTTCTGCAAACGAGTTTTGATTCGAAAAAACCTATAGTTAATAGTTATTTAATCTTAAACAGAATGTAAAAGTAACAATCAAGCGTGTACATCAAATAAATATATATATTATATTTTGATTATTCAAGTAACTGTTTTTCTCATAATGTGTACCTGTTAATTTATATTAATATTTTCGATGTGTTGACAACCCTACCGTTCGAGCGAGCAACCGTAGGTATAACTATACGTTCGCAGTAAACTACGAAAAATGAACTTTCAATAGGAGTTAATATGGTTTATTTAGGCGCGTTCGGCCAGCATTATACATATATTTTATATGTATTCAATACTTTTACGTGTTGATCGGACCTACTTTGTCGCTTTGTATAGAAGTGAAATATGCCTGCTATAGACACTATTGACGAGCGGCGACCTATTGTGTTTATTTCTAGGCTCGTTAATAAATACGATTCTATTATTCTATGAAGATTGATGAACGGCTAACATATTCAATAAGACGTTAACTTCAACGACATTTTCACGTAATTCATCATGTGAATTTGAATTCATCAAAAATAAACGGGACATAATGAGTAGGACTGAAGGCATCTACGATTTGTTTGCCTATTTAGCTGTGGTACAAACAAACATTTATTTATTTATCTATTAAAGGCTAATAATTCTCGTGCCCACGATAAACCCTCAGTCGGTTTAAGGTTCCAGTGTTAACACATTCAGGTTCAATTATAGTATCTCGATACAAATTCGTACTGGATAGCATCTATGTGGAGCGCAGGATTCGGTCACGTTTTAGTACCGTCAGATACTGCAGTTCTTGCCACATAAACGTGCTTGGTGAGATACGTTAATGTTGACCTTTGTCTATTACGTTTGGCATATTGAAACGACAGCAAAAATTGTTTCGGTTCATATCAGCCTCTATTCACCTAGGTAAAACAATATTACTTTGGACGTGTTTCCGTATTGTCAACATTTTGATAGCTGTTACGATTCAAGTGACAGTTATGGCGATCGAATTAAAAACAATATTGTTTATTCGAGTTGAACTGCGTAGTTTGAGCTTAATGAGAGACTGTGAAAGCTAAAAAATAAAAAGCGCTTCCCAAGAGAAGACCACTTCTGAGAAGAAATGGCGCAAGAAACTCAACAGTCAGTAATTTTTTGAAATATTATTTATGACAAATGACAATGATAATGCTTAACCTAGCATTATATAAAACTATGAATATTAAATAAAAATATCGTTCCTAGTTGAGTAACTCAAAATGATCACAAGATCAAAGAAATAAAATATTTATGCTCGCCTATTTATACACGGTGCACGACAACCACATGAAATAAAGTTTCGACACGTTCTCCTACAGAAACCGACAAGTCCGTCCCCTAGACATAGTAAACAAGATACAATGTGTAGGTACATGTTTTTATGACTAAGTTATTAATTATTAAATTATTTAAGTACCTCTTTAGGCCGAGCATTTTTGTCAGTTAGATAGTGTTCCACCTAATAGCTTTAGACATCGACGACTTGGAAGTAAGCTTTATACATCAACGAAATTTTCAAGTCATTTTTAAGTGCTGAAAATCGTACCTAACTTCAAAACTACATCGGTTAATTTATAATAGAAATGAATGCATTGAGCTACAAATGGTTTATATACTTTACGGACACGAAAATTTCTGGAAATTTTATTTTTATTTCTTGTATTCAATCGCACCGCCTCGTGACTCTTAAGAGTCATCAGATAACTCCCAACGAGGCGGTAATGCGATGCAAAAAACACTGGGTAATTATTTGACAGGACTTAACTATAAAGTCAATGTCCACAACAAGTGCGTTTTTAATAGTCCCTACCTACTAGTTAAGTCTATAGTAAATTATTTTTCTTGGTTATTTATGATTCGTGCGTCATCTACCCATCTGCCGTAGTCTCTATAATTGGCGTACTAATAAATCTTTTCACGTGAATCTGAATTCTCTAATTAATATATTTTTTCTGCCGACGGTACCGAGGCGTGTCGGCTCCACTGTGGGAATGTCTGCTCGTGAATCGCCCGTGGCTTATGACAATTTGCATTTTTTTGCCGACCATACCGATGGAATCGCTTAGGAAGGCGCATGTTACAAGCTTAGTAAGACAGATCTTAGTAATTCAAATGAAATTGAACGTTAATGTTGGTAACAAGTGTAACAACGAGCTTTGCTATATGTACTTTACTTTTAGTTGAAACAAGTAAGCGTATCTTAACTTTCTAAGCTTACTTTATTATGTTGGTAGCCAGGCTTTTTTAGTAGTACGAGTTTACAGGTGCATGTATTAGGTTTTGTATCTGATTTTTCAAACTCTCTAGGAGAGGTTAGGACGAAAGTGTGGGAGTATAAACTGCGTTATCACACTATACTTGTGGCTGTCTTTGTCTCTTTTTCGGTAGGGGTCCTAGTCGAGGAATATGACGTTATAATTATAACCTTATAGTCGGATTCAATATCAACTTTATTTATAGATATTGTATACTTTAACTCCTTTTCCCTAATTCTATGCCCCTTTTTCTTCAAATTGTTATTTTCCTTTGAGTGATTCTAGCCTTACACTCGTATGTTTTAACATCCGATTCGTAAAAGGACTACAAGACGTATGTATACGAGAGCTTAGTTTATTTAAAATTAAAATACCAAATAGAAAGTAAGTAATCACAGAATAAAGATATAAAACGGGTAACGTAACCTTAATTCTTGCATTTTCTTCTGTAACTTGGGCCGTGACGCGACGTATCTCGCCCCGCGGCGCCGTCCGTGCTCGGCTTTCTTTTGTCGATAGCATTTGTCTACCGCTAATTGCGCACAGCACAAGGATCGCGTGCGCGTGCGCGAGCGCCGAATCACAGTACTGTTAAGTGCTCTACTGTTTAGTGTGTACCAACTGGCCGTATACTATACTTAATGGTCATTTTCTATTAAAAAATGAAGACGGGTAGAGCCTCATTTCTTTCCCAGGAGTAATATATCGTATGAACACCCATTCCTGTCAAATCCTGTCCGCTGCAATTGAGAGGATCAAGGAAAAAATCGGCTAAGTGCGAGTCGGACTCGCACCATTATCTGTAAAATATCATGTTTGTTGTATGGGAAACCCCCCTCATATATTTATTACATACATACATACCTTCACGCCTTCATTCCCAGAGTGGGGTAGACAGAGCTACAGAATTACCAACAACTCTAAAAACTTGTTGATAACTCTGTAACCACAATCTGCACAACTTAGCCTAATTGTGCAGATTGTGCATATATTTATTTTATTCTGTTTTTAGTATTTTTAGTTATAGCGGCAACAGAAATATATCATCCGTCAAAATTTCGACTGTCTAGCTATCACGGTTCGTGAGATACAGCCTGGCGACAGACAGACGGACATACAGACGGGCAGATGGACAGCCGAGTTTTAGTAATAGGTCCCTTTGGGTACGGAACCGTAAAAATCCCATACATCAATCTTAATAAAGGCAATCGCGGCGTTGGGTGACGGCGGCGGGGTGCGCGGGTGTTTCGTTTTGCTTGAAATTACCACAATAAGCTTTTAAACAGACGGAGAATCTTAATTCACCAATTTTTTTACTAATATAATTGCATTATTTCCTCACTATGTAGGAAAAAGCATATACCTCGGCGGAAATTCCGACTCGTATTTTAGCAGGCCTCGCAAAGTTTTGGCCAGCTAACCACCTCGTCAGGCAATTCCCAATCATCTACAATAATGTACTTTTTCGATGCAATATGTGCAACCAGCCAGTCACACACAGATTGTCTGTGTTGTCATTGTCTTTATCTACCTTTGTCAAGAAAGAGGGGGATGAAAGGGTCATGATGACTATAATAATAGCCAACCGTTTTCAACATAAAGAAGACATCGCGCAGACAACGTTGGGTTTAGCTCCTGAAAGACAGTTTACTCGGATTATAACTTATAACTTTCAAACTCCAACCAACCTTCAGCTGGAGTTTCTCGGCGCTTCTCCGCAATGATGGTACTTGTCCGGAGTGATAGTAGATTCACTCCATATTGCCGAGACGTGTAAAAGAGACCTCATGTGGCCAATTCAGGTACCTATTATTTTATCGGAAAACTTTTCAAGGAACTTTCATTAGGCACGCAGAATATTCATTTCATTGAAAGGCATTTATTGCAGCATGAATATTTTTTTTTTGCAACAATTTGAAAATTTCAAAACATCGTGATTTCAGTAGGAAATAGCGTTCGATGAAATGAAATTCGATGGAATGATACAATCGATGAAGTGAATTTCGATAAAATTAAGGGTTACCAGCCAATTCACTAAATAAATACCTATATGGAATTTTTGAATTTTGAATTTTATAAATCCGTAGCGGAATCATCCACTAGTCATGAAGTTGAAAAAAAGTGATCACTGTGAATAACTGCCGCCAATGTCATTTAAATTTGAGTCACGAACTAGTTTTTGCTGTCTTTCGTGGATAGTGAAACAAAATGTTAACAGTTTTTTTTTACTTTAACAAAGGGACATAATTTTTTAAGCGCAACAAACTTCGTAATTTCAAACATCAACATCCATATACGTTACACATTTTTGTTTGAGGAGCAAGAGTACAAAGAAATCACTACACACATCAACAATGTGTAAGGCTCATAAATAACATTACATGTATTAAATGAGTGACATGTTCTACAATTAAAAGTTAAAACTAAACTTATTTAAATTAAATAAAACTAAGCTATTATAATAGTCACCACTATAAAAATAACACCAACTCTAGGAGGTCCGCTCGTGGCATGGTCCCTATGACACTGGCTGCATTACCTCTCTGGGTAGAGGTAAGCACCAGCTCTAGGATCTTCGGAGGTGTCTATGAGCCGGGATGACATAATTTTATTACATTATTTCGATATTTTGGAATGTATAGCAACGCAGTACTCTGCAGTATGGGTTTGGTGTGTAGAGCACCTTGACTTGAAGTTCAGTCAGATTGGGAAATGTTTTGTGTTCCAATAGGACTCTCAAATCCAATAACTCCTTATAAGGATTGCGTGCAAGTTTCGAACCAGATGCTATATTAGTGTTCTGACAGTTGGTGCGTCCTTAACAACTATAGTGGTACCCATGTTTAGTGTGTTCGTTTAACCATCATTGTTAAAACGTTATTCTAAATATACAAGTGGTGGTAGCGGTAGGCTACTACTGTAGGTTAGGACACACCGGGACACAGGACAGTTTCTAGCAGAGGGTCGTGTTTTCGAACCTGACTTGTACCGGAACATACTACATCTCCAGATGAGAGAAGGCCTGTGCCCAGCTGTGACCCGGTAATATAAGCCAATTATATTGTGTCAACGAAAGACACACTTCTAAAAGAAATGTTCAAGGTAGAAGAGTTGTCTTGAGAGATTTTAGCCTCTTCTATGTAAGCAAACAAATATACTAACGATAATAATGATATCACGAGGAAACCATTATGAAGGTAAATGTTTTACCATTTTCCAACGAGATCAGATCCTACTCATTTTCATAGGAGTTACATGAACACGTTCAGTCGCTCACATTGCGTATAAGTATGTAGGTAAGTACCTACTTACTTTATAACTAGAAAGAGGGCTAGAAAAATGAAGCTGACCTTTTGCATCAAGCATTTATGTAATTGACTTGACATTATGTTGTATCTATACTTGTTTGTGTATGTAATACGTGTAATTACAATAAACCGTCTAACTCCGAACGTAAATCCAGTCATAAGTGCATGCCTAATATTTTGTATGCAGTGAAGACACAAATGGCTAACCAGCTTCCGTAAATGCTAAAGCAAACGTCCTCACATGGTCATCCAACATCACAGTCCAAACATCTTAGCGAGCGCTGATCATTGCGTCAGCGATCACAAACACGAAACAGTCATTGTCGCCCGTTACTTTCGTGTCATTAATAGCCTAGGCTTTCTAATGCTTTTACGTCTCTGTAGCCTGTGGGTACAGTCACGCCGTAAATTAACTTGGAGAAATCAATATCATAACACCTAAAATATTGTCTATGTAACCTGTAATCAACGTAAGCGAGTGACCTATGAGTGAACTTTGTCGCGAGAAAACATATAGACCTTTTCCATTGCTGCTTTGGTTACCAACTTGCTTGAGTAACATCTGTTCAAGACGGTGATGTGTATTATGCTGATGTTTAGATTCGTGTTTTTTTTTTCATAGTAAAGAGGGCAAGTAAATCTCGTGAGAACAGCCCGTGGCGACATTCATATGCGCTATATGAAGACCGTACTTAGTTTTTTTCTTGAGCCATCACGTATGTGTGCGGTAATTGTATGTTGATTACGAACGTGAAAGGGCATAATGTACCGGCCTATATTAGTCAATCTTGTAGACGGGTTATTTGAGTTCAACCTTTGAATATTATACTAGTTTTAAAATCATCAATAGGTATGCAAGAAAGCGCAACACCGATAACTTATGAATGGAAGAGAATAGTTATAATTATTTTCCATTCATTTCTATTTGCAAAATTTATCGTCATAAAAATGAAGTCTATTTCCCACTACCTATACAGTCAATACCTACTGAGTAAGGAGATACTGGTGGCATTAAACGTATTGAACAGCAGTCATTAAATCGGAGAGATGTAACAAAACGTACTCGATTATAATCTAAAAGACCGAGTTACGCGCAATGGTAACTACAGACTTTTAACGATTAACTATCGGTTTTTATCGATAATGTATCGATAATCGATAGGTCGTGATTTGTGTTTCCGCTACCGTTTCATGTAGCACTCGGGTGCTTATTACTTAGAGATAAGTCGTTATTAAGTGTTTATTTATTGGAGATATTGCTAAACCGTTTGGTGGTCAAGTTTTGGGGGTCTGTAACTTGAAGTACTTATTACTTCTTTAAAATATTAATTTTAATCTTTTCAACCTTCATTTCAAGCCTTTGTTACCTACTTACTGGTAACACACATTATTGACATATTGATAATTAAAGAAGTGGGTCTCTGCCTACCCCTATGGAAAACAGGCGTGATTTAATGTATGTATGTATGTATGATAATTAAATTCAATATTTCTATGCTTCAGTTGAATAATAACTGCAGCTGGATCGCAGTTTGAGGCAATTGTGTCTGAACACCACGCAAATCGCATTAAACCATCCTATATGATCCTAGCTTTACAGCCTCATAACTCGACATAGATTACTACCTAATTTAATTTTACTTACCCAATAATTGAGCTACAAATCCAGCATACCAACCTAGTAGGAGTAATTCGACGGATTCTCGCGTAACGAGCGGCCCGCGGCTGGTTCACACGGTCTCACTGCATGAACTGATCATGGACAGGGTGTTATTCTCTTTATGCTCGCTGCCAACATTAAAAACACGGATACATTTGGTTATTTACAAATTGACAGTTGCCAATCATGTCTTTTAGCATGAGGTTACCAGATCTATCAGCTGATTGCACATTGGGAACATGGCTATATTCTGCGACTCTATTCAAACCTGCCGGTTAATACAAATAAGAGGAGAGTTTCAGTATTGTCTTAACCAATTGCTGAAATAAAATAAATTAACAGGCGAATAGGATACGAGTAATCAAAGTTAGAATATCGAGTCCAATTTATAAATAAATAAATTAGGCCGGTGGTGTCGAAAAGAGGACAGAATGTGTCCTTTTAACGAATAAATTATAATACTTAATTATTTAATCACTATAATACTCATTATAATATTTCTTCTTCTTCTTCTTCTTCTAATTACTTTCCAATATGATATTTTCAACAATAGCTATAGTCTAAATTATGTAAACATACTCATCACGAATAAAACTGGCTTAGCTAATCGAGCTTTTGTATAAGATTTAGTTGGTTAGAAACGGTACCTTTGTTTGTATTATTACCTAGTACCTAGTGCTCAAGAAAAATGTAAAGTAAGTAATATTTTATTATTTATACATTGCGGTTCTTTCCCGTCATAGGAATAGAAGAGCAAAAACTGAACGACAAAGGCAGAATGAAGGCAGATGTTAGTGCCGTCGTTGCAGAATATTTTTTAATGTTTTTTTTCATAATTAGCACGTCTGCATCGTAACGGTTTTAGGTATCGTTATATGTGCCACTCCACAATAATATTTTTTTTACAGCCACACCATAGTGCCATGATAATAATCTAAAGTTCTGTCAAATTGAAAAGTTTGCAGATGAAATCAATAGAACCAAAACCATTTGAAAGGTTCTAAATCTAAAACAAAATATTCAAATTTAGATCGTTTGAACAGT
The DNA here is from genome assembly GCA_927399475.2 of Acleris emargana. Classification (NCBI taxonomy): domain Eukaryota; kingdom Metazoa; phylum Arthropoda; class Insecta; order Lepidoptera; family Tortricidae; genus Acleris; species Acleris emargana. The sequence continues at coordinate 11,036,678 of OV656851.1, forward strand.
AAAACTTTTAAAATTCCCAGGTGATTCAGATTCAGCCGCAGCCGGAATGCTGCCCGCGGCGCGTTCACACGCCGTGCTCCGCAGATGGGCGGCCTGGAGACAGCACGATCGAGTATGATGCCGGCCTTACACAGTTTTCGTTAGGCTCTTAGGACACGGTTCCGTGGTATAAATACATATTATCAAGAAAAGGTATAACTGATTCAATTATTTTGATTATTTACACTGAAATACTAACAACCAGATATAGGGTTTCAGGCGTTTCGGCTTTTCGTATTTTGTGCCTGTCAACTAAACACAAAAACTCATGCTTAGCTTAGGTACCTATAACTTGATACGAGACCTTTGAAAATAGTTAGTGCGACGAAATATTTGATTTTAAATTCACTTTCTGTAAATAGCAATATGACGATGTTTAACAAGAAATAATTTCAAGTCACTTTTTTGGCTTTTAAAAATATAAGAAATCAGAGAATAACATAAGTAGATACCGAGAGATCTCTAACAAGGGCATCGCTCCTTGATAATCCTGGCAACAACGGCTACTGATTGTCAGACATTCCGAACAAATTAGAATTCGGAAAAAATACATTTGAATTCGAAACGTTTGCGTGACGGTAAAGGCTACCGATTACCGAATTATTTTGTAATGCCAAATGTCTGGGCATCATTGGCAGTGACCAACTGCAATTTGCAAGATGGATATGAAAGGAGGGAAAGTTAATGCGGTTTCTTAATTCTTAACCTCAAATAATCAAAAACTAGTCTGCGTTTATTTTTAGTTATACTTCTGCACGTTATTCTACTTAATCATGAAAATAAATAATGAATGTGAACGTTTTGGATGATATTTGGGTACCTATTTAGATTTTAGAATTGGATGGAAGTTATACTTGGGTGATTATTCGGAGTTTTAACCGCCGTCATTATTGTCTTCGCATATTATTCAAGATAATCTTTATACATTTCTTATTATTTTAAATGGAATGGATACTACCACTGGATCCGTTGAGTGTGGTGTGACATCAAAAGTTGCTGGTAGTTATCATTACTTTTGTCAATAGATTGTAGACAACATTGACGGCGGTTGAAACGTCCGAATATTCACCCACTTACAGAGAAACTCCAACTCCTGAATTAAAACACGGTAGGAACCTACACATTTCTGCAAAGAAAAAAATGTAGATCCCAAGGGAATACCAATAAAGGATATATAGGCATATAAAGTCACTAGTGCATCATAAAAATGTGGCATAGAAATGTTGAGTTATATTCCATAACACCTGCATGCGTAATATATATGCATATGTTTTAAAACATCTTCTGCCGCTCCACCTAACACTACAGGACGGTAGTAAGAAGTAAAACAATATCATATATCTTTTCGCTACTTTGTAATAAAATAAGTGGGTGCTTCTTCATTACTTAGAGTTATGATTATGAAGCTGCAGTTTATTTAAATTGTTTTGCTGAAGAAGTGGTGCTTCGGTGAGTACATATCAGAAAGATCAAAGCTGTAGTGAAATGTAATTCACACTAAAAGAAAATGGATCGTGTGAATGCGCGGATTGCTTGAAGACTTGATACGGATCAGGCAATTTCGATGATCACTAACTTTGAGCGATCCGCCATTGTTGGGTTATCCCACGATTTCGGGAAACAGTTGCATCAGTTAAACTATTCGAAAGTTGAATTTGAGTATGATGTCTATGATAATACATATCTGCCGTTTAATTGAATTTTAAGTATTTAACGATATGGTCTCCATGGGCAGCGGTGCTCACTTCATATCATGTGACCCATAGCTCGTTTGCCCACTCTAGCATAAAATAACTAAACTAAAAGCAAATATTGTCGTCAATATACATATGTTAAAAATAATAAAGTGCATAAAATCCACCATCTTGCTTTTTAGGAATTTTATGTAGATATTTAGTGACACTCGCGGCATCAAGACTAATCTAATGACATATCATTTATCAACATCGGTTCGCTCATTGAGTACCTAGTTACGAGGGGACATAGGGACAGGCATCATACAAACAGATCAAACAAATAAACTCCTATTGGGCTTCGCCGCAGTCGGGTAAAAAAAACCAAACTGAAAGTCCAAACTCGGTGGGCCCACATTAACGTTAAAATTATTCCAAATTTCAGTTAATAATTGACTTACCTAAATACCGTTTGAAATAAAAGTATTAATAATCATGTAGAGTTAAATAAAAGCTTGTGAAAATGCCTGTTAACATAAAATAAATAACAAATATGGAAGTGAAAATGAAACTTTCATCATCCTAGACTGAACAGAGCATAATCTGGATATGTATCATTAACACATTAAATAGCATGAAATCGATATTAATTGCGTTTTGGATGAGAAAAGAAACGCTCTCTCGTAAAAACAAGGCGTGAGTGTTCCCTAACATCCATAGACCTGTACTTGGGCGCCAATCTTCTAAAAGGGACACTACTCAACGTTACATTTATTACATTAAACTTTAACAAAAGCTATTGCAAAGGTGTCATTCGGCATACAATTAACATTTACAGCACAATATAACTCAAAGGGTTCCGCTGTCAAAACACGAGTGTTCGCAGGTTATTTTTTCCCGTTTTTGCCATCGGAGTTGCCCAGTGCAGGTGCGGAATGGGCAAAAAGTTTATGGCGGCGCCTGTGGTTGTGTATGGGGGCGAATTCACGACTGAATTGTGAAATTAAGTTTTTTAAGTGCATGAAATAAATGTTTATTGTTAGGTGTCCAGTTTGAGGTTTCGAAGGATTTAGAATAAGTTATAATTATGTTCTGAACTTATACCTAGTAAATAATCTTTTGGGAGTTTAAATAAAAACATCGTAACGATGCACGGATGTTTAGTTAAAAGGCTTCGAGGGGACCTGTTCACATTGCCTTTATTTAACCCACTTCAAAAATAGAAGGATGTTCTAATGGGATTGTATTTAAATAGATGCTGTTCACACATTGTAAATAATTGGCCAATAGTCCTAGGTATATCATGATTGAGATTTATCATTTATATTTTAAGGTACCTAATAGACTAGATGCATTACGTACGCTGTTCCCAATTTTCTATCAAATATCTAATCTAATCTAATATCTGTTTGATAGATCATTATAATTAGGTGCAATAAAAAAAGGTATCGTTCAACTATTTGAAGAGGGGAATGCTACAGCAGTCGCAGTGAAATACAAAACGCCCTTCTAATCGCAAGAACATATTACTACGCAGATTTTTGGAGCACATACGTCCTTTTACTTTGAATGGAGTGTTCGTCAATTTTTTTCCCACCTGTCCCGGATTCAATTTCTCCACTCAGGCGCAGCTAATACGCGTAACGTTCAAACCGTTAGGGTAACTTACTATTTAAGTTTTTTCCCCTGTTTGGTGTTGTAAGGCTCGATAGAAGGGTCTAAGGGGTATTTTTAATAATTTACGATCAATAGTTAGATTTTTTGTCTCGAGCAATCGAATAAAACAAATAAAATAGTACGAAAGGAATTTGCATCGATGTTTAATAGGTGTAATTATGGTTTATTAAGAATTAAACAGAAGCCGAAACACATTTAAATTATATAATTATATTAAATCATTGAAATGGTTTTTTGTTATGCTGCCTTTTAACCGACTCCAAAAAAGGAGGAGGTTCTATGTTACACTGTATTACAAAAATTAGTGATATATATGATAGGTAACTGTAAATTGTGATGAACTTCTAACAATTACAATACTTAATCCACATAAATACAATAAAAAAATAAAACTTAAAGTATTTTAATGAAAATAAAACTAAATTACTCAAATAATAAGGATATAAAAATTAATAACCAGTATAAAAAGAATACCCCCTCTAGCAGGTCCGCTCACGGCATGGTCATGGGTATGTCACTGGCTGCATTACCACTATGGATTAAAAAAAAACTTTTTTGGTTTGATACTAGAGTATACTTCCGAGGTGGTCCCATTATCGCGAAATTTGAATCTCATGAGTGGTCCCGTGAGGAATTGAGGGAAAAAGCTTGTTTTTTTTTCCATCATTTAAATTATGACGAAACCGAAAATATTTTAGTTTAGGTGGTCTCGAAATTAAATTGCAATCATAATGCGGACCTAAATAAAACATTTGTAAGTTAGTTCTAAGTTTTAATTCTTGTTTCGAGTAAACATGGCGGTCACGCGCGGGCACACAAATCGGCTCAATCGATAAAGCGCGCGCCGGCCGCCGCCGCCCGCGCCGAAGCGCCACTCTTGCGCAGGTTACTGTACGGCGACTGAACTAACTTGATCCTTGATATTATTAATTTCTGCATATACTTATGTATACATATATATTAATTAGCAAGAAAGGCCGCACAACTAGAGAGTTCCAATGAATTAGCATAAGCTGCTAACTGAATGAAATGTTACTTGTCGACGAGATTTGGTTCTGACCGTGCCTAAGAAACTAGCTGTCCCGGGTTCCATTTCCGGCAAGGGAAAATATTTGTTTATTAAGCGCAAATATTTGTTGCTAAGTCTTGGATGTTTGTTATGGAGGTATATTTATGCTGGTTTAGTACCCATAGTATAAGCCTACAGCTAAGTTTGGGACTATGTCAATTTCCCCGTATATTTTTCATTAATTCGACTTATTTGAGGTACAATTTGGATCGGTTGGGGTGGGGAAGAAACACAATGTTAAAATCATACAAACTTAATCCAAAAAATTAAAAAAAAAACGGTATAAGACTTTTCGTAAAGTTTATTATTGCATTGACATACTTAATTTTATTTTCGAGAATAATCATACGAGTTCAAACTCGGTGTGTTTACTTCGGTGGAGATTCTCTGACAAAATTTAGATTTCGTCATCAGATTACCCATTAGACGACATACTTACGAAGGTAATATTGCGACGGGTTTCCACGCTCGTAAACATACTAATACTAAACCTTAGTCAAAAGTTAAGTTATTTGACCCAAAAGTTGGTAAATCGCAATTATTTTCTTGATCAAAGTAAAATAACCTCTATGCCAATTGTTTCAAGAAGAAACTATTTGTATTGTTTTAATATTTAGACCTGAATTAGCTTTCGATTAAAAAACATAGCAAGGGGATAGATTAATTGATTGGTTGTTAGACGGATGCTGGCGAACAGACGCACACAACTGGACAAAGGATTGAGGACTGGGTAGAACTTATTGGACGAAGGTTAACATTAAATAAATAAAAAATAAAGGAGCAAGTGGTGTCGGTCGATCCCAACTTGTTCAGCTTGTGCAGACGAGTGGAATGCATTGCGTAGGGTTGACACTGGCCTAAGTAAACATCTCGCAAATATCGCCATTGTCAGACCAACAAAACGGGGATACGGTTAAAAAAACGGCGTCAAATTTGATTTCGATGTGTGATTTGGGTATTTGTGATACTTTGTCGGCTTTTTAATTTTTGAAATGTAGTGACTAATGATTGACGATTTCGTAAGAGACTAGACTAGTATAATAGGTACTTGGAATTGCGGTTGGTATCTATATAAAAATTCAAAGGATTAGGTGTCATTGTCCTACGAAGGCCACAGATTAAAACCTCTTTATTAACAGTATTAACACGCACACTGACCTATCAGTTATCACAAATGACTGAATCCTAGAATGTGGCTTTTATTGGTCGCGTCTTCACTATAGTTAGAAATAGTGCGGTAAGGGGTCGAAACGTCGGATATTTTATTACATACTTAGTTACGGTACATCTTTTGCTTTAGCACTTATTTCGTCAATGTAGAGTTACAAAAGCCATTTCAAACTTTCTGTATAAACATAAAGATAAAGTAAATTTTCTAGAAATTTATCTAGAAGTTAATTTGAAATACTTACTTATAACTCTACATTCTACATAATATAAATTTAAAGTAAAAAACTTGGTCAAGGTCATGGGTCGACTGTGCGTATAGAAAATGTAACTTAGCGCCACTGGCAACCCTAGCTAGCTGGCAGGCGACACCGCCGGCGCCTGCGCATCTCGTCTAACTATTGTTTCAGCGCCAGACAGAATGCGAACCCGACGCTACCTGCACTTTGTTCGGCGTGCTGAGAAAGATAGACGTAACGTAACGCATGCCATGAATTATGATATGACATTTATGGCTCGGTATGTTATTCTTTTTCACGCGCATGCACGTACGTACGCGCGGTCGTGTGCACGGCGAGTCAAGGCAAGGATAAAATTGACCCGAGCGCAAGTAACCATTATACCTACTTCGATACCTGTATGAAAGAAATTGCAACATAGCGTTGTGGAAACTCTCCGTTTACATTTTCGCTGTGATGTTGTCGACGTGAAATATAGGCCAAGGAAAATAGAAATTTAAGAATTCATCCTCTTGTCATCCCAGAAATTTTGCGCGATCTCGAGAGTTGAACGGTAACCAAAACAAGTACTTTTTACGATAACTCCTTACTATTTACTGTTTTTATGTGAAGGAACTACTTTTGCACCTTTTACTTTTTGAGCCATATGCAGTAACAAATTGAGCAGTGCGTATCCTATCATAAGATCAATCAGACAATTTAAAAGCGTGTAAATAATAACTTTCATTTTTAACTTCTTTAATTTACCTCTTCGGTCGCGTGACGATGGTTGCCACAAAATGGCGTAGCCAATAAACTTGAAATTATCTCCATCCCTGTGGTCCTTAATCGAGCAGCCTGTCGGGTCACCGCAAAACCGATCCACTCATGATACGCGATCATTACAACTGCGGAACGAAAGACAAGGTGTAGTCGTGTTTTAGTTTCAATATCATCATCAGCTGCGCATCAGGTGGACTTTCGTGAGGAAAGGTGTTCAATAAAATTTGTATAAAAACGAATTTCAACCCCGATCGGACTAAACTAATTGCCGGAAACAGACGGCCGGAGTTAATTATACACTAAATAGGTCAGACTATTATCTTTGCATTATCCAAACGCGGATCTAAGCACCTTCGCAATGTCAAATGTCAATTGTTGGCGCAAAAATTAACGCTCGCCCAGCTGTCTGGGAATGAGAGCCACGTGCGCGCGTAAAAAATAAAGAATGGCGGCGCAAGATGGCGGCTCCGGTGCACTTGACATTTCCAATTAATTTGCCAGGACATCTGTGCCGCTAGCAGCTGAACGATCGGTTGTTTGGGCATAATGCGGATTACGTTATGTGCGACTGCGGATGACAGAGAGGGGTCCATTCGGGACTAATATTATCATTCCATGCGCCAAACACGTTCTTTATATTTTTTCTTTTAATTTATACTATGGGCCTCCCAATTATGGACCAAGTGAGAAGCCTTGTCGATAACTTCTACTCTTCGCAAGAAGAATATCTACTGCTTTTTAAATTGCAGACCTCTTGTTAAAAGGTGTTAGCGATCGTATCACGTTAATAAAAATTCTTGAATTTTATTGCGCTGTTATGGCGATGAGCGACGCTTCTACTATAGTTAGTCTAAAATTAGAAAACATTCTGGGTAAACGTATTAATAATACAACTAGTAACGTAGATATATCTCTCTTTAATTAAAACTTGTATTATTAAGGTTAGTGGTACTTCGAATGGGGCCAATTATAAATGTTAATTTTTGAGAGCTTATTTGCGCAAATTCAGGCCCCACCGTTAATTGGCAACACCAACATGGAGTCTTGAACAAACCGTGCATTCAGTCAGACGTTGAGCTGACGCAAGTGCGAAAAAGTTCTACTTTTGAAATTTCGATTGGTCTTTATTTTACCCATAATAATCACACTTTGTAAGTATCTCCTTCTTCTTAGACGTATTTTATTTATTATTCTATGCTAAAAAACAATGCAAAGCGCCTATTTTCTAAGTAAATAAGAGCTATCAAAAGGATGACAATACGATAACAGATCAATAACGATATTGTTTTTACCGTGCTGAATAGAGGCCCTGGTACTACATACAATACAGCTAAGCCGCACTCCTGTTATTATAGCATATATTGCCTTCGTCTGCATGGCATACCTATAATGCAACAAGTCTTTTAAATGCTCCTTCGGAGTCATACAATCTGTGAGATTCAAATCTCGAGAACATAACGACGAGTGAGAAAGAAGTACAAACCCGACGGCCCTTTTCAGTCCTGTTGCACTGTCATTAATAAGCATTCAGTCGTTTCCGAGCTTCTTTCATGAGGCGTGTAACTTTAAAACCTTGACCATTCAAAGGGCATCGATGGCTGGAAATAAACAAATTCTATTTTCAAAATGAAGCAACGGAAGTTGTAAATTAGTCTCTAAATCTGCTTCCGTTGGGTCTGCTAACGGGCAGAGTAAACCGAGGCGAGAACAATGAGTCATTGAGGCGGGCGATTATATGAAAGTGTGATATTGACCCGGGTGATGGCGGCCGTGTTATCTTTGACGACTGCCGAGTGCTAATGACAAGTGCCTTGGTTTTGAAATGTGTGGTCACAAAATAAATAGACGGATATGGAAATGGGATTCTTCAGGAGCTTCATAAATTTGCGCGACGTGAGACTCAGAAAACAGAGATGCACAAACTAATCAGTACCTACCTATAGACATGTTCAAGAATGGCGTTACGCAATTCCAATGTTCATTTGAATTCTTGGGTACAATTCAATTCATGCTAAGCTAGATGAAAGATACAATATATGTAGAGTCATGTTTGTTAATTCCTGCAATGGATTCTTCTAGTCAGCACTATAGTTTTTCGAAGTCACAAATGTAAAAATTGTTTTATACTTGTGACTATTTATAGCTCTTTGAAAGTCGCCTAAAGCTTGACATGTGTCAAAAACATGTTCTAGATAATGAGAACTTTGTTCACCATGCCGGCACCATACACCCATCTGGGCATACACTCCATCCGCTAAACAAAAGACAAACACATGCGCCCGCGTGGTGATATCATCGCATTCATCGCTCCCATATGCAGATTGTTTGTCCGTCTGTAAACACCTGAGTATTGTTACGGTATCAATGGGCAAGAGCTCGCGTTCCTTATGGATTTATCCAAGTAGGTAGAGCTTATGATTCAGAAAACTAGACCACCTATTGTAAATTTATGATAGTTTTCAAATGAAAACCGCCAGCAAATCTGTCATCTGTACAAGCATCCGTTTGGTCCTCAGCCAAGAAGGAATAGAAACACGTGAACATTTAACGCAGTTCCTGCGACAAGTTTAGTGAAGGGTAAAATAAGGTAACGATACATTAGGTACACCTGCCAAGTTATTTTCCGTTGTTATGGTGTTACGTAGTTATTGCAACAGCTAGTCTCGAATGTAATTACGTATAACGCTAAAATATTTTGAATGCGAATGTCCATGACCACTGGGCGATGAGATTGATGAGTTTTAGGTTAGTACTTGTCATACAAATCACACTCAAAGTACAGCTGCGCCAAATCTTGTGCTACGAATATCTTGCGGCGGCGTCAAGCTTCGTTTTCTATCCGTTCTTACTTTTTCTTGGTGAACAGCTTACGGTTTTGGAAGTAGGGTAAAACGAACAATCCAAAACAGTAGTTTTTGGTACATAGTGATTACTAATGGCCTCTACGAATTATCAGCTGTATTAACTTGAAATAATAATGGTATCAGAAGGACCGTTTGTTCACCCCACTTAGTAAAAATGTGTATAAAATATATAAAAAAGGTTTCATTTGTAAATTTGCCAAATGGTCAGAGTACTTTTAATCTTGAACAGAACTATGTTTGACGATATTATAGCCGTATTGATGAAGATCTAAGAGGGTTGTATGACTATTTTAAAGCTATACTTGTCCATTAAGCGCCTTCGGCTGCGGCGCGCTGTCAGTACAACGATGCTCATTCTACGGAGATGAGATGCGCCTTGAGGCAAGATTCGTCGCATAGCATTTTCGAATAAAAATAGATTTAAGCTCGACTAGAGCAAATAAAAGTAAGGAATCAATCCGAGAATTCCGAAATTATAGCAAATACCTTTTGATTAAACTTCTTTGTCTGTTTGTAACGCTTTCACGGCTAAACAGCTAAACCAATTTAGGTAAAATTTGGTATGGAGATAACTTGTATCCCAAGGATGAACATAGGGTATCTTTTATCCTATCATAGTCGACACATCTCTCTATCATTACGTTTACTTTAATTCTTGTTGGACTACATACTTGTCTATACCCACCGTAGTATCCTAAATAAGTATTTTATTTCTCAAATAAGAAATAAAATAATATAAAAACACAACAGATTCTTACACAAAACATTCGCATATCCTCCCCTCAAAGCTCGTAAGCACCTACAGAGCGCGCTACAATAGATGTGCCCCCCCGAAGCCACGCGCCTGACGTGTGGCGTCCATGTGGCCGGCACGTGGCGCCACCTATTGTGCGCTACTCGTTATTTTTGGAGTTGCGGCCATTTTTGGTATTATTTTTTTAATGAGGGAGCTGGTTTAGGCTCTGATGGTATTAAAAGATACTATATCGACTGTACAATAATAAGCCTCTATTCCTTTAAATTATCAAATTAAATTACTGTTCTCCCAAAGATTTTTTTAAGCTAAACACGATATAGGTATTATGAATGAAGTCACGGGCAAAAGTTAGTATTCCTTCTAAATATGAGTGCAAATGTTGCTAACCACTGTAGAACAATAATAACTTTATCTACTACTCTAAAATATACACTTTACCTAAACACTCTAAACTGAAAAGCCAGGTGTGGTCAACCCAGGCCAAGACAATATCGCGGTATAAATAAACAGCAACGCAAATAGACACTTCCACCAGATGGCCGGGGATATCCTGCGGGAACAGATTGCCGGTAATTATAGCCTGTAAGTGGCGCGTGCGCAGCCCAGAGTACTTGACGGATGGATTTATATGATGTTTGGGATATGTTGTCGGCAGCGCGTTTAGATTTCTATAAGTCTATCTATATACGTTGCCGACTATCTAACTTCGGTGTGAAATACAAATTAATTTTCGACAATTCAAAAGCTTTCTGTATCCCTTAGCATATCCCAAGAAGAAGACGATAGGTTATCTAGATTATTTTTCGTTGAAAAAATTACTTATTACTACTCTTCGACTCACTCTGAACTGAAATCTTTTTTTTCCCCACTACTACCCTATATACAGCACGCTTATAGGATTAATATGGAAGTGTCCTATAAGTAATTATTAAACAGACGAATACTACCATTATATTAAAATCAAAAATTCTACTTAGGCACTCAAAGACACCGCCGCCAGTGCCATATTTATGGAAATTAAAAATAACACTGGTCAAATGTTGCCAGTCTGCCATCGCGGACAAATTTGGTATCCAGGCTTCCGTTCGATGCAGTTGGTATCACAGGTACACAACCTTTTTATTAACGTATTAACACTATTTTTGTGAATTCAAAGTAAGTCAATTGAGATGCCCATCGTAATATTACCTATTAGAGTTACGATAATAACTGGAAATGGTACTTTTTTGTTCTGCACTCCTGAAGTTATACATTTTGTACACTCTATGAAGTGGTGTGTCGTACTCTAGTGTCATGTTGTAACTTTGTAAGTAGTTGTGTGCACTTATATTATATGGCACACAACAACGCAGCGCCACGTAGATTTTTAACAGAGTTCACTTTTATGTATGTACCTAAGCTCTTTATTGCACAAAAATATAAATATTACAATATTCTCTCCATCGGATCTCTTCCAGCTAACCCTGAAGTAGATGAGTAAGGACAATGCATGGACATGACTTGTCTAATCTTGTAATTAGCACTCACGTCACGCTTATAGCAGTCTCTTTTCTTTGCCATTTACAATCGTACAATAATACCTACTGCTTAACTGAGCAGTGTGGGTTTGATGTTAGAAAGTAAAGTGGGTGCGGTTTGCGAGCGTTGTCGTCGTTCATTGGGCAACAGCCTATCTCTACATCATGAGAAAAAAATGAATTGATAGGCTTAGAAGTTCAATGTTATATTTTTAAGTCAAGCACTACCATTCAACAATTATTAGATGTTATTGTGGTTAAAGGTTCAGGTTCAGTAATTTGAGGGTATTACACATTCACTATAGATTTATAGAATGCACCAGCCAAATGTAATTATAATACATTAAAATACGCACTATAATTTATGAATAATAATTTCAACGTTGCTTGGACTTAAATAAAAGAAAAGCACATAAAAACGTCGGTATTTGAACAAAGGTTGCCCGCCCCTACGACTTCAGGATGTCGGACTTCCGAAACAACTGTTCACGATACAAGACAATGAGTGATGGCGTCTCCCTATTTACTTCGGAAATAACGCCTTTGCCATAAATTTGTTCGGTTTAAACACGAAGTATTGTCGCGTTTAGAGAATTGTTAAGAAGATTTACAGTTGTTTACTTTGGGATGTAAATTGACATGATGGAATCCCTGTCGGGACTTCGACCTTATGGGACCTTTTGTGCAAGGCATCTGGTTCCGTCACTAAATAATAATATTGGCACATGGTCAGGTTCCTAATTTCAATATAAACTTGTAACTAATCTCAACAGTGGGCTGACGACACGTTAGCGTAGTTGATAGTGTTCCTGCCTACGAAGCTACCGTCCCGGGTTGAAATCCCGGTAAGGTCAGATATTGTGTGATGAGCGCGAGTATTGGATGTTTTCTATCTATTTAAGTATGTATATCTCTATGTAAGTTAGTTTATCGTTGTCTAGTACCCATAGTACAAGCCTAGAGCTTAGTTTGGGACTGGATCATTTTTTCCGAAATTTATCCAGTTTATTTGGCGTGTGGTTGCCGGCTCAGAATAGTGCCAGTCCAAGTCTTCCCGTGGAAGTCGTAAGAGGCGATTAAGGGAATAAAGGCTTGTAGTATTGTTAGGCCACGGGCTGGCAACTTGTCACTAATGTACACTGGTAAACATCTTAGCCTGTTTGTGCAAAATGTTGTTATAGAATTAACAAAAAGGTTTTAGAGTCATTGGTAATTTTGTAGATTTTTTTTCGAACGGAAAAAAATCTACAAAATTACCAGTAACTCTAAAACCTTATGTTATCGCCGTCAGCTAACAGAATCACCCGTTTGGTAGGCCTAACACAGGGAAGGAAATTATATTTATCTAGAGGGATAAAGAAAATAAAATAAAAAATATATATATAGGTATATAATATATAATACCTACTCGTACTTAATATATATATATATTATGTAGTGAATAATAACACATAGAAACCTAATCAACGCATCAATGTTATATGATTGAAAAAATTACCTTCTGTTGGAGTTTCTTGCGTTGTTTCTTCTCCGTGGTGATGGTCTTGGCCGAAGGGCTTGTAGATTCACGCCTTATTACAGACGTGTAAAAGAGCCCTCATGTCGCCAATTTCATCATTTCAGCCCATAGTCGCCCACTGCGGAAAATAGACCTCCCTCTTTGATTTCCAGCGAGAACGACCCAATGCGGCCTTCATCCACCGTTGTCCTACCACCTTTATTAAGTCATCTGTCCATCTCGTGCAGGCGGTCGTCGCACGCTGCCCCTGCCAGGTCGTGGTCTCCACTCAAGAACCTTTATACTCCAACGGCCGTCGGTTCCTCAAGCTGTGTGCCCTGCCTATTGCCACTTCAGCCTACTATCTAATGCGCTGAGCTATTTCGGTGACCTTAGTTCTTCTGCGGATCTTCTCATTTCTGATTCTATCACGCAGAGAGACGCCGAGTAGATATAGCCCTCTCCTTAGCTCGCTGACCTTTCTTTTGAGGCCCATAGAGAGAGACAGATCAGATCCATGTCATCACTGGTAACACACACTTTCGTCTTGAGGCACTGAGATATTTTGGTCGAATACGTTGCGAAGTTTCCCGAACGTCATGTGGCCAATTTACTGAATAAATATTTTGAGTTTTGAATTTTTAATAAGATGTCAATCAAACCAGATCAAATTTGTCCTGCTCATTTCGATATTTTATGGAGTTGTGTGCGTGTCGTACGAGAGGATTACGCCTACATAGGTACTTCAATTAGACGTGTATGCAATTATTACACTCATGTTAAAAAATCTTTTTCAATGATAAAACCTACGTACCCGATGAATTAATAGTACTTATACCACAGTAGTCGTAATATAATATTGATAACCGATGGCGATATCAGAAGTATTTTAACTGTGACCTGATTAAATAGTTCACCTACAGTTGTTAACCCTTAGCATCGCTGTTAATAGTCCACAATGTGTACTTGTGTCAATAACAACTACACGGCGCGGTTCGTTTAGATCAGATATAGTGGTTTTAAGATACATTGTAACATTAAGATAAAGTCTTGTTCAGTTAAGTACTCGGCAAAATCGTTACACAGTGTTATCGTTATTACTCCAATAAAATAAACTGTATGAATTAATGATATATATATAGTAATCCTAACGTGGCAAAAGTCGGCTATCCGCCATTTTTTTGTTTTTTTCTGCAGGCTTTTATTAGAAATCCATGTTTTCAACCTTGGGGTGCTGCCTTGGGCTCTGTTATGTCCATAAAACAACGACGAAGCTTTCGAGACTTAAGACTGCAACCTAAGAACGTAATTGCGTTGCCAAAACGGAGGACTAGGATGGAATGCCTATGCTAGTAATTTAACCGGTTGTCTTTTCCCCACAAAGGAACACAACAATAATCATATCTCGTGCATCTCAGTCAAAATCAGATTTTTAATACGGCTCTAATGGCTACACCATGCCGTACTCAGACTCAGTTTATGACGATTAATGGTGCGTTCCTACGAGGGGAGGTCCAAAAGTTCGCGGAATGGAGGGGATGGGGGTGGGGATGACTATATTTTTTAGTATAGTACTAATGGCCAACTCATTAAGAGTATATATACCAACTTTCAGCCTGAAGAGCTCATTACCTTTTCGATTAAGAGTACACGGAAAAAAATGCTCGTAAAATGTGTTTCTAGCCAAGAATATTTAATGTTTCAGTAATATTGTTTAATGTCAAATAAATATTTTCTTGGATTAATAATAAAGTCTTAGCTCAAAAGAAATGATATTCTCAACGAAAAAACATATTATTCTTCCTATTTTTACTAAAATCAAAACAATGATCTTCGTTTCAAGAAGGTTTTAGTGTTGTGACAACAATGTGTTACTTTCTTAAATTATTATTTTCATGTGGCTTGATAAGAGAGTACACTGTCTCAATTCAAGACATGTAAACGATTGAAACAACAGTTTTATTATTTCTTTAAACAATTCATAAAACATTCTTTACTGAAGAATTATATTATTAAAATGAAACGTGCCTTTCTTTCTTTAAATATTTTCCATTTCTCAAAGGGAGAAAATATGAATTTTCACAAACAATAATAAAAGGATTTGTCGAAAGACGAATGAGTTTTAATGTGAGTAAAAAATATTGTTTGATTAAAACACTATATTATTAAATTAAAGATTATTAATTATTAAGTACAAAAAAAACATTCTTGGTTTAAACAATTTTTTTTTTGGGTAAGTAAGTAGTAGTATTGATGTAAAAATATCATAATTCAACATAAGATTGCACAAATGTTTTTAAACAATACTTTTTTGTTTTGGTAGAATAACTTATGGTTTTAATTCAGAATCTGAGTGTTTTGATCGAAGCTTTTTGTTACTTTTGTAAGGAGAAAATAAGTGAGATTTAATAAATATTTTTTCTTCGAGCAATACATAAAACATTATTTACTGAAGAATTATATTATAAAAATGAAACGTACCTTTCTTTCTATAAATATTTTCCGATTCTCATTGTGAGATAATATGAATTTTCACAAACAATAAAAAATACTTTGTCGTAAGACTACTGAATTTCAATGTGAGTAATAAATATTGTTGGATTAAAACTATAATATTATTAAATACAAGATAATTTATTATTTTGTATGAAATAAAACATACTTGGTTTAAGAATATTATTTTGGGTACCTGAGTAAATAGTAGTATTGATGTAAAAATATAATAATTCAACATAGGATAGACAAATATTTTCAAACAATACTTTTTTGATTTGGTAGAATAGCTTATACTCTTAATTCGGATTTTTAGTGTTTTGATCGAAGATATCGGTAACTTATTGCAAGGAGAATATGTTTTCTTCAAACAATACATAAATCAATCTTTACTGAAGAATTATATTATAAAAATGAAACGTATCTTTCTTTCTATAAATATTTTCCGATTCTCATTGTGAGATAATATGAATTTTCACAAACAATAAAAAATACTTTGTCATAAGACTAATGAATTTCAATGTGAGTAAAAATTATTGTTGGATTAAAACTAATATTATTAAATACAAGATGATTTATTACTTTGTATGAAATAAAGCATACTTGGTTTAAAAATATTATTTTGGGTACCTGAGTAAATAGTAGTATTGATGTAAAAATATAATAATTCAACATAGGATAGACAAATGTTTTCAAACAATACTTTTTTGATTTGGTAGAATAGCTTATACTCTTAATTCGGAATTTTAGTGTTTTGATCGAAGATATCGGTAACTTCTTGCAAGGAGAATATGTTTTCTTCAAACAATACATAAATCATTCTTTACTGAAGAATTATATTATAAAAATGAAACGTACCTTTATTTCTATAAATATTTTCCGATTCTCATTGTGAGATAATATGAATTTTCACAAACAATAAAAAATACTTTGTCGTAAGACTAATGAATTTCAATGTGAATAAAAATTATTGTTGGATTAAAACTAATATTATTAAATACAAGATAATTTATTATTTTCTATGAAATAAAACATCTTGGTTTAACAATATTATTTAGGGTAAGTACCTGAGTAAATAGTAGTTTTGATGTAAAAATATCATAATTCAACATAGGATAGACAAATGTTTTCAAACAATACTTTTTTGATTTGGTTGAATAGCTTATACTCTTAATTCGGAATTTTAGTGTTTTGATCGAAGATATCGGTAACTTCTTGCAAGGAGAATATATTTTATTAAAACAATACATAAAACATTTTTACTGAAGAATTATATTATAAAAATGAAACGTGCCTTTCTTTCTATAAATATTTTCCGTTTCTCATCGTGAGAAAATATGAATTTTCACAAACAATAAAAAATACTTTGTCGTAAGACTAATGAATTTCAATGTGAGTAAAAATTATTGTTGGATTAAAACTAATATTATTTAATACAAGATGATTTATTGTTTTGTTTGAAAAATAACTTAACTTGGTTTAATAATATTTTTTTTGTTTTCTTCTCGTCTATCCCATATTTACCTACATCATTGAGATTTGCATCTTCTAGATACAGACATAACAGTTTTTTGACGTGTGCTGGTAAGGGCTTGAATAATTTGGTGAATAAGCTGGATATCGTATTTTATTGTAAAATCCCTTCCGTGAGGCGAAGTTTGACAGCTAAGTGTAAGTCTTGCATTAATACAATTAAGAAAAACTGGGCAAGAGCATGTCAAACCATGCTCAGCATGGGATTCGGTCGCCGACATCTACCACATGTACATACCAACTACTACGGGCTAATTTTCTATTGCGAGTTATTTGGTCTGAGATGATTTTAGGTACCTATACCTAACCCCTTCGCTCCCTTCCCGCCTGCGCCGCTACTTTTACGTGTATTGGCTACAGATAGACGGTAAAACTGGGAAAGGACACCAGACAGGTCGTGTACCTAAATGCAATTGTATGAAAAAAAGCAAGTGTTTCTAATTATGTGACTAGGTACCTATGTAGGTACATTTATATACATACATATATAAACCCACCCAGCACAGTTATTGTATAGGTACTAACTAGCCGCCGACTCCGTCCGCGTAGGTAAAAGTAGTTTAATACGAGTAGCTATTACTTCGGAAACCAGCCATTTTTTCGGGACAAAAGTAGGTGCCTCTACCTTGTCTGTCTCGGGGGTACCTATAATCTATATAATGTAGCTACCAAATTTGGCATTACCTATTGACATTCTTCACTGACACTAACAAGGTAGGTAGGTACCTACCTATTTTAAAAGTAGATAGATAGGCGAAAACAGGTTTCTCCGAAAAATTACTCAATTGCGGAATCACGATAGGTACAGAGGTACCTAAATGAGTTCTAAACGGACGATCTCGCGAGTACTTATTATTATACGTATTACACTTACGGCACTTACCTATCTAAGTATACCC
This sequence comes from Acleris emargana, assembly GCA_927399475.2. Taxonomy (NCBI): domain Eukaryota; kingdom Metazoa; phylum Arthropoda; class Insecta; order Lepidoptera; family Tortricidae; genus Acleris; species Acleris emargana. The sequence continues at coordinate 11,054,865 of OV656851.1, forward strand.
TGTATACCTAACTTGTCAGAGTCACATTATGTGGTCACTTACCTGTTTACTTGACTAATTAAACTAAGTAAGTAATCATTAATAACAAAAGTTCAGCAAGGTAGGTAAATAGGTACTTTTAGTTTATTATTACACAGTTGGCAGGTACTTATATTTGATGCCACGACGTATTCAAAATACCAATGAGCTCAGTCACTTTTTTGTTTAGGCATACTAAAGCCGGGATTAAGTACCTACTCTCAATACCAAAACGACACACCAAATTTTAGCTCATCAAATTAACTTTTACTTACGGAGATGCGCAACGTTTGCATTGCAAATCACTAAGAAAGCGACGAGTAATATGCGTGCAATAAACAAATAAATAGGCAAACAATAGTAGTTCACGCCAAAAATTCATAACAAGTACCCAAAATATTTGCAAAAATAGTCTTAAAGTTTGTAGAATCAAGGTTTAGTTTTATATGACGGCGCACTGCAGCGGCGGCAATTCACAAAGCTATGACAAATGCCGCCACGAGCGGCTCGTGGCACTGCACTCACCTTTGAAGCGCGCACGCCGCCCAAGTATAGGTTTTTATAAACGGTCCAATAATATGTCGTACACAGTTTGCCTAAGAACTAAAATTGCTTGAAGGTATTTTAAGCGGTAACCCATTCGGAGGTTTTGATACTGGTAAGCGGTAAGCCAAATTAACTCAATCGAATGGATTATCCGTTTAATGTGTAACCCGATTTAGCGCTTACCGAAATGTGCGGGTTTTTAAAAATCAGCGCTATAAAAACCCATTAAAAACCCCGGGTAAGGGTAAGCGGGTCCGGTCCCTGATTAATTTAAGATATTTTACAGATTTTTATTATTTGTAGTTTTGGTTTTGGAGACTTTTAGCTCTAACGAAAATGACACTTTTAGAGTTCAATATTTCCTAAGGGTCCCCAAATCTTAAAATGGATAATACCTGCACATGATGATCCTTTAAGGGCTATCCAATAATACCTCACATGATGTTGTACTAAGATAAAAATCTAGACACGCGGGAGCGTGTCAAGCCAAGTTCAAGAAACAGAACTGGCGAGGCGCACCGTGTGTAATATTACACGAACCATTTGGAGCCACTTTTGACCCCCTCATAAATCAAAAACTATTTTACATAAACGTATCAAATTTTGCTCATATATTGAGACTTGCGAGATACATATGTGTTCTAAATTTCATAAGCTTATCTCAAACGGTTATTTAGATATTAATGTCCAAAATTCCTCATTTTTATCATTGACTGACCTATAGACCAAAACTCTAACCCAGTTCCAGATGACCTAGAGAGTTAAAATTTGGTATGCAGATAGGTAATTAGATGAATACAAAGGAATAAATAAAAAACTGTCAATTTTTAAATAATCAGATTCTATTATGAACGCTTAACATAAATACCTAATATTACTTAGGTTACCTACGTTATTAACTGGGATTAATTATTATTTTTATATTTAGCGCACATCAATAGTGTAAAATCATTACCTACTCATAAATAATGATAAAATAATAGGCATTTAGATTTTCGGTATATACACGACGCGCGCGCGCCGAGTGACGCCGGAGCGGCGCGGGCGCTGTGACGATCGAATCGAACCGTTGACGCGAACGTGGCCGAGCGAGCGGCAGCCGCGCTCACAAGCGCGAGCGCCGGCTTGCTGTCCGTCCGGTTGTCTCTCGATATCTGACCTATAAGGTTGCAATTTATGCTGCGAAATTGCTAAGTTTTCTTAAGGAAAACTTATAATTTGTAGTAATATTATTATTACAATTTCTTTAATAAGTTGGTACCTACGTACGTATAGTATTATAGTATAGGCTATAGTTTAAATAAATAATAATTTTATAGTTATAAGTAGGGAGGTGTATATACTTATTATTATTACAATTCCTATAATAAGTGGGTACGTAGGTTTAGTATAGTATAGGCAATAGTTTAAATAAATAATAATTGTATTTTTTAGTAAGTAGGTAAGTTAAGTATAGTTAAAAGTAAGTAGGTGTATATACCTACTTAACTCTGAGTTTGAGAACTTGTTGATAGTAGCAAATAGTTTTATCTTTTTATTACGTAGGTAGGTACCCACCAAAAACATAAATGTAAAAAAGGAGAGCCAAGTTCAATACAAAAATTATTCTCTGCTGTGGGCTTGGCAATGCAATTGTTTTATATTTATAAAGTCTACTTTTAGTTTTGAATTTGTCCTTTTAAAAGGACCCACGGCGTTACGAGGATATGTACTTACCTACAAAAAGTAATGATATCCCACCAAAAACATAAATGTAAAAAAGGAGAGCCAAGTTCAATACAAAAATTATTCTCTGCTGTGGGCTTCGCCGCAAAAAGAATGGAGATCTGAGATTGAGTGCCAAGTTCTATGCAAAATCCAAATATGTAGTCTAAGGGCTCACTTGGCTGGTTTTCCCATACTAATTATATAGCCTTCGCATGTTCTAAACCTGTTACCTTTCGGTTCTTATTTTATTATTCCGAAAATTTGGCTTGCTGGTAGAAACTACCCATCGAACATAAGGCTCTCCCATGACTGTGTAAAAGTAGGTACTTAATAATAATTCGTATGGAAAAACCAGCCAAGTCAGCCCTTAGACTACATATTTGGATTTTGCATAGAACTTGGCACTCAATCTCAGATCTCCATTCTTTTTGCGGCGAAGCCCACAGCAGAGAATAATTTTTGTATTGAACTTGGCTCTCCTTTTTTACATTTATGTTTTTGGTGGGTAATAATTTCACACTTACTTGCGTTAGGTAACCCAAGGTAAACTGAAAACCTTTTTTTTTATCCAATCCAAATAATCAAATATATATCTTAGTGTGCGGACGTATAAATATCTATCAGCCTTATTAAAAAACCGGGCAAGAGCGTGTCCGACCATGCTCAGTGCAGGGTTCCGAAGCCGTTACTACAAACAAGTTAGACCTCGCGACAAACTTAACTTTGCCTTGCCTTCGACATAGGTCGCTGTCAGTTTACCAACACCGCAAATAAGTTTTCGGTACCTAGGTGTAAACATAAAAACTGTTTGTAACTCAAAAACCTCCATTCCTGTTAAATTCGTTATATATATATGTGCTTACATTCAAGATATTTTTCAGATTTTTAACATTTGTAGTTTTGACTGTAGGGGACGACGACGACGACACTTGACTCTAACAAAAATTAGCGCTTTAAAGCTTAATATTTCATAAACGGATACCTTAATCGAAAAAATGATCCATCGACACCCCACTCTATGGGGTAGACAAGAAAAAAAAATCCACCCCAGGTTACGTGAAGGGGAGCTATACCAAAAAAAAAAATTTTTTTATATTTTTTTACCACTTTGTTGGCGTGACTAATATGTATATTTATGCTAAATTACAGCTTTCTAGTACTAAGAGTGTCAGCTAGGCTGGGGACGGACGGACAGACGGACGGACATGGTGGAACTGTATGGGTTCCTAGTTTGACTACGGAACCCTAAAAACGTGGAGTAACCGTGGACTAGTTAAAATATGCTTTGTCCTTATCTGTCACTGTGACATTTAAATTCGACAGATAAGGACAAATAATAACTTAACTAATCTACGGTTACTCCTCATTTATTAATAAGGCTGTATATGTTTCCCAAATTGATGAGCGACGAAGACAAATTGGTGAGCGACGATATGCCTCCGAACTAAAGAGGTCGTTCATGAAACGCTGCTGAGCCTGCATTAGGGCTGGCGGCAAGCAATTCGAACACTTGCTTTAAATTTAAGAAAATGTATGTTATTACCTTTTATCGTAGTGTCGTTGTATTTCACATTAATGTAAACTGTCTTTTAAAACATTTAGAACCAGCTAACCAGATTTTAAACGGAAGCAAAAGTCGTTTATTAAATTCGCTAGTTTGATAAAATTCAGTCTTATACATTGTAAGATGATAATAACTCAAATTGATCGGGATTTTTTCTTATCTTTGTTATCAGTTCCTTGTATGTAGTCACCTAACTTGGTACCTACTTAACTTCATAGTGCTACGGTATCCAAACACTAATTAAATACTAATTTATGTAAAAAAAGCGTCTAAAATTATAAAGGTTCGGAAGTTGCGACCTCCGGTAGGAGATAAACACTCTAACGGCCGAACCCTATATTCAAACCGAGGATAGATAAGGCTTACTTCGGGTTAAAATTTGACATTTGCGTACGTTACTCAAAACGATTATTCATTATCCTAATCCGTTTACAAATCGTAATTTTAAGCTAATCACTTCTAACCAAATTAAAACAAAATGGCGGTCCCCACAGATAAATAAGTCACTTTTTCTTTCGTTGACGGCTTGTGACCCGGCAACACGCCCTGTGGGACAAACTGCCGTAAATTATTTAAAATCTTTAGTGTCGCTCATGTGGCCCCGAGGGCGTATTTTTTGTTGCGTTACAATTTGAGGTTATTAAGTTAAGTTGTACTAATAAATATTAAAAATTCATAAGTAAGTAGTTGTCAAAAGTAATCTGAAATGTTTCGGAATTAAGATAAAACGTTGGCAGATTTTAATATTATTACTATCCAAAAGTAATCTTGGACACCCCGATATAAAAAAGGCGTCATCTTCCGGTCCTACTCGTATCCTACGCAGCCTCTCGCTTACCATTGCTTTTTACCGCCGTACCAGAAAGGCAGTATCAAAGACATTTAAGAGACATGCATCTTATTCCTTTTTCAAACTTGTTTGCATGACAAATCGTAATTAAGGAACGACTTATGCCCGGTTCCTATATTCAAGAAACGAATCGTTTTCCTTACGGGCAGTAGCGTTATGACATTTGCTACGTACAAAATGTGTCAAATTTTAACGAGACGTCACAATTCTATCAACGGTTTTGAATATACGAGGGGAGGTCCAAAAGTTGGCGGAATGGAGGGCTAAATAATTAAATAAAAAGACGTTACTATTTTTCCTTTTCAATATAATCTCCCTTAAGGTTAATACATTTGTTAGATCGTGATATTAATTTTTCTAAACCCACATAAAAATAATTTTCTTCTTTGCTGTCAAAATGAGCCAAAATTGCGTCCTTTACTTCATCATCGGTGTGAAATTTTCTTCCCCGCAACTCTTTCTTCAAATTTGGGAATAAATAATAATCACTGGGGGCCAGGTTCGGGCTGTAGGGGGGATGAACCAATTCTTCGAAGCCACATTTGTTCAGGGCAGCCATCGCAATACGACTCTTGTGAACTGGAGCATTATCCTGAAGTAACAGCACACCCTTAGCCAGCTTTCCTCGCCTTTTTTCTTTGATAGCTTCCCGCAACTGCTCCAGTAGCCTAGAGTAGTACTCTCCAGTAATTGTGACATCTTTGCTTTTGTAATCGATCATCAAAATTCCTTGGCAGTCCCAGAAAATCGTAGCCATCAACTTTCCGGCCGATTCTGACACCTTAAATTTCTTAGGTGGGGGGGTACCCTTCTTGTGCCATTGCATCGACTCCTGTTTAGAGTCAGGTTCAAAATGATGAACCCAAGTTTCATCTCCAGTAACAATCCGCTTCAAAATCGACGTACTTTCTTCTCCACACCGTTCTAAAAAACTGCTACACGCGTCGATTCGCTGCTGTCGCTGATGCGGCGTAAGCATTCTCGGCACCCATCTTGCACTCACTTTAATCATGCCGAGGTGTTCATGTAGAATCCGCAAAATAGTGGTTTCAGATACTCCAACTAATGCAGAAATCTGTTTCTTCTTCAGGCGAGCATCTTCTAATACTAATTTTTCAACTTTTCTGTCGGTATCTGATGTGGTGACCTCGACAGGCCGTCCTGGGCGAGGGTCGTCTTCAATGGACTCTCTGCCAATTTTAAAAAGACCGTGCCATTTGTAAATCATTGTTTTTCCAGGGCAATGATCACAGTAAACTACTGACATCTCACTCATGATGGTCTGAGGAGTTTTTCCTTGCTTAGTCAGGAACTTGATGATGGCTCGATACTCAATTTGCTCCATACTTCCAGGATTTTTCCAGATTGACTTGCTTGCTCGACGATATTTTGTAAAGTAATGAGCTCTTCAGGCTGAAAGTTGGTATATATACACGGAAAGAAAAATAGTCTTAAATCAAGAGTATATTTATTGGTCAAGAATAATACAGTTTCATATTTGGGGAAAACTTTATATTCTTCATTTCAGTATTTTATTGTTTTGAGCCTAATTCTTGAATAAATAAATTATTTACTCAAGTAAAGAATAAATATTCTGAATAGAAGATACAACTATAGTCTTATTGTAAGGAGCACGAATATCTTGGCTTTGTTGGACAAACTTAATAATAACTTCGCTGCTGTAATCAATAAACTCAATTGTTATATCATTTTAGAATCTCCATTAACCAGGCCAATTTTAAGGAAAGCAGCATTACAAGTCTTCCTACTTTTTTTTTACACCGTATTATGTTAAACTTGCCGCAAGTTAAACGCAGATTCCTAAACTTTAAATTTGATTTGAAAAATTTAAAAAACTGCTGAATTTTTATTCATTTTGTTGATAGGGTCTTATAGCAAATTTAAACAGCTATCTTTCACAGCAAACGAAACTGAAAAATTCTAATAAATGTGGCCGCGGCATTGGAAATGGTGAACCAGGGTACCGCATTTCCAAAATTTTTAAAAGTTGAGATATCTCGTTTTTGGTGCGACTTTTACTAAACATAATTTATCATATTTTGGCCACTCCTGAGCTGAGCTATCCAACCCTGTAAGATAGTCCACTATTTACCGGACACCCTGTATAATCATTCAAAGCATCTCTCCGTGGGTGATAAGTGATAACTGATAAATATGTGTAAGTAATCAAATAAAATAAATGACTAAACTTATTAAATGTTTTAAAAAGCAATGAACCCCTTTTCAAAAATTTAAAATAAATGATTTTTGTTTTTCTTTACCAAATTCAATGATAGATAGGTACCTCGGTGCTTTATATGAATGCAAATGCTGAACTTATTTATATTTGAGGAGTTCCTTCAATTCCTCATGGATTATTTTTATCACATTCTGAATTGGTGATTATAGGACAATCTGCAGAGTAGGTGTACAGAACACTATTTTTTTTAAATCGATCCACAATTGACGGAGAAATCGGTAAACATACTTACATAAAAATACTTTAGGTACAAACAGCTGAACTGAACTGAACCCTGTAGTTACTTTAGACAGTAGGTAGGTCTTTTTCAAATAAGCCCTTGACTTTAAATATCCCCTTTGTACGACATGAAAAGACTAAATAAACTGAATAATTACATTAGGTACACAACAAAATTTAAGAAAATTAAACAATAATACATACATAAATCTATACCTATAGGTAAGCACTTTATTGAAATTGGAAACGAAATTTTCTTTATCCAAGATAGTAGGATTTTTAAAACAAAATCGTGTTTCTTGATATTTTGCTGTCTCACAAAAAACGTCAGTTAAAAAACAGTGTCGCCATCTCAAAATTGACTTCCCTAATAATTATTGGGGTGTTTAAAACATGCCGTGCTACAAATTATTTTTTAAACTCGTTTGTACTTTCCATTTTAATTTTAATATATTTTTTACATTTCAGAAAACAGTCCGCCATTATTTTGATGTTTTGTATACTTTAGATAACCGATGATATAATTGACAGCAAGGGTAATTTGAGTTAGGAATCTAGCAACACTTCATATCGGTCGGTCGGCGATCGAAGCTTTCTTTCAACTTCGACTGACTCTTTCTTTAAATTGACCGCTGCTTGTGAAGACGTTTTTAATTTTTGTTCTCTATGTGCTTATCACCGGTGAGCGGCGAACCGCTTGCCTAGTTTATTTCTTGAAATTCATCAAAAGTGAGTAATTTTTTATTATAAATAAGGTGATGGTAAAAATATATTGTTGTGTTAAACTTGCGTTGTTTTGCAGATGGAATACATTGCAGCGCAACACGTGGAGTTCCGGCCATTAACATTATTGTTAAAAAGTTAGGTTATTCCTACATCTGGTATAGATGGATTCAAGGGTAAGTAGCACATATTTGAAATATGCGTGGTTTCGTTCTTATTTACGTTTACGTAAGTTTGATTATTCGTTCACACTGTACCAAAGGGGGGCCGTGACTGGGACTTAGATTTTTTTTCATCAATGCGATGTCTTATTGACACTATTTTTTTATAATTCTATCACATAGAATACGTTAAAATAAGCACGTTTTACTTGAAAAACTTTTTTCTAAAGTTAAAGATGACTGAGATAGACGCCATCAAAGATTACAATAGCGACGTCGACGGAGGTCCGCTTCGCGGACAACAAACTAACCTAACCTAATACTATGCCCTACGCCTACGGCCTTCGGCGTTTTTCTAAGTCCAACATTTTTATGTGTCGTATCTCGCCCATTTTTAATTTTAGAGAAAAGGTTTTTAAGTAAAATGTGCTTATTTTAACGAGTTATATACGTTGCAATCGCCATAATCATCAGTCACTCATCTTCGCATAAAGACCATCGTTGTATTGTAAAAATTATGTCATCTAAACAAGGCGTTCTAAAGTAGCGACTAACACAAAAGCTATAATAACATAGTTTTAAAAAAAACACTTCCACCTAGTTTTGTAAAAGTTTAAATGTGTCCAATTTAAAAAAAAACGTCTCCTTAGTTTAATTTATTTTATTTATTCAAGTAACAGTTCACTGTGTAAAACGCCTATCTAAATGTGCGACTAATTTAGAACTAATTAAAATAGCATCCGGCTCATTGGCTGTCAACTTGTCGTTTCCTTTGCCCTTTTTTTCGCGTAAAGAGATATGTTACAGTTTAGTGGGAAGATTATGCGTTTCATAAGTGGGAGAGATGATGTGGATATGGCTTTGCGTTTGGAATATTAATGAACTTTTAATGTAAAAAAATATATGTTCGTCTAATAAAAACAGGCACGAGCCATGCTGTTTTTTAGGGTACGTTTCTATTTTTTTGATTTAATCTTTAAATTAACCCCAACAATTATTCGAGCCTTTTCCCGGACTTGGATAGATTAGCATGTTATTGGTATTTCTGTACGCCTGGTAAACCGCGTAAAAGGATATTATCCGTTTGGGATTTCTTATGCCATAGAGACGGCTAGCACATAGGTGGGAGCTGAGAGCCGCAAGAAACTTAAAATGAAACCTAGTAACAATTAGTTTCATTTCAATGGATAAAAACCAGGCAAGCCTGGATTTATATTATAGGTTATACATAATGAATGAATGAGCGTACACGCTCTCCTTCATCATTCTTATCCAAATGTAGTGAAACCAAAATGAAAAATTCCTACAGCACTAAGATTCGTAATTCATAAATACATAAAAAAATATAAAAAAAATATCAAGGGACAATCTCACACAAATTGAACTACACTAGCGAGCAAAAAAATCGACTCAAGCTGCACGTTTGGGTTCTCCGTCCAGTATCTCTTGACCTATTCAGAATATCTTTAAAAAAAAGATACCAAACGAAAGCTGATAATGTAACAATAAAAAAAAAACAAGAATCCTGGGAATCCGCCCAGGATTTTCCAAGTTATGTCTCATTTCCCGATATGTGGATCATTTACTCGTTCCGAAACGTAAGGGGTGTGCCCCTTTTGACCCCTATAAATATGGAGTAGGAGGGGGAAATGTCATCAGTCACTGATCAGAAGTTGACCGGTACACATCTCTGCAAACCTTACTCGGAAACCCTGAAGAAAATGGATACCACCATGACTGAAGCCGCCCAAGTCTTGGCCTTGCTGGAAGAGGGACACAACCAACGCTTCGTGACTGACCAGCTGAATTTAAGCCAGTCAACAGTAACCCGAGTTTACCGACGGTTTTGGGAGACTGGGGCCTTGACACGAAGACCAGGTTCTGGCCGCCGGAGGTGCACATCTGAGAGGGATGACCGCTTTATAGTCACTTCCTCAGAAATCGGCACCAGACCGCCGTTACTGTCAATCAGCATCTTCGGGATGTACGAGGGGTTACTGCCAGTGAGTGGACAGTAAGACGAAGACTCAAGGAAGCTAACCTGACCCCAAATAGGCCTGCCACAGGCCCCAGACTGCTCCCGCGTCACCGCCAAGCACGCCTGGAATTTGCTCGTCAACACGAAAATTGGACCATTGAGCAATGGACCCCAGTTCTTTTTTGTGATGAGTCCAGGGTGTGCTTGAATGGCTGTGACAGACGAGGAAGAGTTTACAGGAGGCCAGGAGAACGGTATGCACAATGCTGTTTCAAGAAAACAGTTGCCTATGGCGGAGGTTTCGTCAGTGTGTGGGCGGGCATTTCCATCGAAGGGCGTACAGAGCTCGTTTTCGTACCTGGTGGGGGCCGTGGCGGTGGTTTGACCGCTGCCAGGTACATCACTGACATCCTTGAGGAGCATGTTGTTCCTTAAGCCCGTTTTTATGACGAGGGGTTCGTCCTGATGCAGGATAATGCCCCTTGTCATACCGCAAGGATCACTCGGGCCTACCTTGCCGAGGTCGGCATTACCACCATGAACTGGCCAGCCGTCAGCTCGGATCTGAATCCTATTGAACATCTCTGGGACTACCTGAAAAGGCAGATTCGGAAGAGGGATCCAGCTCCTTCAAATATTACGGAGCTGAAGACAGCTCTGCAGGAGGTGTGGGATGCCATCCCCCAGGAGCTTATCAAAAAGCTGACAAGATCCATGTAAAACCGCCTGAATGCTGTGATAAGGGCCAGGGGTGGAAAAACGAAGTATTAATGAATAAATGAAACCTTATTTTCCTTAAAATGCCTTTTATTTTACGATTTCCCTTTTCTTTTCTTTTTGTTTTTTTCATGCATCTCTGCAAAACCTGGCTCCTGTCACTTGTGGAAAATGGCATGACTGAAAATTATTTTTTTTTAAATCGTTACATTATCAGCTTTCATTTGATACCATTTTTTTCAAGATATTTTGAATAGGTCAAGATATACTGGGCGGAGAACCCAAACGTGCAGCTTGAGTCGATTTTTTTGCTCGTGAGTGTAGCTCCAAACTAAGCTCTAGGCTTATATTATGGGTACAAGGCAACGATAAACTTACTTATATATAAATACATACTTAAATACACAGAAAACACCTAAGACTCAGGAATAAATACTCGCGCTCATCACACGTATATTTGCCCGTGCCGTGCGTGGATCGAACCCGGGACCGCTAGCTTCGTAGGCAGGGTCACTACCGACTACGCTACCACGTCGTCAAGATATAGATTCTCAGATTATCTTTTTATATCGTATATCTGCCGTGTTTGCCGTATATAAACTTTAAATGAAGCTTGGTTATCTATATATTAAAATCTACTTTTTATTTATTCTTCATTGACTCCTTATTTAAGGCAATCATTCTGCAACGAAAAATAACAGCAATATGATCGTTACGTTTCATTTTGTCACCGGAAGCGTCACGGCATGATGACATGTGTCTGCGCATGTGTTGCCAGCGGAATTTGCCGAAAAATTGATGACGTCATTAGTTATGAGGATTGTTTTTTGCGCCAGCAATTTCGGACCGCACAGAAGCGACTGAAAAAGTTGATGCGATTTTATATTCAGAATAATGCCAGTGGTGAGACTATTTGTTTAATTTATATTGAATGGGCTCTGAATAAATAAGTAGCTAAAATAGAAAAGTTTAGAATACCACCTCACCTCCTTCTAAAGCTTACCACCATTATCACTATAATTTACTTGCAAATGTAGAAGCCCAGTTAGCATGAAATGGGTAAATAGTATACCTACGACTAGTTCGTCTTTTCGATTAAATTATAGCGATTGTTAAAAACTAACATTTCTAGTGAGATAAAACGTACCCATCGATAACCAATCTAAATCATAATGAACTCAAGTCACGACACAAATTGCCTTTCTCCAAATTCTCAATTAAGTGACAATGAAGTTTTTCTGTCCTCTCGGAACGCACCTGTAAGCAATTTGGTGGTAAAAAATGTTAATCTCTTTGGAATCAGAATCACACCTTTGCGGGAAAAAATATAGTATCGATCTTCACACACTAGTGAGGGTTAGAATAGTGTTACAATATTTGAGAAGTATTTATAACACGTTACATAACACTCGATCGTACACTGACACAAAACAAAATGGTAGTTTTATTAAGTGAGTAAAGAGAATGCTGATTCACAAATGATATTAATATAGAAAACCATTGTTCAACCATTTGCTTGGATAACGTCACCTAGGATAGGTCATGAGGAAATCAACAACCAAGGATTGACATTTCAATAAGTATCATTCATGCATTCATTAAATTCATAGATTAAAGATCTTAAATATAAATCGCAGAGTTTCATTCTTAAAGACTATACAAATTACAGTGGCTTACGCGCGGTCCAATTAGTTAATTTATAATATTATTTGGAGTATACTTTAAGCAGACTTAAAACATAATTTAAGTGAAATTTAGGTGCAAGGTGTATGTGCAGACTTTATTAAAAAAAAATAACCTACATACCTTACAGCTTTAATGTCAATATCAGAACGTGACATCATCATCATGTCAGCCAAACGACGTCTACTGCTGGACATAGGCCTCCCCCGAGGCTCTCCACTCAGACCGGTCTTGTGCTTTTCGCATCCACCGCGTTCCCGCGATCGCGATCCTTACAAGGTCGTCACTCCATCTTGTTCGAGGCTTACCTACAGCTCGTCTTCCCGGTTATCAGAACGTAAGGAAAATAAAAATATCCACTTTAAACACTAGTAGCTGGTGTCAAAATTTTGATAGTAGGTATGTAACCTAATTAATTAGGTACACACAACATCACACCTAACTAACCATTAAAGACAGAGCAGAGAGAAAATGAAAGAGATGTATATATGTGTATTATGTCAACTTCTATGCATTCTAGTGTGGCTCTCTTTCATGCTTTATTTCAGATTTCTGAAGTGTATAGCTAGATGTGTTGCTGTGTGTACGTAGGCACTTTACGCATTTTTCCGTGAAAACTAACTAGCCCATTATCATATGGAATTACAAGAGGCTTGTATAAAAACCCCTTATTAAGCACCAGCCTCACCTATATCCATTTTATCTGCCGTCATAAAATAGTATAACGACTGCCCGTTGCACAATAGATTGCAGGTGCGTGAATAAAAAAAAGGAAAGGATTCGCCGCAGGTGCGCCCGCGCGGATCAGGTGGGATTTCGGCCGCTTAGAGGGATGTGGCTTATGTTACAATTCTGTTCTCTTGTATACTATTATTGATGTGTTGGGGCATCTACGTCCATAGGGTCTCTGGGTACAGTTTTATGAAGGGCTTCATAATCCCAATTTTAATAGGTAGGCGTTCAGCGCCGGTGACACTCGCGTCGCGCGGTAAGGTGCTTTTCCACCGGCGCGGCGAGGCGGGACGAGAATTTAAATTTGCTTTAAGAACTATAAATTATCTCCTAGCTCATCTTCGTTCGAAAATATTTTTATTATGCAAACAATCGGTAAGCAATTAGACGTAGGTACGTATATTGCGAAGTACCTTGATTGTTGAGTAATTTTTTTTAATAGTTATTGAGGTAAATTTTAATAATAAGCCAATGGCATCGCTGATTTACTTCAAGTTCGATCGATATTTATACGTAACGTCACTAGTTGGCCGGCGCCTCTGTTCGAGCAGAAGTTGTTTATAAATCGCTTTTCCCTCTCGGAAACTGTACAATTTGTGATAAAATGTAGTGATAACAAGCACTACACTTTCGTATTTACTTATTTCCGAATTCTGTTTTTTGACTATCTGTTTTATTATAGAATAAATAAAATAAAATAATTAAGTATTAAAAAATCTTTTTGGTGCACGTAAATCCGTTGAAGTTGTTACCGAACGGGTGCCAATAGGCATTCCTTCCGTGGACTGCACAACAAAAACAAAAGCCGAGAATCAAACGGGCGCCGGCCGTCACACGTCAGGAGGAGCAGGTAGACTGGAACAACGTTCAATGCGGAATTTATTTACAATTTCAATACTTGAAACAGAATTGTGAACGTGGACATACATACATATATCTCATACCTTTTTTTGTAAGTTCAAGACGGTGACTCTCGTATTCGAGTTGGTTAAAAAAAAGATAAAATATGTTTATTCAGTAAGTACGCCGCACGGGCACGTTTTACACGTCAAAAATCTACCAGCGCTTCGCAAGAGACCACTGCTGAGAAGAAACGCCGCAAGAAACTCAACAGTCAGTCGTTTTTTTAAATATTGTTTATGTAATAAATAATAAACTTAACCTAGCATTATATAAAAATGAATATAACATAAAACAAAAAATAAATATATTCAAGCGTAGTTGAGCAGGAAAATGTGTCAAAACTCACAAGAACTAATAAGTAGTAATGAAAAAATAAATAGAAATTTTAGAAATTATACTTCCCTATGACGGTGCAAGACAACCCACATAAAAAGTTTCGATACGTTCTCCTACTGAAACCGTGTCCCCTAGACAATATATTACAATGTTTTTGTTGTTATTTAGATGTTTAGTTTAGGCCAAGCATTTTTATCCTCGACCCTATAGTAAGCTTTAGACATCAACGACTTTTTCAAGTACCTAGGTCTTAAGTACTGGAAATGGTAACTTTAAAACAACGTCAGGTAATTTATTATAGAAAAGGATGCATTGACCTACAAATGATTTATAAACCTTACGGACACGAAATTCGAAGTCCCATTGACACCAACAACGTAAATAGCTCTCGTTGATGTCTATTGGTTCCAAAACTTTAAAGGTCTAACATTAAGTCAAAGTCTCAAAGAAAGCAAGAATAAGTGGTTACGAATAATACATTGAAAATCTAGCAATTGAATGTGGGCCAGTAAGAATATTCCTCGAATTAATACTTGAATGAACTATTGATAATATAATAACAAATACATGCACTTCACAAAAGTTCGCAATTACTTATATTAATAAGATTTGAAGAGTTGGCTGTGTTAGATGTCATGATGTACGCAGTCAATGACAACCTAGATATGCTTTCTACAGTAACTGTAAACTATTCTTATCACAACCTAGCAGCCACTTCATCACGGGCACCGGGTAGCAAGTCAGTGCAGTGCAGTGCCCGTTAAAGCTATTAAGAAGAGGCGTGGCTTACAATGCGCCCTCGATACAAAGGTATGTTAAAAGCCCGAATAAAAACATAATTATGATTAAGAACCAAAGAAGTATTACCTAAATAGCTTAATGGCGACGATGACAGCTGCGGATTTTATATAACAACGTTTGTAGAAGTTACTAGGAGTAGATAGGTAGGTATTTCAAATATTTGACGGCAGAAGCCGTCTTACCCTAATAAGTCCCCAAATCACGTAGACCTATTAAGGTATAAAAAGCTGGTATCCCCGTTAATTGCCAGCCCCGTCCTTATTACCAACAGCCTCTGATAATGCTCCTACAGAATGCACATCTGGGAGCAATGAAGAGCCCGACGACAGCCCGAAACGGCGTTAAAACCACACCGATGACATTAAAGTTAACCTTAAATGAACTAACAGCAAGGTTGGTTTTGCTTTGGCGATCGTTTATACACCCATGTCTGCGAACACCTGTTTCAACCACAGCGTTTATTTACGACACTTTATAACCGATTTCGAGTCTTGTTCTGTATAAAATAAGGTAGCTTTTTGAATGGGTCGAATATCTGGCTGCATTCTTGTTTGTTAGGGATGTTCGCATAAATTATCGATGTTTCACTCCAAGGCAAAGTGCCCGGGATAAGTCTGTCTCGCTCTAAACACTTGTTTTTGTTTCATCGTTCGAAGTATTCTGAGGCAAGTGCCGAGCTTTTTGCCAAAGAAATATTCGATTTTCACTGCCGAATTTTGCAATTAACACTAGGTATCAAGTATGACAGGAAATATATATATATATATATCAATGAACTTAAAAACTTTTGACTGTAGTGACAAATATGACAACATGATAAAAAAATATATCGACGCTTGAAAGGCGAAATCATCTAAGCGACATTTTTTAAGGACTTAGAGTTAAATATATTTTCGGAATGTGTAAACTTTACTGGTTCCGAAATATATACTAACTTAATGTCGTAAAAAATGTCGCTTAGATAATTTCACCTTTCAAGCGTCGATATAAATAATGCCTCTATTTCTAACACCTCTGCTTCTACGGAGGTGTATTTTTTTTTAGGTCTGTAGGTCTAGCTTTGCCGTAAAACAGAATTATGTGACTTCAAATGTTCTGCCTCTACTCGCAAAATAAATAAAATTTGCCAATTGCTATACATATTTATTTTTTATGACAAAAATGGTGACCCATCCATTTTTTTGACTGTGGCATACCCATGTGGAATAATGTAAACTTTTCTGTAAATAGGCTGTACGGAACCTTGTACAATTCGAAGTCTAGCAGTACCAAAGGCCTAGTGCCCTATCAGCAACAGTAGCGCAATAGGCAATTTGTCCCTGTTCATTTGCCGAGTCAAACACCATTTGATCGCCGCCGGGTCACGGGGCTAGTCCATAATACACGAGGTGTCGGCGGCGCGCCGGCGCCACGGCAAATGGCGCCTGCCATCCTGAGACACATAATATTCTACACCCACAACTCAAAACGTACCTTATACAACCACTATAAGACTTCATTTGAATCAATGCGAACTTATCGGAAATAATTCTAAAGCCTCACTTGAGAAGCAAACATATAACATACCGCATAGAATTAAATTTTCCTTGAGTCAATACTCATCAGCTGAGAAACGTATTTGTAATTGATTTTGAACTTAATGTGTTTTATACATTGTGGTGGCATTTAGCTTGTGTCGGTACTATTGTATTGAATTTGTTCCTTGATTTGGAATTCCGAACACCAAGTTAAGAAAGCTATGCTTTAGGAAGTGCTTTATCTACGTCTACATATTAATTCAATGGTTATATAATAAGGCTGTGAACTGTGACGAATTAAGGCAACGTAAGCAATGACGCCGTCTTAAAAAACTGATTGCTTGGTTGGATTAATATATTATTATTACGCGGTTTATATCAGATCTTTTACTAATAAATTTACGAATGAACTCACTAATCAAAAGTAAAGATTTGATTGATCCATGATAAAATGTAAAGTAACTGTCTAAAGCTCAGAAGTTCAGAATCTCACTAGATAAGGGTGAGGACCAAAAAGTCGGACCATAGTTAAGCGTAGTTAACCATACTATCAACAAAGTAGAAAAAGTTCCGTTGTGCGACGAAAACTATCCCTACAATATGGCTTATTTTCGTGTCAAAATGGAAAAGTTTAATAGAAAATTGAATTGAGTGAGTTAGCATGCCCAACTTTTTGGACCTTACCCATAAGTGACCAACTAAATAAGACCGGTCAGAAACAACATTATTATAATTTAATTCTTGTCGTGATATATCGTAACAGTTCGATTTATAAGGTAAATATACTAAGCAAAATAATGTTGAATTAGGCCTCTGATCAATCCTGCCCGAATAATATACAATGAAATATAGTTTTTTTATTAGGTGATGCATGGCATGAGACTCGAGATGCAGGCCGAGATTCGTTGATACTGCATCCTTTTGTTGCACAACGTCTAATACTTATATAAAATTCTCGTGTCACAGCGTTTGTAACAAAACTCCTACGAAACGGCTTGACCGATTCTTATGAAATTTTGTGTGTATATTCAGTAGGTCTGAGAATAGGACGTAAATAATATTTCATTTATTTGTATTTAAAAAAAAACCGGGTCCGGATGGCGCCGGGCGCGGACAGCTAGTATCTACTATTCTAATATTAGAGGTGTAAAGACGTAACATTGTGTATTTCTCTGTATGTTGGGGTAATATTTGGAACTACTAAACCGATTTATCCGATTAATCCGAACCGATTTAAAAAATATGACAATACCCATTAAAGAGCAGAACAAAAAAGAGTCATATACTATTTCATAATCCGTATAAATAATCCTCATTCATATTTTAACCAAGACCGTCATAAACAAAACACGATCATTCCTCTTGAAGGACACTTTCTTTAAGTATAAATTGTCATATATATTTGTTGACGATACGCGCTAACAGTTGACTAACCCCGATAGCTCAGAGTTCCAAAAACACTAAACAAAACGCGACTATTAGGAGAGGAAATAAAATGAAACTAGATAAAAACGTTAAATGAATTTAAATTATTAAAACAGACAAACACTTTGATATTACATTTACTTAAACACTATAGACTTTAAACAATATAAACAAAAACGATTTTACTTTAGGGCAGAGAGACTAACAAACACGCATGCACCGTATACGACGAGTGCAGTACGAAACACTACGAATACTAAGAGCTTGTAACGAGTACTAAACGAAACTAAACGAGTATTCACTGCGAAACCGAGTATTCATCCGAGTAGTAACTAACTATGAAACCGAGTACTAATCCGAGTATACAAATCCGAGTATTAACTAACTATGAAACCGAGTATTCACTGCGAAACCGAGTACAAACAATTAAAATATTGGCTCCGTATTTATAGTATTTCATATAGGTTCAAATAGTGCCTTCACGTCCGAGGAGTCCCAAGCCTCTGCACAAATCAAAAGCCTTAGCTCAATAAACTTAATCGGGACGACCAATCAGAGCGCCTGCATTTCCGGGCGCTTTCCACTCGACCTTCGGGTGGAAACATCCGAGGTTCTTCCCCGTCGCCGCCCGTAAATACCGCCTGCGTCTGATTGGCCGCACGCTTTATCAAATTATCTCAAGTTTGGTTCAATATTTCCTTATAAACTAACACATAATCAATCATACCTCCTATCTCGCTGCTCGGATCTGATTCGTTTCTTCCTGGCTTAGGTCCGGCTCAGGATCTCTGACCCGATAACCTTTTACCTTCTAATATCGGAACTAGGTTACCGGGTCAGGAGGACAATAGCCGCGTTCGGCGGTCTATTTTTCACAAATTTTTCGTAGTTATTCTAATGGGATTTAGCTGAGGGAGCAAGGATCGGTTCGGGGTTCAGTCCAGCTTGTAGTTCGGGCTGGACTTTACCTAATTCACACATAAAAAACTTAAATCTATACATCGTTCATCCACAGCTCGTAATACTAGGTGGCTCCCTAAGCTAAATCCCCATTCTAAACCTAAAACTAACTAAAAAATCTTTATTAAATACCTAAAATCTACCTAATACTATATAAAACACTTATATACTAACTTAACTATTTACAGTATCCTTATATACTAGGGTCACGTCTAAGTACGTCGCTGTCGGCTAGAGTTCGGCGGTGGCTGTCGTCAACACTATCCCCCCGTCAACATGCCATGTTGACCCGGGTGCAACGGTACGACAGCCAGCTTCGTCGTCGGTCTCCGGAACACACCGCCTCTCGTTCGGACGTCCGCGCTCCGCACGCCGCCATCTGGTCCAGGGTAGGTCGTCTCGACGACTCCTCGTGGCCACACGTTCCGTGGCAGGGTGGGGTCGACCACGATCACGTAGTCCCCAACTTGCAGTTGTCGCTCGCCCGCCGCGGATGAGCGTCGCGGGGCAAGCGTCGGCAGGTATTCCCGGACCCAGCGGGCCCAGAAATGGTCGGCGAGCGCCTGGCTGGCTCGCCAGGTTCGGCGATCGGCTTCCACACAAGGGCCAGTGAGAGGGACCCCCGTGGAGCCTCCCAGTAGAAAATGGTTCGGTGTTAAGGCTTCTTCGTCGGCTGCCTCAACCGATACGTGAGTGAGGGGCCGAGCATTCACAGTGTGCTCGGCCTCGGCGAGCAGCGTCCATAGCACCTCTTCCTTGGGCGCCCTGGACGTCAGTGTCGCCGTCAGCGCCGTCTTCACGGAGCGCACCATGCGCTCCCAGGCGCCTCCCTGGTTCGGAGCTCCCGGCGGTATAAAGCGCCACTCCATCGCGTTCCGCTGCCCGTACTGCCGCATTGCTGGCAGCCACTCGAGGTAGGCGGCGCGCAGCTCCGCGTCCGCACCCCGGAAGTTGGTTCCGTTGTCACTGTAGATGACCCGCGGCCACCCCCGTCGCGCGGCCATGCGCCTTAGCGCCATGATGGCCGAGCCGGTGGACAGCGAGTGCGCCAGCTCCAAATGGACTGCGCGGGTTGTGAGGCACGTGAATAGCGCCACCCAGCGCTTTTCGTGCCGTCGCCCGACGGTCACCATCAGTGGTCCGAAGTAATCCACCGCCGCGTTTGTGAACGGTCGGTGGAATGGCTCGATCCGTGCCAGTGGCAGATCTCCCAGCGCGGGCACCTGAGGTCGCGCCCGGCGCAGGTTGCACACCTGGCACGCGTTCGCTACTGCTCATACTGTGGGTCTTATTACCACCCTCTCGTTGTTCTGAGCGCTTGTTCTTTGTTCTGTGATGCGACGCTATAGCGCGGGCTAGCCGTGCCCCAATAAGCGCCGCTTGTAGCTCCAGTCGCGGGATGCTCAGCGCCTTTGTCGGCGCGACCTTCGCCTTCGCCGCGACGAGACTCACCTCGGCGTCGGTTCGCCAGTAGGCTACCGCAGCGTAAGCCTGGGCGCTCGCGTCTACAAACATATGTAACTCACGCGGCGATCCCCCCGTGTCAAAGTAACACCGCGGCACCCGCAGCGCAGCCACGCTGTCGAGCGCTCTCAGCCAGTGTTCATCACGGCGTTCTGGTCCCTCCAACACATCATTGTTCTGGCTGCGTCCTTGGACCGTTGACGCAGCATCAAATACCAACCTTAGTTTTCCTGGTTCTATTTTCCCGTTCTGGGTGAGTTCGTGGTCTTCCACTGGTTCGGCGTAACCCTTGACCAGCAGGTTATCGACCTGTGCGGCATACTCCGTCGCAAAGGTCGGATCATGGTCCATCTTCCTTTCAATCCCCTGTAGCCGCCGAAACGCCATTGCATACGTCGGTGGCATTCGGGGTTCATCGTCCCGCCACAGTTGTCCTACCTCGTAGCGGGGTCCGTCTATTTTCGTCACGGTTTGTGCGAAAATCCTCTCAGCTCGTTCCTCGAGGGGGCGTTTCTTGTTGATCAACTTGATCCCCAACGAGTCTATATCAAAATACCTTTTCAGAGCTTCGTCCAGCTCTGGTTCACGCGCCGCTAAGTGTAGCGACGTCTCGGCATGTTCGGTTCGGATGAGCCGCGGTACCGTACCGTACACGACCCATCCTAGGTCGGTTCGTAGGGCTGCGGGCTCGTTCATGCGCCCTGTCCTCAGTTCGTGAGGGATCATTATGTGCCAGTGATCGGCACCGATAAGCACATACGGCACTCCTTCCTCAAATGCCGCTTCGTTCAGGCCGGCGAGGTGCTTGTACTTACCTAGTTCTGTTTTATTTAGGCGCTGCGTTCGTAGGCCTAGGTTCGGTACGGTCCGCAGCGTCATTTCGTGTACAGGTCCATCTCGGATTCCTCGTACCTGCGTTGTCACCCTTCGGCTCCGTTGGCTCGAAGTCATGTTTCCCACACCTTGAATGTGTAACGGTGTCTCGGGTCCGGTTGCTCCGATCGCCTCCGCCAACCTTTCATCCACAAGGCTAACGGTGCTTCCCTCGTCGAGCAACGCGTGTGTCTTGACCTCGCATCGCGGTCCCGAAATAATTATAGGTACTACCTTTAACAACACTATGTTTGCGACCATGTGGGGGTTCGTGTAGGTCGCCGCGAAGCTCCGCTCTGGATCATAGAGCTCCGTCGGTTCGTTGTTCGTTGCGCACGCCGCGGCGCGCTGCGTCCTTTCTCGTGACGTCACAGCGCGTGCCGACGATGCGCGGGGCGGCGCTAGCGGCCTAGCAAAGCGTGGCGCCGGCGCTAGCGGCGCTTGCACAGGTGGCGCCTGCACAGGTGGCATCTGGTATGTATGCTGCTGGTTCAGGGGTTCGTGCAGCACGGGATGGTGGGGTCGCGGGCATCCGTTCACACCGCACCCTCTCGCCGGGCATTGCTCCCGACGATGTTTTCGATTGACACATTTAAAGCATACCCGGTTCTGTCGGGCCCAGTCCCAGCGGGCTCCAACTGGCATGTTAAGAAGTCGGCGACAGTCAGGCGTATTGTGACCGCCTCCGCAAAACAAACAACTACTCACTGTTTCTGTCGTGTAGGTTCTGTTGACTCTAGGTGGTTGTGGGCGACGGAAAGCTCCTCCGCCGGCCGGGATCGGTGCGCGTCGAGTGTCTCGCTGGATCGGTGGCGCGGGTGTCGTCCTCTTTGACGGCGCCCGTGCGTGCGAGAACTCCAACTCGGCGTCGCTCTCATCGAGTAAAAAGTTAGCCATCAGCATTAACTCACTCTGTTCTAGAGTATATCTTTCTTTCGCATATGCACACCATCGCGAGCGCAAATGCGGACTCAACCTCTCTGTTATCTCCCTTATTAGTAACGGGTTAGCTCCGTAACTCCGTTTGTCTAAGTTCACTAAAGTCGATGCTATGTTCATGATTTTCGTCGCGAACGCATTTAGATCCGTTGCGCTCGGACCAATTATAGGCATCCTCTTCAGTTCCTCGATAGCTCGATCAATCAGCAAATCGGTTCTACCGAAGTTCTTTTTCAACACTCTGACAATTAGTTCTGGTGATGTCGATGACGCGAGCATATGATGTACACACTGTCGCGCCTCACCTTTCAACGCGTGTCGTAGCCTCGCAACGTTCTCGTACGGCGAGAACTTGTACCGCTGCGACGACTGTTCGTAACTATTTAAAAATGTGAGCCATTCGCTCGGATCTCCGGCAAATATAGGCAACTCATATACTTGCCTTGGTGGCGGCCTCATCATCGTCTCGAGATGATCCGTCAGTCGATCAATGGCGCGGCTCCTACCTTCTGATCGTTCCCGCTGACTGTGCGGGGTTCTTAGGTCGTCACGTGTTCTCCTCGGCGATGGCGAGTCTTCACGTGACCTGCGTGGTATCGGCGCTGCTCTCTCGGGCTGCACGTTGTCGAGCCAGTCGCCCACCCGGTTCGCGGGATCTGCGACCGACCCTCCAGCCCGGGACCCTTCTACCTCGATTTGTTCGATGGTTGCGGCGAGTCGTTTCTGGATCAATTCCTCTTGAATCGCCAGCTCACGACGGTGCAACTCGGCGAGCTGCTCTGCCGCCTCCAGTTCTGCTCTCCGCCTTCTTACCTTAAGATCCGTGGTAGAAGCCACGGATGCAGGCCTCGACGCAAACGCAACGCGGTCACGATCCGCCGGTCGTTGCGCTCCTTGCGCGAGCCTCTCCTCCATACGCTGCTCGGGTACTCGGATCGCGGGTGGCGCGAGCGGTGACACTCCGTAGGTGTCCCGCGGCTGCGCACCCCATCCGACATTGCGACTAAACTCCCCCCTGTCCTGGTTCGGGGGTGAGAATGGTGAGTCGCCCATCGGGTTCATCCGCCGAAGGGTTGGGTTTTCCGTCCCGGTTCTGAGGGGGCCCGCTCGTTCCGCGGGTGCTCCCTCGACGTTA
Source organism: Acleris emargana (assembly GCA_927399475.2). Taxonomy (NCBI): domain Eukaryota; kingdom Metazoa; phylum Arthropoda; class Insecta; order Lepidoptera; family Tortricidae; genus Acleris; species Acleris emargana. The sequence continues at coordinate 11,078,376 of OV656851.1, forward strand.
CCTCCTCGTAGCGGAGTTTGTTCAAGTAATCTCTGCCTTTCCTCTTCTAAGCGCTGCTCCATCAGACGACGATTTTCCTCGTCCTCGAGGTTATCGCCCGCCTGGCTCCTCGTAACAACCATATTTAATGGTTTTACGTGGGTTCACAACACAATCACAAATCCTGGTTCGCGGATCCGGTTCGAAGGACCATAAAACTGTTGACGATACGCGCTAACAGTTGACTAACCCCGATAGCTCAGAGTTCCAAAAACACTAAACAAAACGCGACTATTAGGAGAGGAAATAAAATGAAACTAGATAAAAACGTTAAATGAATTTAAATTATTAAAACAGACAAACACTTTGATATTACATTTACTTAAACACTATAGACTTTAAACAATATAAACAAAAACGATTTTACTTTAGGGCAGAGAGACTAACAAACACGCATGCACCGTATACGACGAGTGCAGTACGAAACACTACGAATACTAAGAGCTTGTAACGAGTACTAAACGAAACTAAACGAGTATTCACTGCGAAACCGAGTATTCATCCGAGTAGTAACTAACTATGAAACCGAGTACTAATCCGAGTATACAAATCCGAGTATTAACTAACTATGAAACCGAGTATTCACTGCGAAACCGAGTACAAACAATTAAAATATTGGCTCCGTATTTATAGTATTTCATATAGGTTCAAATAGTGCCTTCACGTCCGAGGAGTCCCAAGCCTCTGCACAAATCAAAAGCCTTAGCTCAATAAACTTAATCGGGACGACCAATCAGAGCGCCTGCATTTCCGGGCGCTTTCCACTCGACCTTCGGGTGGAAACATCCGAGGTTCTTCCCCGTCGCCGCCCGTAAATACCGCCTGCGTCTGATTGGCCGCACGCTTTATCAAATTATCTCAAGTTTGGTTCAATATTTCCTTATAAACTAACACATAATCAATCATACCTCCTATCTCGCTGCTCGGATCTGATTCGTTTCTTCCTGGCTTAGGTCCGGCTCAGGATCTCTGACCCGATAACCTTTTACCTTCTAATATCGGAACTAGGTTACCGGGTCAGGAGGACAATAGCCGCGTTCGGCGGTCTATTTTTCACAAATTTTTCGTAGTTATTCTAATGGGATTTAGCTGAGGGAGCAAGGATCGGTTCGGGGTTCAGTCCAGCTTGTAGTTCGGGCTGGACTTTACCTAATTCACACATAAAAAACTTAAATCTATACATCGTTCATCCACAGCTCGTAATACTAGGTGGCTCCCTAAGCTAAATCCCCATTCTAAACCTAAAACTAACTAAAAAATCTTTATTAAATACCTAAAATCTACCTAATACTATATAAAACACTTATATACTAACTTAACTATTTACAGTATCCTTATATACTAGGGTCACGTCTAAGTACGTCGCTGTCGGCTAGAGTTCGGCGGTGGCTGTCGTCAACAATATTACTCATAAGATGTATGTAGCGGCGGCGTCGGTTATATTTGGCGCCACAACCCAGGTGGCCGTAGAGATGTGATTGCGCGCCGCGACATTATCGATTAAACTATTGCTACCGGACAGTTATAATAAGTTCTGTACTCACGCGACCTTTCAATAGATAAGTTAATCTGACAGAACAATCTGACTCTTTATGGTATATCACCGACAGGCGACTATCATAACTTTATAACTTGCACGAAACTTTAAATATGTTTATGAAGTAATGTAGGGCTACACACTAAGAAAGGTTTCTTGGAAAATAATGACGGGGGAATAATTTGTAACGAGTTCTACATTCATGAAGTTGCATATGCCCTCTGGCCACTATATAGGTATACTAAGATAACCGTGTCTACGAAGGTAGCGGTCTCGGGTTAAATTTTTGGCAAGGGAAAATAGTTTTGTGATTAACACGATTTGTTCCTTAGATCTGAATGTTTTTATGAACTTACATGGGCAAAGGATAACGCTTGCTGTTCAAAGGGGCAATGCTGCCAACCTCCTGGGCACCATCATCAGCGAAAGTTAATTTAATTAGTTTAGTTTGAATATTTGATAGTATAGTTTCTTTATTAATTCTGGTGTCATTTGGTGGTAATTTATTTTGTTGAATTTTTTAATAGATGCCTACTTATTTAAGTATGAAGTATAAATATATATTATAATACTATCGTTGCCTATTTAGTACTCTTAGCACAAGTCTGGAGCTTAGTTTGGGACTAGGTTAATTTGTGAGAGATTATCCCCTGACGGTAATTATTAATTATTTGTCACCTGTATTACTCTTAAGGGCATTTTATCTCCAATTGTTCTATTAGTTTAAGCGTCCATGTCACAAATATTCTTTCCCTCAAACGACGCCGAAGTTTTGCTGGAATAACGAAACCCTCAACTTGTTAATTGTTAAAAGAATTCGTGGGCACTAATGACCCGATGTCACCTCGCATCACACTTGGGGCTAGAGTTTTAACAGTCCTCACCAAACAGCCAAAAAACGTGTTAACCGTGAAGCGATGATATTCACGCTTCGCCAGGCTAGGTGTCAAAAGCATTACCTGACCTGCCGCCTACGCGCCCACGGAAAGGCGAAAGGACCACCGAAGATAAAGAGGTTTTAAGTACTATTGAACGGACTGAAATAAATAATTTCCTTTTTATGGTAGAAACGGGAATTGTATAGTGTGTTACCGCATTTGACGAAAAAGTAAGCTCGTCTCAAGTCGTGGTCGTAATTAGTTTTCTATACCGCTATGTTTATGTGATAGCTCCTATAGCTTTCCCAAGGATTAAAAAATCTATTTATATGCATAGAAGAAAAGAAAACAATCGAAAACAGCATTGTTCAGGCTATGTTCAATAGATGTACTTATAGGATGTAGGGATAAGTTCGCCTTTCGACATCTTTTTTTATTTTCATTGTTTTTGTTGCATATATGTATAATAAAGTACCTATAATATACAAACATGTAAGTCTAGCAGTGATGTAGTTCTGGTACCTAAACCAAGAGACAAGAGCTAAGCTATTTAGGTAGGTACTAGTCTTTTAACATCGACGTTTTTTGATTCTTTATTATTATTAAAAAAAAATTATGTAAAAAATCTATACACAGCATAACAGATTAACACTAGAGCACTGTGAATTACATACTAAATATAAATTAACAAACACAACAAAAATTAACACAAAAAAAAGTAATATAAGACATTGATATAAGATATTGATATTGTCCTATACATAGGTAGATACTTTAATTCCCGTTAATAATTAATATTTTATAAAAATCCACTATCATGGGCAGTGTTTAATTCGTAGTCGAGTAGAGCAGGTTAGTCCCAAGACGAAACTAATAGCACTCGCTTGTTGTAATCAATTCACAACCACATGAAGGTCATAATCATACATAAAAGTCAAAAGTATCACCCTCTTTCTTCATCATTCGGGTAGAAATTACTTACGTGTTTTTTTATAATTTTATCAATAAATTGTCGCTTATACCCTTTCGGCGCAGCCATTCCCAAGCTCGAGGTGTTTGTTCAGGAGTTATCCCGTCACACCTCGGAGGGCTACTCAAAACTGTTAAGTCAATAACGAGCAATTCGGGACACGTTCCAGAAAAGCCTTGAACGTGATGGTTTAAAAAACAATAGAATGGGAAAGAAGGGTTGTTTATATGCATTTATATTATGTAGATAAATGGGAAGATACTACAAAACCACAGGTGCTGGCTCAATGAAATGCATAATTCAATTGATAGAGCTGGGTGTCTTTCATTCCTGTAGATGGGATTCCAGAATACGTCAACCGAACGCCAGAACCGTCAAAATGACCTCGGCAGGAGCCCGAGCAATCATGCTATATATAAAAGCTTTGCTAAAAATAGGCGTATAATTTCTCGCCTTTATCAAGTACACCCACAAAAATTCAAGACAAAACAAGTTTATACGGCTGCGGGCAAACTTCGTCGTTTTGCTGTTCCCCGAAACTGAGAAAATGTTAAGCAAAAAGCGACGAAACAGGATTTCGTATCGGGTGCCCGAATCTGTACACTTATTAAGAGGGAGTCAATTTGAAAGTTCGCTTGCTCTATCCCCCTCATTTCAATCGTGACCAATTCGAAAGAAGGAGACATGCAATGTGGATTCAAGATTCGATTTCGGGAGTAGAACCCCTGGGCGCTTTAAGAAATGATAAAGAAGACCGCCGGCCGCTGGCGCTGAAAAAACATCAACACGAATAAACCGTCATGAAGTTATGTAGGGATTTTATAACTACCATCAGGTGTTCGATGGATGGCAAAGAGTGCGATATTGATGGCTACAGGACAATTTAGACGACGGTAGAAGCAGTTATGTTTACGATGATTTGGGTTTGGAAAGAAATAACGGATACCTTCGAAAAATTATAGCTGCTAGAACAATAGATGCGTGGAGTATAAGATGGTTATGAGAATATGGCGACTAGGTTTTAATTAACCTCGTGCCTATAGAATTTATTTTAACTAAAGTATAATTACTCATAAACCACCACTGATAAGACAACCATGAGTAATTAAGAGTTTTTTTTACCCGACTGCCGAAGGAATAGGGTATTGTGTTTATCAGCCGATATATGTATCGCACGTTTACTCAAACAAAGAAATAACTCAAAATTGAATTACATTCGAAATTCAACCTTGGTTTTTGTCAATAGACTTCTAATCAAAAGTGAATTTTGTTTTGAATTAGGTATTTCTTTGTTTGAGTAAACGTGCGGTATGTTTGTTCCTCTGGGGCGCTCTAGAAACTAAACGCGTGGACCGATTTTGATGATTCTTTTGTCAATCGATTTGTCTCAATCTTCTGAGTGTCACTAAAGATGACAGTAATTAAAATTCAATAAAGCAAAAACTAGTAAATAAGAAAAAAAATAAGTCGAAAAACTAAGACAAGTAGGGTATCAATGAATAGGTATTTAAAAATCATCTGTAGGTTTTATCAATCATTTTTCATTTAGAACAATCATTTAGGATTTATAACGATTTACATTTGGCGAGCAACAACAGTCGGGTTTTTTAAAGCTGGCTTTTTGTTGTTATTAAAGAAGATTTTCTTCTTTAAAAAACGTACACAAAAGAAAACTATGGGTTACATCGCTAACAATAGTAAGCACTAGTAACCAAACTTTGTCAATTATTAGCTAACAGTATATTCTTTCTTTGCTTTCATTGTACATTCTTTCTTGCCGCATGCCGACATTATCGCCGAAAATGGCTGGATTAAACGTAACACTACCTTATAAAAGGTCGCCGACAGTAGGGGCCCAGATAATTCGCTACTTAGGACCTAACTGAACTGTTTACTCGAATTAGTGAAAATCCCGACTCCTACAAAAACACATAATATACCTATTCGATAATTTGTCATTCGTCGCGTATACGAAGCTTCAGTGTACAATCCATGTAAGTATTACCAATCCCACGCATCGAAAACAACCCTCCCCTTTGTTTACTGCGCCGTGTAGAAATACATCATATCCTTCTGACATCTCTCATCCGCCTGTCTGTACTCTTTCCACTTGCTTTGAAGCTAAATCTTCGAAATGATACTTCACATTTCGTGAAAGTAACGTATACTTTTTTATCTATGTTATCTTCACGTTGGCAATAAAGTTCTCATAGAGCGGTTTCCTTGTTCTAGAGAACCAATGGAGTGACTTGCATAATGTTCTAAGACATCTTAATCGGGCTTTTGATTATATCTGGGTCCCTACGGTCGGCGACCTTTTATATTTTATAAGGCAGTGTTACATTCAATCCAACAATTTTCGGCGATGATGTCGGCCCATAAGCAATGAAAGAAGAACTGAATTTTATTCATCTCTTTATTTTTAAAGGGAACGGTTTTTTTATTAGGTACTTATTAAGAATTTAAAATTAATGAACAGGAATAGGTTACAGGAATAGAAAACGAAAATAAGTCTCTATTCTACGGCGACAATATTGCTTTTGACGTGTTTATAGCTGCTGAACATATCATAATGTACTTAGCTAGGTACCTGGTTAAACATTCGTTAACTGCCATCAGTTACTGTATACTAATTAAAAAATATGTTAGATAGATATCAACACATAATGCGCTGTATATTAGGGAAAGTAAAATATATTTGAAGTTAAATGACAAACAAACCAAGGCAATTATCTACACAAGTTCATATTAGTTATGATTTACGATAATCGTCAGTGACCTCCTACTTTGTGCTACATATAACATATAGGTATATAGGAACGAGTGCTCGCGAACGCAGTTACGATTTACGAATTTAGATCTCGAATGCAATAGTGATGCACCGTCAATTGTCGTGTAATGTGCGTGAGTCACGCGCACATGTGCGTGCGAATAGCGAGGAACAAATGTTTAGGTGTATGTGTGTGATACTCCGCGACAAGTCGCCGCCGCCGGGCAGGGAATGCGACCGGCTCGCCTCTAGGGACGGGATACATCGATAGGTTTTCAGTAAAATATCTTTTAATATAAACTAAAGAAGAAAGAAGGAAAAAAGTGGTCTCTGCCGACCCCTCTGGGAAACAGGCGTGATTTAATGTATGTATGTATGTATAAACTAAATAGTTTGTTAGAACGTTTGTTACTAAATTCCGTGTCGGCGGCTAAAATGGTGTGGATAATGAAACACACGGATAAATTATGGCATGATTAAAACACAGCACAGGTATAAGTATAATTAGTTTTATGTGGGAAAGTTGGACAATTGCAATGACCCGGACGAAGAAGTCAAAACCTTGTTGGACATATCCCTACAAGCCAAATTTATATTTTGTTAGACCTCTTAGAATTATCGAGTAGGGACAGGTGGGGTAAATATAAGACACGGGTAAAAATAAGACTAAGTTTTTAACACTCAAAAACTTACTCTACTTCATTCCTATTCCATTTAAAAGGAAGCATTGTGTGTTCATTATTTTTAAATGGAATAGGAATGAAGTAGAGTAAGTTTTTAAGTGTTAAAAACTTAGTCTTATTTTTACCCGTGTCTTATATTTACCCCACCTGACGGCACTTAAAAAAACTATAAGTAATAATTATAAATAACCTAATAAATAACGAAATATTCATTTAACACAAGTACCACCTTAATATCTAATAACTATAAATTTCGTTAAGTATAATATTGTATGTAGGTAGCAAATTTAAGTAACTTTGCAGCTCTAACATATTTTTATCCTACCATATTTCGCAACGCTAACCTAGCAGATAAAAACAAATATTTATCTACTCGTCAAAACAAGGTGTGTCACTCTTTCAACCCTACCACTAAAACCTGTGCTTTCCTTAAAGCACATTATCTTAACCGATAAACAAACCACTCAGCCATTTTCACATTTCATCCGTTTACGTAAAGCAAAACATACGATAAAATTCCAATCATATCGCAGTCGCATCCCTAGCAGGGGCGAGACATGGCGCCGTGCTTTTTACCCCGGCGAGGCGCAGGCCAACTTTATACCACACTCGACCCGACAGTCGAACGCAGTGCGTCGAACAAAACGCCCGTTCCACACCCGACCAAACATTTATAACACGCGCGTTCGTAATTTGAAAAATGAAATGACATTTCAGTGTTTCGTTTTTTTTAAATAAGTGTCAGGTGCCAAGTTGCCTTAAAAGTGGAAGTGTTCGGATTCTGAATTAATAGCAATTTAGAATTGGATTTGGATTTGACGGAGTTTCAGAAATGTCAACTTTTACCGCTACCGGCACAACACAGGGTGAAGTTAAAGGTTTGTATTTTTGAAATGCTTCAAAAAATACGTCTAAAATATTCAATTAACATTTTTGCAAAAAAAAGTCTAATAGGACAAAATCTTATTTTTATAGTCAATGCAAGAAGTAAAGAGTAAGACCTACCTATCTCCATTATAATGGTAAACCCACTACCACCGGCACGGTAACGCGAATCCCGCATCTGAACTTCCAAATATGTATTTAGACATTTAGTTACTGTTTGAATTGTAACCTCTCGTCTCTATGAAACAACTTCATATGTATTGTTTTCAAAAGGGTTAAAGCGTCAATTAAGGTACCTACCTACTAAAATTATCGCATTTTTATGGTGGTGATTAAACATCTTCATTGTTTATTGTAGGTATACAAGTAATGGATCTTGCGTCGGAAACTTGGCTCTACCTGGTCTGTAGGAACCTACATACTACAAAAAATATATTTGCATTCAGTCCTAGGGCGTCAAATATACTTATCCTGAAGCAACTTTCAGCACAGCACTATTAAATACCGAACTAGACAGAAACTAACCGCAAGTCATACCTTAATTGCTGGACAACAGATATAAATTTAGCGTAGGTTCATGAGTTTACCTACGTTTTAGTGGTGGCTAGACGGAAACGGAAGTTAATGCGCACACGCTAACTTCGCACTTGTTTAATTTGTTTCAAATTATTCGGTTCTGTGGACCCCAAGTAGGTAGTATTAGTATAATAAACTGAAAACGAAGTATCCAAAAATTGTTTGAATATAATCAAGAAATAGACATAACATTGTATCATCATCATCATCATCATCATCAGCCGATAACTGGACATTATTGTATCTGCACTATAAAATATTTTGTGAAAAGTCAAAAACGTTTATAGGTTTATATTTGCACTTTTTACATGTCGTTTCATATTTTTAATGAATCTTCATTCTAAACTCCTTGTTACTCAGGCGATAAGCTATCTTAAAATCCGATTAGCCAATTTACGCCACACACCCGTAAAACCATAACGTGTTGGACAAAAGCACCCTTAAATCTCCATGAGCATTAATTGGTTGGTATTTGATAGATGGATGGACTTTTTGGAAAATTCTTCCAAGTTGTCTTGTATCTCCGAGGTGGCCTGCCTTGTCCGTCGTCGCTCATCTTGCAGCACCTAGATAGTGATGGCTACACTAGATCACCGTTGCAGCCCAATCCAACTTCAGTCTGGCTCATTAGAGCATCTCAATTAAATTGTTTGAGTACCTTTTGGACAATTACAACCATATAAAAATAAAAATAAATAGGAAAACTAAAGATATTTTCGTCAGTTTCCCGAGTCAGCCTTTAGTTTCATTTTTTACAAGATTTCTCGTTTCAGTTTGACCCTGGAGATGAACTATGCACGCTTCTTTCAGTTCAGTTCAGTATCACCAGCTATCTTATCTCTAGTTGACGACGGTATCAACTAATCTCGTCTAACAGATACGAATCGGTGCAAAACGAGTGCGAAGGCACCTACCGTTCCTAATCTGTAAGTAAGATTAGAATTTCGTACTTAACGTCATTAAAAATTATGAGTCATGTTCACAAGGGTTCGTTAGTATATTTAGGTTTATGTGTACACACATTATTTTTCTAGAGCAGCCGCATTACTCGAATAGGAAAAATTATAGAAATAAAACTACAAAGGCGGGCTTGTCCTTTTAACTTAGATTTGTAAAAGTCATTCGTTATCCTATCCTTTATTGCATTTATGTGTTATAATATAGAGATCTATAACATAGACATAATTTTATCCAAAACCAGTTCCCAGCCGAGTTAGACCACCTTTTAGGTTTGGCAAAGGTTCCTGCGGTTAGCTCAAGTTATACCAATACTGAAAAATTAACTAATTCCGGGGGTAGGAAATTGCTATAAGTTAATTATTCGGACTAATGAAACTTAGTATTTTTAAAAGAGACCTCTTTATAACCTTCACATATAGTATTTTCTGCTAAGGATAAAATTATCTGAATATGTAGTATGTTTGTAACCAAATTAAAGAAAACGGTTTTAGATTAATAACTGGCAAATAGATCAACACCCTAATAAGATTTATGGTTTATTCAGAATTTACACTAATAAAATAACCTAAAGTTACAATCATTTCCTCCAAAATCGACTCTACAAATTAACATAGGTAAATCTAGTCTATCCAAAGAAAGTCATAAATATGAACTAATCTACTGAAATTAGCAGAAGTTATGTTCAATAATTTAACTAAATGGTTACCATAACAAAACCCATCAATATTAATATTATCACACAGAAAAACAAAGGGTTCATAAAAAAAACGGACCCATAACTCAAAGGGTGCGATGCACATGTTCGCCTACGAACCCCACGGACACAAGTGCACTGCGTTACCATGCACTTTTACTATTAATTCTAATAATTTTGAACCTTATTTGGTGAATGACAAGGATAAGGGTGCGGAACCATATGGGCCGACAAGTGTTTGACATTACCGAGCGAGTTTGCCCCTCTTTTAATGATTTTAAACCTTATTCGTTTCAATTTAAGGCTATGTATAATGAAATGAGAAATGGTTGTTTGTTCATATGTTACGTCGGGGGTCGCATGTGATTTCGAAACCGTTCTTTAGTTATTTTTTTATGTTCAAGGGACTACAAAAACAGTTTGTTTGAGTATGTTTTAGTTTTTAGTAAAATTGAACAATTTACAGCTTAACAACCAATTACGTTTAATTTTTAAAATTTTGCCTCATGGAGACAATAGGTGGGTAAGTCTACACAATATGTAGCCCAATAGGTACTTACATTTAACTTACTAGGTCGGTATAATTTCGAGCACATGTCTAAAAAAAGTCAGGATCACAAAAAAACTTTTTTACAGATCGTTCTTACGTAAAATGATTTCAAATTTCACGATATTACCGTATTTAAACAAAATTATTACAAATTACAGTATCAAATAGCCACACTGAAAGAGCAAATAAAAAAACAATATCGCAACGACAGTGTCGCCACATGTCAAATGACGTCAGGCGCGTTTGGTGCCAGATGTGCCCAGATGTGCCCAGATGGGCACGGAGTAATGATGACAGCGCAGCGCTCGGACTGTGTCAAATGTTTGACATCTGTGTTTAACTACTGTGCTCCTACTGGGTAGGGTTGTGATTTTTAATCGATTATACAGGGCGACAAAAACAGACGGCCCGCGTCTTTTAAAATTACTAAGAAAGTTACTCCTAAGTTATTACTAAGTAAGTGTGTTGTTTGTATAAGAATTGAATTACCTATAAAACTATATAATCTTAAAGTTCTTGCAAGTTTTAACTCTTGATCTTTTATTTTATTTTAATTAAAAATCTATGTTCCCATAGTCTAATTATATTGTTTGTTCAACAGCTTTTGTAATATTATTATAAACCAGCATTATTATTTGCCCCGTGTGGTTGCCGGGTTAGAATAGTGCCACTCCATGTCTTCCCGTGGATGTCGTAAGAGGCGACTAAGGGAATATAGGCTTGTAGTACTGTTAGGCGATGGGCTTGCAACCTGTCACTAATACGCTGGTAAACATCTTAGCCTAATTGTGCAAATTGTGGTTACAGAGTTATCAACAAGTTTTTAAGAGTTGTTGGTAATTCTGTAGCTCTGCCTACCCCACTCTGGGAATGAAGGCGTGAAGGTATGTATGTATGTAGCATTATTATCATGTATTCAGATAAACAAAAATAATGACAAAAACTATGCGATATAAAATATTGTTGCCATATTGTTGCATTATCTATCATGCTTAATCAATACACCTGTTAAATTACACTTCGATGTGGTGTTGTGATGAAAATGTCGTCATATCGATAAGAACAGGATATAATTGCATATTAATCAAAAACTCATTATCAGTATTGGCAGGTATTGGGATAAAAAGCGGTAACAATATAGGTAACATCAGACGGATTAAGTTTAAAGCGTCCTCGTGGTATTTATACAGGATGTCTTGTATTTAGCGGTCCTACTCGTACCTTTAACCTGAACATAGACGACGAGCCTTCACTTTATGTATACTGACCAACATGACTGTAAATGGCTATCGGTTTTCGACACAACACCAACTTTATATTCCCTATACTTCCGACCCATTAACTGAACTGGATGAGGCAAGCCGATTGGATAGCTTGACGCAAAAGAGAGGAGGCATATGACTGATTGGACGTATCTATGGATGGAGAACCTTTAGACCTTACTCGATGGGACGATCCGTTCGGTATTTTTCCGCTAAATAAGGGTAATAAATGACAATCGCGTATCAGTCGTTATCAATAATCATTAACTTACATATAATCAAAATAATATTAATAAATGCCGTGCGTTTATTACGTGGCACAACCGTCAAAGATAACTGTCTGTTTGTGTGGTCGTCGTATCGACAGCGTTAAAAAAAATCGCCTTGCGTACACTAAACATATAAGTATAACACAGTCATATAGTTTTTTAAATCCATCTTTCAACGTTTAAATAAGTCTAAGTAATTAACTTCCAGAATCAGAATTGATTGTATTATTTTTGTACTTAATAATAATAACGTCCGTATATCTTTTGTGTACATACTATTAGAAAGACACACATTTTTTTTGTGAAGGAACCTAAAGTACCTTTCAATAAGTGAGTATTCGAAGAAGTGAGTGCAAGTAACAGAAAGAGTCCTGCTTCGTACTTACCAAATTAATAATAGATTGGGGATTTGATTTTCATGCAGCAGATAACTTACTACGAATGCAACTAATAAATAATATTTTTTCAAAAACCATCAATGCTGCTATTGTCATATGAAATCGGATCTGTCGCCAGATGTGTGCCGCAATGACTCAAACTAATGCTATGATTATGATAATGATTAACATTATCAGCGTCGAACAGTTTCATGCAAATCATTTCATCAAACTAGCTGAAATCCGCAAAAGGTACGTCACAGTGTTACTTATCTATTCTCATGTCATGCGTGCTATGCGTAAGCTGGGGAATTATTTATTTATTTATTTTAATTAATTTAAATAAAACCTAATATTGGCTTTAATTTTACTGAGTTTTTTTCGTAGGGCTGGTAGAACCAAACATATAAAATCTAAAAATATGTTGCGTTTTTTTTACTTACTTACTACGGAATAAAGGCTTGTTTCATGACTGCATAAACATCGAGTAATCCTAATCATCAAGTCGTGCTCAGATGTTGAGCTCAGATCAGGATTTTGTTTATGTCGAATGCGGGATTCCCAATGTCGTAATAGCAAAGCCGTTGACGTGGTAGTGACAAAAAATATGTGGCCATCGTTATTCACTAAAGTTCAGGAATGTTAAAATATGCAACAAAAATACATTTATTAATTTGCATTGTTCGGAAGTTCTAGCTCTGTCTGAGTCTATAGATATGTACTCGTACAGCTTATAATAGCTATGTGTCTAAAATTTTCAGATTGATCTTGTAATCGCCACGCGGCAAATTTTCATGTGCGATGGCCAACGTACGTAATAAAAATATTTTTCGCCGTTTTTATGCTAGTATATTTTATTCAATACGGAGCAAGGCCTTATCTGAACTACCTGTTGCAAACAAACGGATCACATCCGGCGGCACACGTGTTCCCACACATGTGACTGTTTCAAAATATTGCCAGTCGTAAAAAACAGCGGTGCCAACAAAACGGAACTAATGCGGGGGAAATATTAAACATTTTTTAATGCGCTACTTATCGCACATTCAAAAACTATACTCCTTGCTCGTGTAAGGAACCCTTCGATAGTCAGATGCGGTCCTGGTTTTTCTAGTTCTCCCCAGAGGTTACAGTCACAGGCATTACACTCCTTCAATATGAAATAAGCCACTCACCTTGGTCTGTCCGTTGGCACGCCTTAGTCACGGGCTACTCCAGATCACTCCAAAGTCTAGGTATCGAGTCCGAGCTGGCCAGCTATGTCACATATAGGAATGTATCACCATACGAGATCTAGCACTCGTGTATACATATAAAAACACACACAATACTCTCCGATGGTAACTTGGGAATTCGTTCCGCCGGTACCGAAATACACGTCCGATTTGGAAGCCGATTTAGGACGAACAGCCCGGGCGCTTGTCTCGAAGCTACCCTCAAATGTCTTCACGCGCCGACCTAAAGCAAATGTGACTTACCCACATATTAAAAGATTACAATGCCTGAACATCCCCCCGCCTAACCAAGCCCGCCTTGGTTATTCATTCCCTAAAGGTAACCTACACAATTTTGAGACGGGTCTCAACAAGACACCATTTTGGGTTTTGACTTCGGCAACCCGTATGACCCCGTCTTTACCCGGTAAAAGCTTAACTAACCGTCCACGTCTCCAGTGTAGAGGTGGTAGGTTATCCTCTTTAATTAAAACTAAATCATCTAACTTAGGAGGTTCCGTATGCGAGGTCCATTTAAAGCGTTGTTGGAGCGTATGAAGGTATTCACTTTTCCAACGGTTCCAAAAATGTTGGGTCATCTTTTGTATCTGTTCAAACCGAGACAACCGAGACATACTGACCTCGGTGTAAGGATATTCGGGAAGGGCCACTAGGGGCTGACCGATCAAAAAATGTCCGGGAGTCAATATCTCCAAGTCCGCCGGGTCCGTACTAAGAGGACACAACGGCCGCGAGTTCATCACGGCCTCCACCTTCGTGAAGAACGTGGTGAGTTCTTCGAACGTCAACCGAGTTTCGCCGAGTACGCGCTTGGCGTGAGTTTTTGCCGATTTAACCGCCGCTTCGAATAATCCACCGTGGTTTGGACTGGATGGAGCGTTGAAAAGCCATTTAATGTCGTTTTTGACGAATTCCCGATCGATTTCCGATTGATGATCCCGTAAGAAAACTCGCAGTTCCTTCAAATATTTATCCGTGCCCGTATAGTTAGTACCGCAATCCGACCGAACTAATGAGGGAAGCCCTCGCCGTGATATAAACCGGGTAAACGCCGCTACGAAAGCTTCGACCGTTAGTTGACTAACAATCTCCAAGTGCACACTCTTAGTGCTTAAACAAACAAAAATACATAAATAACATTTCAGGATTTTTGCGTTCCGAAGCACGCTTGATTTAATGTGAAATGGACCAGCGAAATCGGTTGCGGTACCAAAAAATGGTCGGATGCCCCTCACCCGATCAGCGGGTAAGTCCGCCATGAAGGGCTGGTCCAGCCGCGGCTGCGCTCGGAAGCACCGTATACATTTGAAGGTAACGTGACGCGTCACCCGCCGAGCTGCAACTATCCAATACGTCCACGATAAAATAGACTCTAATGCATTAGCGCCTACATGGCAGTATGCCTTATGATAGTGTGTTACTAAAATTTTCGTAAATCTACCCTTGCCTGGTAACAAAATTGGATGTCGCGCGTTGTAAGGTAAATTCGATGCACCGATTCTACCGCCGACTCGAAGCAAATTGGTTTTATTATCTATAAACAAATTCAACCGCCTTAGTGAATTTTTTATACCTTTTCCATCTCGTAACGCCAATATTTCTTCTTCGTAATGTTCCTTTTGAACAATGCGTATTAAACAAGCTATCGCATTTTTACGTTCCGAAACCGAAATCATTTTGCCGACGTTTAAACATTTTGTTTTACAATGCCGAATAAACCGTAATAAATAAGCCGTTACATTTACCAATTTGTCAAATGAACTAAACCGATCAAATAAATTAAAATCCGAGTCTAATATACCGACATGGACATTAGGCCGTAAACCGGGTAACATATCCGCCGGGAAATCCGAACACTCGCCAGGCCACTTGGCCGGCGACTCCCGGAGCCAGCGCGGCTCCCACCACAGCGGGTGTCGCAGCAACTCGCTCGCCGTCGCTCCGCGCGACGCAACATCCGCACAGTTCAGTTCGCTGGGAACGTGACGCCAAGTGATGTCCACTTTAGAGGAAAGTATTTGTGAAACCCGATTGCCTTCGTACACTTGCAATTTGTGCGGAGGAGTTTTTAACCACGCCAATACAATGGTACTATCACACCAACCTACTACCCTGTATAATTCGATATCACTCTCAAGTGAAGTGACGACATGGTTTATAAGAGTGGTTAACAGGGTTGCCCCATTTAATTCAATTTTTGGAATAGTGTGCTTTGTCTTAAGAGGGGCTACGCGGGACTTAGCCATGAGTAGCCTCACTCGAACCGTACCGTCTGCGTTTGCCGACCGTAAATAAACTGCAGATGCAAAACCGACCGAGGATCCGTCACAAAAACCGTGAATTGAATATGTACTTTTACCGTTCGATTTTATACATCTAGGGATAGATATCTGTTGCAAATTTGGCAAGTCCTCGAGAATCTCTTTCCAATTCCGAACTATCTCTTCCGGTGCGGGAGCGTCCCAATCTATTTTCCGCGAATTGCTAGAAGTGCTAAGTAGGGTTTGTAACAACAATTTTATTCTAAACACTACTGCACAAGCCCAGCCGAGGGGGTCGTATAGTCGAGCCGACAAAGATAAAATAGTCCGCCGAGTAATCGTTCCTTCTACTGGCAATTGCAGTCGGTAAGAGAAACTATCACATTTTGGATCCCACTGGATACCTAAAACCTTTATAAAACCGGAGCCGTCCGTATCCGCGTCAAATGACCGAAGAGTCTCCAGGTGGTCTGACGGTAAACCGTCCAATAGCTCTGGTACGTTTGACGACCATTTCCGCAATTCATAGCCGGCCGTGCCCATGAGCGCCACCAGCTCATCCCGCAAGTCCCTAGCGGAGTCCAGCGTGTCCGACCCTCCGTTTAAATCATCCACGTAACTTTGACGGCGTAATAACTGAGCCGCGCGTGGGTACCTATTTTCTTCGTCACTAGCCAACTGATGCAAACACCGAATTGCAATGAACGGACTCGATTTTAAGCCGTAGGTATTTGTTGTCAACTCGTAAACAAGTAAAGGTTCGTCCGGTGACGGTCGCCAGAATATAAGTTGATATTTCCGATCTTCCGAATGTACCCATGTCTGTCTGAACATCATTTTTACATCAGTAGTAAATACAAACTGTGGTAACCGAAAATTAATTATTATTTGAGTAATATCGTTCTGTAATCGCGGTCCGGAATGCAAACAATCATTCAAAGATACGCCTGTGGTCGTCTGCACACTTCCATCAAAAACGACCCGAATTTTGTCAACATCACCAGATTTTTTAAAGACTCCATGATGACATAAAAAATGATGTTCTTGCCCGGACCCGACATCAAAGTTAGAAACCGCCATGTGACCGAGTTTTAAATATTCCGTCATAAATTCTACATATTTTTTCCGAAATTCCGGTTGTCGTGCCATGCGCCGTTCTACGGCTATAAATCTCCGTAATGCTATTTCCCTAGAATCACCTAGCCGTCGATGACCTAATACGAGTGGTAATTTCACCACATATTTACCGTCAGTGCCCCGTGACGTAGAACTCGCAAATAAATTCTCACATTCCAAATCCGCCGGATCCCGTATAAAACCCGAGTTTGGTGGTTCTTCAGACCGCCAAAATTTTTCAACTGCTTCGATGAGTGTCATGCCGACATGACAACCCGTTTGCAATTCAATACGATTGTCCATTGAAGCCACAGGGCCGAAAATTGCGTAATCAAAAATGGTACCCAACGCAAACGGACCTCCCGCGCCCAAGTCAATCTTATCCCCGTTTAAAATATGGCCTAAAATGTCGCATCCAAAAATGATGTCTATGTGACTTTGATTAAATGACCCGTCGTCCGATAATTTAATATTATTAACCGGTAATCCTAATTTTCGCGCGAAATAAGACGTAGGCCGTTTTAACACCACCGCCGTAACTGATAATAAAATCTTACTCAATTGTTCCGATCTAAAATAAAACTCAACCAAATAGTTGCCGTCATTGTTGCATAACCCGCCGATACCTAATAAAGATGTTTTATTGTAATGTCGCTTCAGTCCTAGAGTGGCTACAAAATCACTTTTAATTATTGAGACTTGGCTTCCCAAATCCAACAAGGCCCGAGACCGCACAAAGTTTCCGTTAACCGATTTTACTTCAATAATGACGGTGGGCAAAATTATATTGTTCATTAACCGAGGCACTACTGAGGTGACACTACTAGACTGTAATTGCTATTCTTGAGAACGTGGTCTCCGATCTCCGCTATGGCTTGGCGACCGCCTACCCCTTGAACGATTCCGATTCCGACCGCCTTCATAATTATTATTCCGAAACTCTCTAGAATCATAGTCGCGTTCATAATTTGTATAATGACGCATCAAATCTTGCATACGACAACCCGCCCCGGTGGCGTTGTCGACGTGCGGGCTGTTCCCTGCATTTGCGCCAGGCGGCCCCTTTTCGTTAGCCGGGTTATCGCGTTGTGAAGCGACGGCTACTTGCCGTGAACGCTGCCTATCTCCCGGAGGCGATTGAGCGCGCGCAGTGGACATCGTACAAATTAATTTATTATGGCCAATATTTCCACACCGATTACATGGTACCTGCCGGTCGCACGTCGCGGCAGGATGCCTTTCAAAACATCTAAAGCAAAGGCCGTTAATTTTTACCCAGTCCTTACGCTCATATGGCGACAAACTTGCAAACTTGAAACAAATGGCTAAGTTGTGCCCCGGTATATTACAATAATAGCAATTATTATTTTGTCCGGAACCGTAATTACGAGAGTTAACCCATTCCGATTTGTAATTATTATTACTCCGCTCCGCAACATGCACATTACGCGCCGGTTTCCGTGTGCACTCCGCGTAAGTCCATGCCGGCTCCGCAGCCATGGCCGCCGTGTCGATGAGTCGGCATTCATTTTGTAGAAACTCAGTTAACTGTTCAAAAGTGGGTAGATTTAAGGTGTTACCGCCGTACCGCTGCTCAAACCGACTTTTAATATCTAACGGCATTTTTGTAAGACTAATATGTAACAAAATATAGCTCCACTCATCTATAGGTAGTCCTAAATTTTTTAATGCCCGTGTAGATTCTAACAACGGATTTAATATTTTTGCCCTAAGGCCTACACCTTTACTAATCGCCGGTAAATGTAATATCCGAGATATATGCGAATCCGCTTGCAACCGTTTATTTTCATATCTACCTTTCAAAATATCCATGGCAATGTCTAATGAACCGTCAATCATTGGCAGATGTTTTATAAGCGACTTAGGTTCGTTTTCTAAGTTAGCAAACAAATAATGGAACTTTTCCGTTTTAGAAATGTCTTTCTGTGACAACACCAAGGATGTAAATAGACTGATGAAGCTACTCCATGAAAATACGTCACCATCAAACGGAGTCAAGTTAATGCGCGGTAACCGCGCCGCCGCCCCGGCGCTCTGAGTCGGCGCGTGCGTGCCGTCGAGGTGCGGGTAGGCCGCCGCCACCGCGTCCAACTCATTGTACCACTCTGTGGCCTCTTTGTATTTTTCATCATAACTAGCGATCGTTTTATCGTCTACCGAATCGAGGCACAGTATGCCTTCGTATGCCTCCGTAAGACCTTTAAAGTACTCTTCCAACTTACGTAATCGCGCCGACAATACGCTTGAACTATAGCTTTTGCTAGACACAATTTGTAAACTATTTTTTAACCAATCATATTTAACTTTAAACTTACTTTCAATAACTTTAGCCATTTTTTCCGAAATGGTAACCTCTTAAGTAAGACAACCGCTACAGTAGGATAAAACCAAACCGATTATTCCCGAAAACTTAACCGAATAAAATAACGGACACCTTAACCGATATTAATAACAAATTTACTGATACCCTAAGCTAACTACCTAATGAAAAACCTATCCAGGCTCGATGGACCAAAATTATGCTCGTGTAAGGAACCCTTCGATAGTCAGATGCGGTCCTGGTTTTTCTAGTTCTCCCCAGAGGTTACAGTCACAGGCATTACACTCCTTCAATATGAAATAAGCCACTCACCTTGGTCTGTCCGTTGGCACGCCTTAGTCACGGGCTACTCCAGATCACTCCAAAGTCTAGGTATCGAGTCCGAGCTGGCCAGCTATGTCACATATAGGAATGTATCACCATACGAGATCTAGCACTCGTGTATACATATAAAAACACACACAATACTCTCCGATGGTAACTTGGGAATTCGTTCCGCCGGTACCGAAATACACGTCCGATTTGGAAGCCGATTTAGGACGAACAGCCCGGGCGCTTGTCTCGAAGCTACCCTCAAATGTCTTCACGCGCCGACCTAAAGCAAATGTGACTTACCCACATATTAAAAGATTACAATGCCTGAACACTCCTTATCTATGTCTATATTTAAAATTGAACCCCCTATTACTCCTGGTCACGCCATAACTTGAGAACGACTGAACCGACTTGGCTGATTTCTTTTGTGTTGTGTTCGTCATTGTCAAAACAAGGTTTGAATGACAGGAAATAATTGAAAAATCCACCGGGAATGTCAGAAATTAGCAGCGGGGCGAAGCCGCTGGCAGGTCGCTAGTGTGTTATAAATAAGATTCTCAATTGAAAAAATGTTCTAATGCCACTCTTATAGGTATATAATTACAAGTAGGGAGCACATTTTTCGATCTCTAATCGCCACACGCAATTCTTCTAAATATAATAAATAATACTACTGGGAAAGGCTCTCTCTTGGTATTGTTGTTATCAAGCATGTTAAGTATATTGATTATTCATTATATTCATAACGTGGAAAAAAATCGTAGTGAAGCCTAAAATTCGTTGTAAGAGACAAAGGAAGGAAACGATCGGGTGGCCTGACGCAAAAACAAAAGATGCCCATCCTTTGAAAAAAGGGTGACCATAGAGAAAAAATGCTACTTTTGTAAAGAAGACTTAGGAATATATTTTAAATCTCAAGTGCGTGAGAGCCAAATTTAGTTTTTAGCTTGCCATGGCTTGAACCGTTGGTTGGGACTATTTAAGGATATACATACGAGTATGTACTCGCTAATGTGTCATTTAATAAATGTAAGCGTTTAGGTGATGTTTAATCAATCGATAAAAATAATATTGTTTCAGGCAACTAGACCCATATAAATCCCTTACAAACCACCAAGATACTTACGTGAGGGTAAAACAAGCCCGTTTGCCGTGTACGACTATATCGTTGACTTCAGAGAAGCTATAACTTACTAAGAAATGATCTTTAAGAAAAATAAAAACAACAAGGTTTAGTTCAATAACCATTTCTACATAATGGGCGACTCACAAAACTGATAGCTATTTAAATAACAAAAAATTGCGGATTGCTTCACGTAACGCCCCACCCAGTACACAAAAAAAAACAAAAATACCTAAATGTTAAATTAATATAAGTGTATTTTTGAGATAAAACGGGACTGCTAACACGTTTTTGCTTATGTAGCGTGTTAAATTTTACATAAGAACTTATTAACTTACTGTGATACATGTTGCCCTAGCTGTTCAACATTTAATAGGTAAACATCCATTTTTTTGTGCTCATGTCAACGTCAAAAGTAAGCAAATATAATTCGGCTCAACACTATAAGTTAGCGTCTGCGGAACTATCTTGGGCTCTGATTTGCCAGTGCGTAATAAGTGGTAGGTACATGACTGTTTTTGATTTGTAGTTTTCTTCTCGTAGCATCGAGTAGTAGTATCCATGTCTTGTAAGTTCGTAATTAATGTGTCAAAGGCAACAAGGTCAGATCATACAAGAAACGCTAACGTGTGGAACGAAACGTCGCGTCACATTCTGCATGCAGCTATCCGACGTGAATGAACGACATGGCCTTGTAAGGTCGTCTGATCGTATTAAGCTACCCATATCCTTATTCTGTATTAGATTATTAGTGTCAGGAATGTAAAGATTGCACGTCAAAAGTCGTTTATATTCAAACCAATCTTGAAAAAATTATATTTTCTGGATATGCAGCATTAAATGGTTTTTATTTTTATGATAAATACAAATAACGTTTTGAGGGCATTAGATGTACCATTCCACGGTACTTGCAAATCATATTTGGGTATCAAATAGAATCGTGCACACTTTTTATGAGCACCACAAAAGGAGGGATCGGGGGTTTATAATTACATTATGCCTTACGATTACTCGTCACTATTCACCTCCATTTTCAGTTAGAGCAACTCATTATCTTAGTGGCTAAACTATAAGTCTCGCGATGGAAATATAAATAAAGTTCGGATGTCAAAGGTGGGCAAAAAAAAAGCCTTCTAAAAAAAACCCTTCTAAAAAAAACTGAATCAAAATCGGCCTATCAATTTACACTTGACAAGTACACCCGTCAAGCACGCCTCTTTTTTCGTCGGGAGTGATAAACCAATATTAACAGTAACGTTCATTTATTTAAAATTCCACTAATTGTACTATATTGCACATCCGCTGGTTACCTAATATATATTTTTTATTAAAATACACACGCTTAAGCTAATCTCTTAAGATAATCTCAATATTCTCAATGCAGAGCCATCATGAGAAATCTGAGAAGAATCTTAAAGAATTCTAATGTTTATGTTTATGTTTAATGTTTATGATTCTCGGCCGCGTGTCGCATTCCACTCGCGAGGCGTCGTTTGCATTAATTTGCCGACTTGATTTGGATAAAATACCTTGAATATGAGCATTAAATTACCGTCTAAATTAAACGACGGCGCTTGGCGCTAAGCTTGTCTTAATTTTTTTGGTTCTTAGCAACACATCTGAGAAACCTGATACGGTGGGCTGATTTTTATAGTTTTTTAAAATGTCAATCTGACAAATTACTTACTATAATAGTCTTAGTATTTTATCTACTGAAAGGTTTGCTAAATATTTAGTTTTCAGCCTATTTAGGCAACGAGGTTTTTACTCTTGCAGAACAGATGTAAGTACTTAATAAATATTTTAAAGAGTAAACTGAACCGAAAGGATTACGCATTCATTTGAAAAATAATCAAACGATTACGATACCAGATGGGAAAACATCAGGATCTGCCATGTGGTTCCGAATGCGAAATTAACATTTTATTGCGATTTATATTATCGTCATGACGACGCGACGCCGCCAGCGCGAGGTCACAGCTCGCGTCGCTGTTTTGGCGCCAAACGCCATTTTGACATATTGGTTTTTTAAACCATAAAAATGTATAGGTACTCATTGTTAAAAATTAGGCAATTAATTTTTCCGATCGCTAATTTTAATGCTATTGTATAATTTATTACGGATTTTAACATTTTTATGTCTTCTCGGAATTTTAATACCACCAATAAAGTAATAAATAAACAATAGAAATATCCTTGGTTCTCGTTTGCAAGAGAATAATGTAAGCGGAATTTTCCATTGCAAATGGCAATTTAAATCTTTATTCGGTGTATCAAAACAAGTTGCATGTTCAACATCGGTTTTTGGAAATCGTTTCAAAGTTGCGATTACCATACGCTTGCCCCCGCGGCTCCATAATGTAATGAGGTACAGTCTGAATTAAATACAACCTTGCAGAATCCCGGTCAACCTAAAATAAATTACTTACATCAAAAAAATCAAGCGATATGCTAGGTAATGTCATTATACCACGTTTTGCACAGATTACAATATTTGACTTAGTGAAATTTATATAATACAAAAATCGTATTATTGTATTATTTTGTAACCATTGCCTTTTATGTAATTAAATCTAATAGCGAAAAAAACTAACTAGGTAACATTTTTACGACATAATAAAAAACATAACAAATGAAAAAGACGAATAACATAATGTTTCTTTGAATATGTTACCGACTGTACGGCATCCAGCATAGCATTAGGCAAAAAAGTTTTAGGTTTTATTCAAAACCTGGGTATTGGACATTCGAAACAAATGACTTCTGTCAAAATGTCAACCAAACGCAATTTTTCTCATTCAGCCAGGTGGTTCTATCCATTAAACATAGCTCAGATCAATGCAAAAACGTCACACAAAAACACATTTTGAATTTGAAAGTATTTTTCGAAAAAACAGCAAGAACGGACTAGAATAAAAATTCTTTATTTTGCAAAATACACTGTAAACGACATAAATAAATGTTTTAACATTTAAACTTTTTCCGGCATTTTGTATGTATATAAGTAGGTAAATTATATTTCATACATAAGTTATAAATCAATCCGACATATTCGAGTTTCTGACATTTTCATTATGCTGAAACTGAAAAAACTGGGTTTTTTAATAACGACAACTTACGCAGTGTTATATACAACAAACAAGCCTGACATTGGCGTTTTGAAGACAGGTTCCACCTAGAAGTTATACCTAAACAGATGGGATTTCCCAATCTTAATAGGACCGACGGAATGCTGCTACACGGAACTGAATAACGTGGCCAACAGTCGTCTTTTGGGGACTAGGTACATTCTCATTTAACTATAATTATATTAGATTACGGATTATTCAGGTGTTCGCAATTTGAGGATTTGATAGATTTCAGTGTTAGATAACATCGATGTGAGTCACCCGATTCTGATTTTAAAATAATTTGAAACGTGACGAATGATTTGATTTGATTTGTTTTTGTTTTTTTTTTAACTTGTCTATAATAGCCTTATTGAATCTAATATTTACATATATGTATACATTTAATTATGTACTTGAATTTAATTTGCTTTCTTTGTTAGGTAGTCACGATGACCATACCCTTAATTTGGCAAAAATAAAAAAAGTCGGGAATTCAAACCCTATTTTATTTTAAATCAGCAAAAAAATAAAAACATAATCCAATCAAAAAAAGGGTACGTTATATTGTGTACAGTATTCTGGACTGTGCCAAATTAAGGGTTACGAGTTGGTCATATTTAGGAAATACGTTTATCGCTTCGTAATTAGTATTGCAGGCTTTTATTTAACTCTCTCCGTTCGTATGTTTGTCATTTCGGTTTTTACCCTTGCAAGTCAATTTTAAACCACTTCCAGTTTCGTAATGGGATGAAAAATGGAATATGTCCTCCTAGATCTTATTATGGGGTCAGGTGGAGGCAACAGGACCTCCGGTGTAATTAACGTAGACCCCACCAAATTGGGATTGGTTAGTTCTCATTCTCACTAAGCAGCTCGTAGGTACTTCTTGCACAAAAAGCTTATCTGAAAATGTTTTTTTGACATGAACTTGTTGTCGTTTTAATTCAGTTTTATTACGTGGTTAGTGCTTAACATGACTTCCTTTCTGCGCTACTTTCATATAGGTCAGTGTCATATTAATGTTACGGTAAAGTCCTTTATGTTGGCACGTGTCACCCAGGTGGTTCGAGCAGACTTATTGAGTCTATGGAAGAACAATGGTTTATTTTGTCTTTAAAAGACAATCTGTTGCAACGATTGAACAGTTGGCAACAATGACCCTCTTCGTGTGACGCATTTGGAAAAACATAATAAGTGTAGCTTTTACTAAAAATACTGATATATTGCATCTGTAAACTTGGTTAGTCTGTAAAAATTTAGAAAATTTAAGATGATCCATTTAAAATTTTATGCTAGTGCTACATAGTTAGATAACTCACAGCTTTCAGTTGGAAAATGCAGGCAGGTTCTCGTACCGATCAAAACAAGCTGTAAAAAAGTTCAGCACCTTCGGAGTATTTTTTATATATTTTTAATAGTTATCTGATTTCTTTTTTTTACAATCACAGCCGACAAAATATCACCAGATTGGAACCAAAAATCGTTATAAGTCGGTGCAGATGGCGGATCGATCGCACGATTTTTCCGAGAAATGCAAGCCGGTGTGAATATGTAATCGACGGTGGCGCCGCGCGACGACGGCGGCGCGGCTCCTTTGAAAAACGTTAAATTGAATTTAGAATTGTTTAAACCATATTCATGGAAATGTTGGAAGGGGGAGGCCATTTCGAACGTTCCATTCCACGCTCAAATCGGTGACGTATTAAGAAAGGGCCAGGTCAGGAGACCCTAAACCGACGCACGATTATGAAGAGACTTATGAGTGTGGAGGAAGAGACGGAAGTTTGTCTGGATCGTAGCAAATGGATGGAAGTGGTCTCTGCCTACCCCTACGGGAAAGAGGCGTGATTGTGTATATATGTATGTATATTCTAGTTAGTTAGCAGCAGTTTCTATATAAAAAGTACTCTGTGGCAGTTAGACTCGTGGTAAAAAGCGATATACCTACTACTCGTATCCGTCTGTTTGAACCCGAATTGAGTGCAATATTAGGAAATGTTAGTCAGGAACTGATATGATCCCAATGAATCATTTGAAACTTGGTTAACTTTTGACACTTGACTTTTGTGTAAGTACCTCATCATTTGTAACTCAGATCAGGACCCTTACACAGCTTAAAATAAAAATGAAAAACTACAACATACAATCTATCACATTAATACCACGTACATCGATGACAGCAGCCGTTACTAAGACGCTACTATGTGTTTATACTCAGTCAACTTAGCAGCCATTCTAAAACAGCTCTAACTTCCTTGTCTTACGATTGCTGTCAAATGACCTCACAAATCGTTCCAACTCCATTTGAATGAAATCCCTGCGTAGCATACGTCGCCCGCAAGGCGCCACCGCCGCATCGTGTCAAAACGTCGCAAGTGTCTATAAAATCTAATCTATTTACGTCGTTTTAGGTTCTCGTGACACCGGTAATGTTCGTTCGGTGAAAGTCGTAGCATCACGACTTCCCATACATTAGCCGAGAGCGTGCGAAACCACGACACTTCCTTTTATGCTTTTTTGCTGCAACTGACCGCTCATCAGTTTCTTATTTCGTGCATTTCGGGAGGTAATCGCTACTGGCATCATGTTTCATTACAACGCCGAGCTCACGTGTGATGAAAATGAAATAAAAATAGATTTTTCATGTTTGCTTGTATTTTTAATCATCTTAATTTCCTACTAAACCGGTGTTTGTAAGCTAGCGTGCCTGATATTTAAAACATGTACAAGACATAAGTACTTTCAAATACATACTTGAAATCAAAGCTAAATGTGGATTTTCCGGGATTTTTTCAAAAGTCTAAATCAATTAGGTAAAAAATACGTTTTAAAAAATAAACGTACCCGCGCGGTGTCTCGGTGTTCTATGAAATTTGGCGCCAGATATAGGTACAGTATCAAAGGGTTTCATCTGACAGCTGGATCCATTTAGAGGGTCTTGTTCGGCCCTTTGAGGAAACTCTTTGTTTTACACTTTTCTGTGAAACGTCGTAATGAGCACCTAAAAAAATAACCAAGCCTCGGGTTTTAAAAAAAGTGTTTAGTGTCGATGCAATTTAGCGGTTCTCAAACTTTTACAGCGATGGTACTCTTTTGAAACACAAAATATTTCATGGAGCCTGAATATTTTGCAATAACTTGTTTGTATTTTATCGGAGAAGCCACAATGTGTTTCGCAGGGCCCTTAGTATATCTATTTCTAGTAAGTCTTATTATGAATTCCGGCTGCTTTAAAAGTTTAGTCTAGGTAAAGATCATTATAAAAGTATGATATTCGCAAGAGTATTACAGCTCGTTACTTTCAAAGGTTATTTTATTTCCCATCTCAGTCCTCAGTAACGTTAAATACAGTTTTAATTAGCTGAACTAGAGGTATATTTTATGTACGATTGGTTATTTTGTACAAAGAAATCTTAACGATTGCTTCGATAAATAAAACATTAGTCCGGGACCCCTGTTTCGGTATAGGCACGCCGTGATGTATCTCGCGCCGCGCCGCTCTAGTCATTAATCTTTTTAATTCAAAACGACTTGGAAAATACTTATTTATAGGTAGCCGGTGACTTTGTCGAGTCAAAAATCTTCTCTTTTTGGACACATAGTAAGGTCATAATTAATCTTAACCGGTAGAAACCATAAACATGAGTTTTTTAAACCTGATTTGTTTTTAGGTGACGGTGATGTATCCTTAAAGGCAAGTAAGAGTACTTCATTATTTACTTTTAACACTTTTATAGACATAACTTGTGATATCAAGATATCATAAACAAACAAACTTTTAACCTAAAATATTTTATAATAACAATTTAAAAAAAGTAATTTTAACGAAGCTTTTTACGGTTTTAACTTCTTAACCCTTAATTTGGCAAAAATAAAAAAAGTCGGGAATTCAAACCCTTTTTGTTTTTGAATCAGCAAAAAAATAAAAAAACATTCCAAACATTAAAAGTGAACATTATAGTATGGTCACTGTGATGTACACTGCCAAATTAAGGGTTAATATAATTGTTTCAATCATAGACAAAATCGATGTTTCATTTCAGCCCAAAGAGGTCTATTTTGCAGTTAAGATTACGAGTATAGATAGGACAAGTAAGGAAAAACGAATGGAGAATACAGTCGAGTATAACCTGTCGATATAAAAATCTCTATCAAGCAAAGGCGTGGACGAAAAAAACACCTGTAGTGTGAGAAGCTCGCCCCGTGAACGCTCGCATCTTATCTACCAGCGGGTTCCTGCATTCATCTGTAGTCGAGAAAATTCCTCGACGAACTTAACACAATGACTCAAAGCACAAATTTGCATATCTTCGACTTAACCAGTCCTTCAAGTTGACCTGCATTCTTCTGCAGCCAAGTAAAACTCAATAGCTTCTTAATACAACGAGTTAAGGTAGAGTTTTGCATTTCGTCGAATTAACCATTTGTTAATGTTGCATTAAGTGGGAACGCCTTCGCGGCGCCACCGATTACGAGTTACGAGCCATAAACTAATTCCGGTAGCTATAGACCATTATGGACACGCGATTATCTATGATTATGAATGGCATTTCTCATGAAATTCGATTTTCAAACGCTAATAGGTGCGCTTATGTTGTCTGAAAACTTTTTTCCTTATTTTTAGAGATCTGTGTCATGACTTTTCAACTTCGGTTCGTTTATTAAAATTTTGTAAAATTTTAATTTTTCATGGAAATATCTTTTTATAACTAATAGGTACCGATTGAACTTCATTCTGTAAGTACCTAACTCGCAAGGGCTGTTCTACAAGTTGAGTTTTCCAAATAATTAAGGCTTCTTAGCTTTATTTACTTATCAATAGGTATTCACAGCTCAATAGATGTGGCAAAATCAGCATTGAACATAAATAGACTATTTCAGGGTTAACTTTAATATTACGAGACTAACATTAGCATAAACACGTTATACCTTTTTTATCCATAGAGTTACGGGTACGTTTTAAGTAAGTACCTAGTGCCTATCTGGTGTTCATTCCCGTTTATCATCTGTGGGACCATTAATCCCAATAAATTTATCTTAAACCACTTGTTGCTTTCATCGGATTAACTAAATTAATAAAACCGATACCTTTTTATGTCTTTATCTGTCTGTTCATAAACTTCGTCGTCTTGGCTTCCGGTCTGACCTGCGTCCGAGCGCTAATAAATTGATTTTTAATCTCGTTTAGTTTATTTCCGCTTAGTTTTAATTTAATTTCTCCATCATTAACAGTTATATCTCTAAATTAATGTTTAAGCTGTCAACAGGAATTAGTGTAATGATTACTGATCATGCGATCAAATGGACTTCCTTAGGATCTGCAGACCGGTTGTTACACTGCTCGACCACTTAGCCAGAGGTCGCGGGTTCGATTGCCTCCACAAAATACCTTATTGATTACTTTTGCCTATCTGCTTATCGAACAGTCACCATTCGACGGGAATGATGATGATGTACATACTGGATTATAGTGTTTTCAATCATCGACGAAGGCAGACATCACCTAAATTAAAGTTGCCAGGCGGCGTCAGTGTAGGTTCGTTTAGCTAACTAGTGGGGTGCGCCGTAGTGTATTGAAAACACTACAATTAAAACCGTTCGTTACTGAGCCTTGAAAACTGCAAAATAAACTCTAAATAGAGAAAATCCTGTCTAATGCAGTGGAATGTGAAGAACATTCTTACAACTTAATATTTAAACACGCACACGTTTTTAAATCCGCTTGTAATTCGAACAAATGGAATGCGGATTGCTCGAGTAAAACGAAACATAAATACATAATCAGAAATATAATCAGAAACGGGCAGCCATATGGCCGCAAACCAGTTCCGTACATCTGAGCGGCGAGCGCGCCGTTTTTGTGTCCTCATGTGTACGGGGGTTTGTCGCTTGGGAACACTCGCTAGTCCGCTCGTGGGTACCAGTAGGTATCCTTGGCTGACCTGGCGAACAATGAAGTACGCATAGATTGGAAAAAGAATTATAATATCCTAAATGTATTGTCTCTTAGGAAGTAGGGGCTTTATTCTACTCGGTAAAACCTAATTTCTTTTAAAATGTTATTGTATCGTTTTTATAACTCGGTCGCCATTGCTGTCAAGTTAATAAGAGCTAAGATAACTACCTCGAACTAAGTACTTCATATAATTTGCGTTTCTTGGGCAGAATTGAGGCCCTTGTTAAAGAAAAGCGGTCGCCAATCCGTATAAAATACGAGTATCTTGAAGTACCTAGTTCTGCCATATTTAACGTCTTTGTCTTTGTCTTGTACAGTCAACAGCAAAAGAAACTGATGAAATAGGGTCTCAAAATAGTATATACAATAAATTAAGACAGATGTCTCTGATTATTGTAGTTTAGCATAAGTAAATTAGCTCGTAATGTGTCATAAGTAAGTGACATGCCATTCAAACAGTTAAAGTCATTACTGAGTGTTCCAAATTAAACTGATTTTCAAAAATAGCAATAGTCAGTAATACTACCAAAGTATCACATGTAAGTGAATATGAATGTTTGGGCCTTCATGTCTTCTCAAGACCACTTCGGAATACTAGTCAGACGTTCGGTTAATGTCGGTTATACTCGTAAGAGAAACACGCGAAACAACTATAACACCTCTCATTTCCGTCAAGGGTTGAAATAAGTTCCTACTACTTCGCTTTGTTTTTTTTTTGCAACATTTAGAATAAATCCTTTTTTACTGCCGTGATTACCCTAGTTTTCATTTCGAGATTTTGTAATTTTGACTTTATCTTGTTGGACACTTGACAGTCTTGACACTTAGGTAAAATAAATAATTATTATTTTTTGAAATGTTCTGTAAAGAGACAGTTATGGCATCTTTTATGATCATTTTCTTTTGACTAATTAAATATTCAGTTAAAAATGACACTTTGTTATAATCTGTTTTATCTGGGTCGTCATGCTTGAACATGTTTTAAAATGTTAATTTTGATCACTTACTTTTGACGTTGACTGTACATACTCTGTAGTTACTGATTTTTTTACTTAATTTAGATATTTTCAATGATGAATCGATGTTATAAAATCAAATGGTATTTTAAACATCACGTAGTTGTCTTTAAACAGACCGTTAGAAAAAATCTCATTCTCATTATCATATTACATAAGGACAGTTAGTATCGCCTTAACTTAACGTGTGACGTCATTACTCAGGCATTGGCGCCGGCGCCGGCGCGGCACAGCCTTTTGCTAACTAACTATAAATTTTGTTTACAAAAACGTTGCAAAATAATTCAAATTAATTTCAATTTTAAATGCCAAAGGACGTGGTAGTGGCACTACGATGTGACCTTGGTCCCATTTTAAAGAAAAACTACCGTTTTATTTTTAAATTAAGACTAAATAGCTATGTACTCGTAGGTTGCAGTACTTGCAGTGATAAGACAAACAAATTTCTTAAAACCTTCTTGTACCTAAGACCACAAAATTTTACACTGATTTCAATTCAATTCGATAAGAACTTAAGTAAGTCTATCATTATCACTATCGTTAACAACACGAAGTACTTATATGAAATAATGGTTCAAAAGCGTTTGGTCACCCTTGAGTTAGCTACTATAGAATTCAATGCATATGCTATCAATACAAATAACTGAACCAGCGAGATAGTCCCCTTATATATTTCTTCGATGCTAGGTAGTCAGAGAGAAACGCACCATGGGATCATTTATCCTTGGGTCATTCTTATACTGTAATATAAACTTTGTTATACGCCCTCTATCGAAACAAGTTCTGCCAAGTCTACCAAACGTACACTTAGTCCCATTAGTAACCCAGTCATGTCCCCATTCGTACGTAACGATGCCCGGGCGCAGCTTCCGTCCGAACGCCGAGATCCTTCTGGATAACCTGGCCTTTGTTTGTTGAAGGATGATTTCTTGTTTTGCTATTAAGTAAATGTGGTTTGGTTTCCCATATGCTAAAATTTACGATTAAAACGAACGCTCGAACACTTGAGAATAGCTTACCCGTGTACACCTAGCCTGTACAATTGAACATTAGGTTTGGGTATCTGTATCGTAATTTCTAGAGAAGATTGAAAAACAATTGGTACTTATAGATAGGTTAAGGTGAATTCACCACGCAACAGCTACCACTAGTACCACCGACAAAATATTAATTCGTCGTACATGCGTGCCTATTTTATTTAATAAAATACTTATTAATTTTAAAACTACTGACAATTAGTCATAGAGTCATGATCGTATGATTGAGTGAATTATTAAAGATAAAGACATTTATTCAGTAAGTAGGCCGCACGGGCACTTTTACACGTCAAGAATCTACCAGCGCTTCACAAGAGGAGACCACTGCTGAGAAGAAGCGCCGCAAGAAACTCAGCAGTCAGTCATTTTTTTAAATATATTTAATATTACAATGGTACTACTTAGTCTAGCATTATATAAATCTATAAATAGCAAATTAAAAAATATTTCAAATATCATGCGTAGTTTCCGCAGGAAAACACACCAAAATCTTAAGATAGAAAGAGAGAAAAGGAAAAAAAAAAGAACTCCTACGTATGTGTATATAAGACGGTGCAAGATGACCACATAAGATTGATATGTTTTCCTACATCAACGGTGTCCCCCAGACAAGATAAAGATTTTGAATTTGGAAAAAAAAAAACAAATAAAAAATATATTATTGATTAAGTTTCGGGTTTAGGCCAAGCATGTTTGTCTATTAAATAGTCCTCGATCCTATAATACGCTTTAGACATTAACGACTTTTTCAAGTAATTTTTGAGTGCTGGAAAGGGTAACTTTAATACTACCTCAGGTAATTTATTATAGAAATGAATGCATTGACCAACAAATGATTTATGTACTTTACGGACGCGGAATTTTCGAATAGCTATTTTATTTTTATTTCTAGTATTTAAATTATGTATATCAGAATTTTTTGTGAAAGAATCCAAATTTTTTATAACATAAATAATATTCTCATAAATAAATTGTGACGCTACAGTTAAGATATTAATTTCCTTAAAAAGATCTCTTAAGGAGTCACGGGAATTTAAGTTGTAAATATAACGAATGGCCCTTTTTTGTAACACAAATATAGTTTGTATGTCAGCTGCCTTACCCCAAACCAGAATACCGTACGACATAACACTATGGAAATAATTATAATAAACTAAGCGAGCTGTCTCAACATTGGTTAGTTGTCTAATTTTCCTAACTGCGTAAGCTGCCGAACTTAGTTTACCTGCCAGTACAGCTATATGGGGACTCCATTGCAAATTTTTATCTATTGTTATGCCTAGGAAAACTGCCTTATCTACGATTTGCAAACACTCGTCATTTAGAATAATACTAGAATCTAATGGTTTAACATTAGGCAAAGCGAATCTAACACATTTAGTTTTCTTAGCATTTAGTAGCAAATTGTTGCTAGTAAACCAATTAAGTACTTTAACTAGTGTGGAGTTTATGCTACTGAAGTCTATGGATTTTCTGTCTACCTTGAAAATTAGTGAAGTATCATCAGCATAAAGTACAATATCACAAAGTTTATCTACTGATGGTGGCAAGTCATTTATGTAAACCAAAAATAGAAAAGGACCTAAAATAGAGCCTTGAGGCACACCTATTTTCACTGTAGCTCCATCAGATTGTGTTTTGTTTACAACAACTGTTTGAGTTCTATCACTGAGATAAGAAGACATAAGACTTATAGCTTTATTAGACAATCCATAATGTTCTAATTTTAAAATAAGGGTCGTATGAACCACGCAATCAAAAGCTTTAGAAAGGTCACAAAATATTCCTACTGCATCGCAAGATTGCTCCCAACTGTTATATATATATTTAATGAGAACAGATGCCGCATCAATTGTTGATCGACCTCTGGTAAAGCCAAACTGGTTATTGTTAAGTAGTTTATTTCTATTAAAGTGACCTAACATATCATTCAGAATTAGTTTCTCAAAGACTTTACTTAAAACTGGTAGTATGGAAATGGGACGAAAGTTCGTAATATCACTCATCTCACCCGATTTAAAAAGAGGTATGACTTTACTATATTTCATAAGATCTGGAAAGATCCCTTCTGAAATGCAATTATTGTAAATATGTATTAGTATTGTCACTATGTTGGGAGGACCAGTGCATCCTTGTTATGTTTGTTGAAAACAAGGAGATAACAGTATTATCTATTGTTACAGATCGTATACTAGAGCGAGATGCCGGCTTCGTGTCGGGCGGCGACGATGACGATTCGTGCTCGGGCCCGGCGCACTCCGACGACTCAGGAGTCCGGCTGGTCGAATCTGACTCGAGACTCAAGAGGGAACACACTCCTCCCCGCCTTCCCCCACCGAAGAAAAGGCGGCTCACTTCAACAGAAGCCTTGAGTCCAGAAAGTGAAGCCACGAGCCCGTTCAGGCCGTGGTCGTTCACAGAAGAACCCCAAAGAGAACCTTTGTCCTTAGTTAAGAAAAGCGAGACTAGCTTACTGAGGCAACGCCGGAGGCCTGTGGAGCCGCCGCCCCCGCTACCACCTCCGATCGTCGAACCAGCACCGGGCCCGCCCAGAGTACCGCCCCATCCGGACGTGATCGACTACCAAGAAAAATCCAAACCTAGAGAACAAAGAAACTACAAGAACATGACAAGAGAGCGAAGAATAGAAGCCAATGCTAGAGAAAGAACGAGGGTGCACACCATTAGCGCAGCCTTTGACACCTTAAGAAAATCAGTGCCTGCCTATAGTCATAACCAGAAGCTGTCCAAACTGTCGGTGCTACGAATAGCCTGTGCGTACATTGCGGCGCTATCAGCGGCGATAGACCCTGAAGCTGACCTTTCAGACGCAGTGGAATCCGTCACGCAAACAATACACACCGAAGGCAAACTTAGAAAAAAGAAGGACGATCCATAGACTTGCAATCGTCCACAATCGAGCCGTCCTTATAAGCCTGTTCT
This sequence comes from Acleris emargana, assembly GCA_927399475.2. Lineage (NCBI taxonomy): Eukaryota > Metazoa > Arthropoda > Insecta > Lepidoptera > Tortricidae > Acleris > Acleris emargana. Next base: position 11,113,279 of record OV656851.1, read on the forward strand.
CAATTTTAACTCGGGTAGTACAAAAATGACAATAAGTATGGTATAGTGATTAAAGTATTTATTGGAGAGTAAGGATAACGGGCATTTTACCATGTTTTAAAATCTAGTTGCTGATTTATAATCTAAATTCTGTTAGACGGGGTGATTTTCTGCATTAGTTTTCTGAATTCTGCCCAACAGTGTCAGTTAAATTTGACCAAGAGCTTTCGCGTTCGATTCCAATGAGCCGCAGAGCACACGGCTAGAGCACGGGACGAGCAAATTTATTTACAATTTCGCTATAGGTAGTGGTTAACACCTTAGCGCTTAATTTATAAAATGTGTTACAACAAATATTGTTGACAAGGAAATGAGTTACAATGCGAAAACCCTCCTCCAACTGAAAATAATTTAAATCCTAGCTAGATATTTGTAATATACTCCACAGTTTGAATCTCACGAATACCGATATTGGTAATAAATTGATTGTAAACGTTCCTCTTACGACGGTTCCTGCCCAACTCTTCATAAGTAATAGACAAATACCATAATCAAAGCAATAGGGGAGCTAATCTGTACCCATTCATGTAGCCGGGTCGCGTTATTTTACGGCAAAATACAGATTAGGTAAGCAGTCGACTGAAAGGTTGTAAGTTCCATTATTGTAGTGTCCATTCCTGAGTCCAGTATTAAGATAAAATTGACAATCTACCTTTATAAAAATATATTTGGGCTTTAAATATAATTTATTACACTCAAGTCAGTAATTTTAAGGCGATACTGTATGTTTTTAGCGTAAGTTTTGTAATTATATTATGGCCTGTTTAATAATAGTGAATTTATTAAAATGTTCTGCAATTAAATAATGGTTGAAATCGTTGAATGGTTGATTTTTGAAACCCGTATTCTATTAAGTCACCCGTTCCTTTCTCACTAGCTTAGTTAGAAAAGGAAGGTTGCGCCGCTAGGTGGTGGTGTACTACTTGTACTATGAAATTACAAAATTTTAACTAGATTGCCTTGAACATATATTGTGATATAAATATTGTAAATAGATAGGATAGAAAAATAGTATACGCCTAAATCCGATGAAATAATCGACGTTCGACAGAAAAAACAATGAATGTACTTACCGGTTCTCTATATTTTTAACAATTGAGATATTTTGCACTGAGACAAAATATTTTATTTAACAAGATAAGCATTGTAAAATCCGTTTCATTAAGTTTGTAGATCAGGAAACTAAGTTACGCTGGCAATTGGCAAAGGTTACCATATAAAGTGAAATATAATTGGTGCCTACTTTGTTTGTATTGGTCGATTGTTCCGCCATGTTTGAAGAAATATTTTTTCGTAAATTAGTACAATCAATAGAGACAAATGCCTTGTAAATGAAAAATTATCTGCTAAAACATCATTTTCTCCGTTTTTGGTCGAGCGTCGTGAACTATTATAACACATACATATACATATATATTACAATTAAATCCTCTTGCGCATTGATATTTGTGTTCATTGCCGAAAATGATATAATTATTATATTCAATAAGATTCGCTTACATTTTGTTACAAATCGGATAATACCTCAAGCTGTGTCTACAACATTTATAAATGGTGTTATAAATCAAAGATTAAATGATGGGAAAAATGTGGTTAATATTTTGTTTTATTTTCAATAAAAATTGGTTTGATCCAAATATTATTAACATCAGAAAAAAATATAATTACCTCAGCTCACTATGCGGAGGTGCTCTAGGTATCTATAGGAGTTTGTACATTTGTTAAGCTCTGTATCTGAAATTCAAAATGGAATTCGCTTTCGTTAACTTTGTCTAATGTTAATTGAATAAACATAATATAAGTACCTACGTATATACCGAAGGATTTCGTGACAAAAGAAAATGAGGTCACATCAATTCACGGATTAGAAAACAGTTGAGCCAGTAACACGAAGTTTAGAGCAAAAGAAAAGTAACTAGGTTGGTACCTAGGTACATAATGCAAAAATACTTAGGTAGAAACAGGCCCAGGCCAGTTTGAACCAAAATCTTATTTAATTATGACAGTTGCATTTTTGAAACAACCAAATCATTCATACTTACTATTAAACTAGATTTACCTTTTGATCTTTCCTGCCCGGAAAGTAAGTCTTACTTAAAGAGGTTTTGAAAATAGCATCTCTAGTAGTAGTAGTGTCTGACAATATATATTTTTTATATATTATTATTACAGTAGTATAGGTAGTATGGAGTGGAGATCCTTGGGGGAGGCCTATGTCCAGCAGTGGACGTCTTTCGGCTGACATGATCATGATGATGATAGGTAGTATGGGCCAGAAAAATAGAGATTGTTTCACGAGGTGCTTAGCGGGCCGAGCATCATCGGCGTGGCAGTCTCCGTTTCCGCAGAGGTAAACATTACAGGGTGGAAAAAACGAACGCCTCATGGACGGCAATTACCTTTAATATTGGAAATGGCAAGTTCTACGGAAAGGAAACTTACATTTATTTTTGAAAAAATTAATCAGCAATAAAAAACGGATTTTTACGGTCTTTATTTAATGTAAAGGTGTATGTGTTATAAGTATAGACATCAATGATCTCTATCGAATGACCTTTCGATCTGTATCATAAAATCATAACATAAATCATAAAACACGACTTTTTTTGTGTTGTCATATTTGACCAGTTCTATTCCCAGTTAAGGAAGAGGATTTTTTTACAAAAATCTCATAGTGAAATATTTTTTGTTTATTTTTTCAATAAAAAGTAGTCTCCTTTGCGTAGAATTTGGTATTTCTAATATTTAAGATGATTGTCGTCCATGTGACTATAAAGTATTAAGTGTGAGTATTTCTAAAAAGCAATTCAGATCATTTCATGACAAAAACGTAGGTCGCTTTAGTATGGTGCACATATTCAGCACCAGATTGCCTGACGTCATTACAAAATATTCTTGATATGGAGATCTGAGCACTAAATATTAAAGGAACAAGGAAGTGGTACAAGAGTGACATCTGTTCGCTGCAGACAACAATGCAGCCTTATCCCTGGGGTGATAAAGAGCACGTGCCACAGAGCAAACATCCCTTATCAGATAGTGCTTCTTTATTTAGTCGGGCAAAAAACGGGGGAAGGACGCATGCAGATGTGTTTTACACAACGCATTGTTTAGTATTCCAGAAGGCCACGTAGATTCGTATTATTAATTACTTATACTCGTATCCTGTTTCCTGATACCTGGCACCTTGGTAGTTAACCAATATAAGATCGCACGTTTAGGCATTCAGTTGATTCAGTACACATCTTGAAGTCGACTTGGACAGGGAACCAAGCATAAATAGATTTATCGTTCTCTAGTTCCCATACGAGTATAGTAGGTAGGTACCTACAAGCTTAGTTTGGTGCAAGAGCAACCTGTGAGATGGTCCCTTGATATTCATATTATCTATAAAGCTGAAAACATATTATAAACCTAAGTAAGAGAATAAATTAGTAATTATAATATAATATAAAGTAAAACAAAATGGATGTGGTTTAAAAAAAACGTGTTAATTTCTATTGGTTTAAGTATCATATTAATGGACCCGATTCAATGTGCACATCGCTTAAATAGCCTAAAACTAAATTGTCTAATTTTAAGACAGTTTAGACGGCAGATTTAACCAGTGCTATTCCAGAATGTCAAGCTGACAATGTATAAGACCTCCTCCTCCTAGAAAAACTTTTTGATTGGTTGTCAAAATTGCAGTCATATTTGTAGTCAATTGTGTGGGAAAAACGCAATCATTCCTATTTAGCTATGTGGCACCACTGTATATGAACGACGTACCAACTCACCCACTTTCCTGTCATTCCCAATCTGGCTGCGTGTTTATAACGTATTTTCTTCACCGGTTCACTTTAGTTAATGACCTGAGCTTGCAACTGGGTGAATATTTGAGAATGATTTATTTTGTTAGAAACATTTGTCTTTGTGATAAATATCGTGTTACCGCAACTCAAGTAATCATATTATCTAGACTAGAGACTAAAATAACGAATTGTAAAAGAGGCACGTGTCGCTAAAGCTTATTTTGACCAAAATCGAAAAAAAAGTAAACAGAGGTGTTGAGCATAATGACAAAGTGTGAGGAGAATGACAATTGTTGAGATTTCTATGATGCTTTGATGAGAAGAATGACACTGTCAATTTCTTTGGCATAAATTAAAGGAACAGACGTAGCAAAATGATTTTATTTATTTCTAACTTTAGTTACATTATTTAAAGGCTTAGTGTAGGCTAAGCTTGACAAAATTATCTTAATATTAATGAAATCAATCATGCAAAAAAGGGAACGATTTTTTACGTGTTCATTGAAGTCTGGCGAAAATATAATTATTATGTATCATTATAATAATAACATTTATTTATTTATAGAATTGCACATAATATATAAAATCGTTGCCCTTTCTCCACACTGTAACAAATTAAACATGAACTAATTCTTCGCATAATGATATTATAGAAAATATACTCAAATTTATTTTTTTATTAACTTAACTAAATCTCACTTTCAACTTTTACAAATTAAACTGTTTTAATAAACCTATAAACCATACATATTAGTTAAGGTACAGCTTATTTATCAATAAACATTAATTATTTATTTTTGGTATTTTTTATTACAACGATAGGTTTGTACCTATATCAACAGCGACTTTTTTGATTTATGTAAACTAACTGGGTAGGTATATTATGATATTTATGATGAATACCCATAGTCTAATGATTAAATAATCTTATAATAATATGTAAAACTTCAGTTGCTTCAGTGATAAAGAGAAACGCTCCCCTATTTAGGTATTTGTTTTGTAATTAAACTTGTTTAAACATTTCAACCTTACTAAATATTATTCTCTATCTACAATAGGTAGGTAACATAATTTTTTATTTACATTGAACACAGGAAAGTGTTCCTCTTTCTCTTTATCGCTATATTTAATAAATTAGATTAACAACTATTATAATTATAACAAAGAAAACACTTCTGAATTGTTAATTGTAACTCTTTAAAAATCTCACTTTTAACAAAATAAACTTATTATTCATTAACTAATATAGGTAGGCATCAAACATTGAGCAGCTGAGCAGCGTTATTGAGGAGAATGACGTTGAGGAGAATGATTTTTGGGACAAAAATTGTCGTAACCTGCAAGTTTACGTTGAAATAAAATCTCGCCTCAAATATAAGTAAATCGTATCAAATTTGTCACAAAATGAAATAATTTTATTACAAAACAAGTGTATACTTACGGAGTAAAGATAGAAAAGGCCAATGACGAAAACTATGACACGTTTGAGCAGCGAGGAACAAACGTTAAAATATTTTCAAAACGACACGTGTTATTTGGTTGAGCGTTCACGGGCAATCACGGGCGACTTAGGACCAGTTTGCGGGGGGGGAATAGGAACTACATTAGTTCCGTTACAAGTAGTTTTGTTAACTAAATATGCCAAATAAGTATTGCTGCGAAGAATGACGAATTATTCATGACAATTTTTTAGCTTCATGTTTTGAATGAAAAAGTGATTAAGTATTTTTTTTTTTACTGGAATTTTGAAAACTAAGTATTAAACTATAAATATATATATATTTTTTTGTTTTTAAGTTCATAACTTAGCGTATAATCCTTTTCATTTAAATTTATGTCGTGTTGTGACACGAGAAATATTGCAAATATGGGTAGTTTTTAATTTTTGTATTTTTTAAATATACAAAATGAAACTTTTAAGTAAGTGCACCTTCAAGAATACTTAATGTAGAATCAAATCACATTAATAAATTGTGACTTTTTGTTATTATTGGAGCACAAAGTAAATAGACACTCTTTTTCGCCGTTTCAAATATTCACCCAACTACTGTTTTCAATCCATAAAGACGCGCCCCGCTCTTTTCGACTACGATTATCTAGGTATCTCGCCGTTCGTTGGTGGGCATAAGTGACAGCTGTTGTCACAAATGGTAAATTATCGCAACAAATGTGTCCAATCGACCCCAACTGAGTCCACTAATCATGTATTTACAACGAGGGCGTACTGAAGGGTAGGCCGGCCGGTACAAGTTAAGGGGCATAACAGTGGTAATTACACATTGTGATATTTACCTAAAACCTTTTTGCGCAATGTAGAATCAAAAATTTACATAAAGGTACGCTTTCAATTTACTTACTTAATTCAAAGCAATGACAAATTTATCCTTTGCAGGTAGGTAAGTACTTCGTCTTTTTTGTGTCTACCATTATCAGTAGCATAATTTTAGGTGTCAAATAAACTAAGGTATATTACGTATCTACGGTTGTGATTTTCAATCATATAGTCAAGCTTTTGCCGGCGTAGAACTCGTTTACGACTAGTCCCTCGGAAATTAAAAAAAAAACCGGTCAAGTGCGAGCCAGGGTTCTGTACCATCGGACAGTAGGTAAGTAAGTACCTACTTATTATTATCGATTAAATTGTTGTCTTTACCAAACAAAAATATTTTTCTTGACCGGTTTTGGTACCTACCTAAGTTTTTGTTGTTATTCTTTAGGATTTTTAATATACTTACTTAATCATACCAAATTTGACGATTGCCGAATGGCCTACCTACGTTTTACGGTTATTGGCTATTGCGAAACAACCAAAATATAAATAGGTAGGTAGGTAACTACTTGAAAAACCTATCTCGCATTTGTTTTTTTTTGTTAGAAATTCGCCGTAATGACACGTATTCTGAACAAAAAATACAAATCAGCCGAACTAGCAATTATGGTACAAACAAAAGAATCTAAATAAATTATTATGGGAAATTGTATGGCTCATTCATTTAAGTTAGGAAAGACGGAGACAGCGTAGGTTTAGTAATAGATGGTTAGGTTTGACAACCTTTGGGTACGGAACGGAACCCTAAAATCCTGGGCTCAAAAGAATTATTTCAATGTTTTTTTCCACGGTCAAAGTTGTTTCCATAGTATGGAGTCCATATTTTTTTTTATTAAAATCGGTTTAGTGGTTTAGCTTTGAAAGTGTAGCACTGAAACACGTTACGTTCGAACGTAGTATTTTAACTGTCATCTAGTGGATAGTAGCAAAACTATATACTTTGTCATGAAAACTAGGCCTTATCAAGGTTTCACTACTCAATTATAGATGGCACTAAAAGCGCATGACGTCCCAGTCTGTTATTGTAGTCACACTACTCGTCGCTAGATGGCGCGGATATAAAGTAAATGTCGGTCTCCTTAAACTTGACCTTTCAAACGAAAAAAAAACAATTATGCGCGGGAAAGTTTGCTTGTTCTTTGACAACGATAGGACACAAAATTAACTTCCAGCAAGAAAAATTCAAGGTTGGTTTCATTCTACAATCTTCATTTAATCATTAGAAATCTTATCGACTAGGTAAGCTGAAACATTAAAACGTAATTTATGCAGTCCATTTCAGGCATCTCGTGTCTAAATGAGTACCAAGACATCTGATCGAGCAATATCGTGCCCCACACTGAACGCAGGTGTATTTTGATAGGAAGCCACAGATCGCGCAGAAGTAACGATCCGGATACCTGAAATTACAATGGTGCATTGTATATATTTATGTTTGAGAAGCAGTGAAAATAGATTAGTCGAAATTTACTTCTTAACCTCCAAATTAACTACAGAGTTGAATTATTTAAGTCCAATTTGGTTCCTAAAATTGTTTATTTAGGTATTAACTGTTAGTTAAAGTATCTGGGATAAATAAATGATGAAATAAAAGCCCTATTTCCAAGTGTAGTGCCAAGTATCCAGCTGTAAAATTAAATAACTTACTTTGAAGCAGGAGCCTGAGCAGACAAATAGTTAGGTGGATCAGGTCTAAAGTTGGCATCTTCTTCTACCAACTGAGTGAAGGTCTTCCTGAACCTCATCTTGTAATAGTCGGCACTCCTTGCCTTCTTTTTCCTTGTCGGTTTTTCATTTGAATCAGCAAACTTTGGAATCTTTTTTGACATAACAAGATCTGCGTGTGGATCCTCATGGAAGTTATCTTGTTCAAGAGCTTCCACAGCCTTTCTTGCCCTCCGTTTTCTTGCGGCATCATCCAGAACCCTTGTTTTGGTGGCATCTTTAACTCTACCTGACTCCCTTGCTGACATATTTAGGTTTTGCAGATAATTTATGATAGTGGGCAAAATTACAGGCCTTTATCATGAACAGGGATGCTCATCTGGTCCATTAAATCATCAACTCTGCCTTGTAAGGTTTCCACAATATCTGCTGATATAAATAAATGTGTTTCATCCAGGTCTTGAAGAATAAACTTTCTTCCTAGTGCGAGGGTCTCATCTAAGTGGAGGAGGAACTGCTTCATAGCAGGATCACTGAAAAAAAAAAACATGTCTAAGAAAAGAGGACTTAGCGCTGAAGAGAAGAGGACTAAGATGTTGGAAATATTTCACAACAGTAAAGACTTCTTTCAGTTGAAGGTAAGTAAAACAGGGATGTGGTCGGACAGGTCAAATCAGTTACTTTATTATAATTTAGCTAATGTAACATTTTGTAATTACTATTTAATAAGAGGTCATTAATCATTTCCATAAACATACGCTCGAAAAAACACAACCCTCTTTCTGACGCAGTTGGGTAATGAATGTTGTAACAAGGCTTGAAATTATGTAGTATTTATGAAAGTGAAACAAATAAGTTTGATATAAGTTTATGACCGTTATAAGTGTCTAAACAATTGCTTGTTAAAATACTTCTAAAAATAAATAAAAAATAAATTAAGGATGAAAAAATTGTCCTCATATTACAAATATATATGCCTTTCCCAGGAATCCAACCCATGAAATGCATCATATAATAATTTACAAGATTTGAAACTCAGACTCTAATTAATATAGTTTTAATGGTCTACTCTAATTCAGGATTGATATTTTATCATTTACACTGCCAGCTAACTCAAAAGTCTGTCTGTATCTGATTGTTAATTCCATGTAAAAATAAATGTAACTATGCACAGTAAGTAAGTGATATTACCTACTATTTTTTATGCATATTTGTAATATTGTGCATCAACAGTCCAGGTAAGTGTATGTGTATCTTAAATCACTCACTCTTGAGCTCGCACCAATTATTAACAGAAGAGTTGGAGTTGTCCTATCAGACCGTAAACACAACCTTTAAAGGTGTGCATTCTCAGGTAACCTTCGGCTTTAACCATCGAGTGTCTTGTATGACTTCATTTATTCAATCAACCAACCATTCCACATTACACAGAAAGCAGTTCTTAGAGAAAAACACCTCAGACCTGTGTTTTATACAGCTTTCAATATGTATTCAAAACATCTTGTAATATATTACAGGAACTGGAAAAAATTGCACCCAAAGAGAAAGGTATCACAATGCAATCAGTCAAAGAAGTAGTTCAAAGTTTAGTTGACGACCATTTAGTTGACTCTGAGAAGATAGGTACTTCAATCTACTTTTGGTCATTTCCCAGGTATTTCAGATACATATTTTACTTCTATTACACACATGAAGTAAATAAATAACTTAAAGCTATTGTTTTATTGACATATTACAGTAAAGTAAAGAATGCCAAGAAAAGAAAAGTTAACGATTTGCAGAGTGAACTAGTGGAATGCAATAAAAAACTAAAAAAAGCTCAAGATGCAATTGTTAATGAATCGGTATGTATCGGTATCTCTATTACTAAATGGAAAAATCAAAGGACAATTTTGCTTGTGCTTATTTTTATTATGCTATAGGTATGTTGAGTTAGTAGAATTGCATTTTTATTAGCAGTTGGTGGGCAGACACAATATACTAAAGAGAGAAACTAAAATTGATTGTATCGAGTTATGGAACAATACAAAAAGTAATTGGTATTTATGTTATAGCTTGGTCGAGAATCTTCTGATGAGAGAACTGAAGTATTAAAAACACTTGAGCTTATTCAGAAACAAGAAGAAACATTGAAAAAGGAATTGCAAAAATTCAGGGATTCTGATCCAGAGTACATTGCGCAGTTGAAAAAAGAGATAGAAGTAAGTATACATACTGTTGTTTTAGAATATGAAGTTTCACCAAAGTTGTTAACTTAATTGTAAGCATACAAACAAATCTTAATTTCTCTGACATATTAAAATATAAAGTTAATATAAACCACATGTAAACAAAGTGTTTTGTGTGGTTACTTTGTTTTTAAATGCATGATACAAGAATTATTTATAGTACTAAAAAAACATTTGGTACATACATATACATATATGGTAGCGGCAGCCAATATCACTAACTATAGTACTAATTGTCCTGTTGCTACAACACCGTAAAATCGATCTACGTTATCATTAGTTACCACCATCAAACCACAAAACATTTATGACCTTTTAAACCCAGTTTTATATAATTCCCATTTCTCGTATTGTATTTGTGTACACATACTATGAGACTATATAAAAGATATCATTCACAGGATCTCAAAACAGCAGGGAACAGATGGACTGAGAACATTTTCATTCTGAAATCCTATATGAAGAACACTTTTCAACTAGAGAATGAAGCGGTTGACCAATCTTTCAATATTCCACACGATTTAGATTATATTGAGTAAAGAATAGAATAAGATTAGTAATGTTTACTTTCATACAAGCGAAATAGACGTTCTAAACTGTTATATTATTATATTATTATTGCTGAAATGACAATGTTAGGTGTAAATAATATAGGTTATGAAATACTCTTACTAACCACTCCACGAGAACACCTTTCATAACATTCACCATTACTACTTGTAATCATAATAGGAATAGGAAAAGTTACAAAACAGAGACACTCTTTTCTGACTGCTTGGGTTAATTATTTTTATTTGATTATTGATTTTCCTTTTTCACTTTTACAACGTTAGTGTTGCCAGTTGCCACTCAGATTTTTTCAATTACCACCTATGTCTAAAATTTCTCATATAAAAAGTCCACTATATTTTGCTAAAATAATAAGTAGGTAGTTCTTTAATTTTTAAAACAATATTAATCACAGTTTTTGTAGTTATCGCAGTTTTTTGTGTTGCGCATGTTTGTCGAGACAGACCTTCAAAGAGCGCTATTTAACGTTATAAATGTCAAATACAGCGGTATTTATCATAACGATATCAACCTCACATCAATAAAGTTATACGCTAACTTTTTACTAAACTACACTTAATTTGTCTGGTTAATACACTTAGGTGCCGCCCATATATAATATTTTCCTACAGCTTTTCTACCGGCAAGACTAGGCGGCACGAGAATTTTAATTTGTATTACAAAACCGTTTCCAACGAAGATGCACCGAAAATTAAATTATTCAATACAAATTTCAATTTCGTATCGTCTCGTCTCGCCTCGTCAGCGGGAAAGCAACGAGTTTATAGCGGCATTATATTATAATTAATAAAGTATGACATGTATTAACAAAACTTTACATACATACATACAAAAAATATAAATAATATGTTCATCCCTTAAAAGGACAATTTTACCACCTGCTACTAAAAATTACCACTTACAAGTAATACTTTTTGTATATTTATTAAAAAAAATTGTGTGTATAGGAGAAACCTAATGAGGCTGAAATTCAGTTCTATCTATTTTTAATTTTGCCCTATAAAGGATTAAACAACATTTTAAACACTAACCTAATATTGCGTTACAAAAACGATATTTTTCATAACGTTATGGAGATCTCATTCAATTTTGTAGATCTGCGGCAGACGTTGAAATCAATATTAATCAATCTGTCACTGACATAGACCATAGTCAATAAAGTGTCAACATTGTCAACAAACAAAATTGAAAAGTTTTTGTACCTAATAGTAAAGTTGTTGCACCATTTGAATAATGTTTGAATATTGGCTTAAAGCAAGCAGTGCTTCATATCATAATAAATTGTATTGAGCAATTTATGACAATCAGATTATTTACTGTGTGATTAAAAGCTGTGATATTAGAATTTAAGTTTATAATATCTAATCCTTGGAACAAATCTTTTGTAAAGAAGGATTCAGAACTTTTACATATCATGTCGGAAGAATTGTGCAATCGTTTGAATATGTATGAAGATTTCGTTTGGGTGGATTATGTCCCTGGAGCTCAGCCGGGGCCTGATGCGGTGACAACTGAAGAAGATAAAAACAAATCTTTTGAAAATCCATTAAATGAACACAATTGCACCACCACCACCGTGGATTCTAAAAAAGTTGTGCAACCTGCGGAAGAAGGAGTCATTGATAACGATTTGGATGAAGAGGTTACCACTGACTTGGAAGATGATTATTCTGAAGAATTCCATCATGTGAAATATAAAACTGCCAATTTCATCAAAACAACATATCCTGTGCCCCAGTGGATAAAGCGTAAGGAAGATGGTACATTTTCAAAAAATATAAATACAAAGAAAATTAAAGATGGAAGTAATAAACTTTTACCCAAAATTAAGTTGGATGCATCAAGCATTGCTGTGTTAGAAAAGTTAATCCATAATAGATATTTAAGAGATTATGGCAAAGTCATTGGAAGAGGAAAGAAGTCAACTGTGATTCATGCTCATTGCCATAGGCAGAATTGCATGACCATGCCATTTCAAAATGCTGTTAAGGTATACAAATTAGACAGTGATCCAAATAATAATAACATTGTGTTCAAAAGAGTGCAGAGGGAATTTGAGCATTTAAAAAAAGTTGAAAAACTTAAGCATACCCCTTGGCCAATTAGGGCTTGGAATAACGTAATTGTCATGTCTTGCTATACCTGTGAACATGACTTGTCTCTGGCAATAAAAGATATTCCATCTGACATTAAACTTGTTATGTACCAAGCTATTGTGGACTTCATGGAGAGAGCTTACAATATAACAGACTTGGTGCATGGAAAACTGTGCCCCAAAAATATAGTTTTTTTTAAGACATACCCACATTTTATAGGATGGTCTCACTCTGTGAAGAGTGAGCATCCCCAGGCCCTGAGCAAACTAATGAAAGACTGCAAGTTTGTTACTGAAGTAAGTTTGATGTAGATCTTTTCGAGATTAAATTTTCTATAACTCAGTTGTTTAAAGTGCAATAGCAACAAACATTTTCAGTAGGTACAAAAATATTTGTGGCAGATTGGTATTTTGAATGACTGAGTTTATTACTACTTTTATTGTTCTATCATTAAAAATTTTTTTTTCATTAGGTTCTCAATTATGCATTCAAATTGACTACTTTTTTTCCAGTTTTTTGTGAAGCATGGAGTGAAGGTGATATCAACTGAAGAGCTATTTATGAACATCACAGGAGTTGGCAAAATTAGTAATAAATTAATGAAAATTATTTCAGAGAAAGATTTATTCAAGGAATATAATACCAATCCCAACAGGATGAGTCAAAATCCAATCAAGCCCAAAAACATCTTAAGGTTTAAGTGAATATTGAATTTATTATGATATGTATGGTTAGTACACTGGCTTTGAATAGCTAATAAAATAAAATAAAATACTGTTAGGCTCAAAATTGAAGTATAAATTTCTTTGGTTATTGTATTACATGACCTTGAGAGTACTCACTTGTGCTCACTTGTTTTTCAGTTAACTCTAGAGAAGTTTTTATTTCTATTTCATGGTTTACCCATTGTATTTACTAACATAAAACTGGTTCTCTATATATTTAAAAGGAAATATAAATTATCATTAGACCTTTTTTGTATTTAATTTTTCCCTCTGTACTGTGTACCCGTAGACCAGCCCTGCTTAGAACCCTAAATTTAATAATATGAAAAAAGTATATTAATGTTATCACTTTTTAAGAGAATTGAGATAGTGTAAGGAAACCAAAAGATGAATGACTACACAAACTTTACACAGTGTGTTCTCAAAACAAATTGCACTTGTATGTATATATTTGCACTTGTATGCTCTAAATTGGAGATGATTATTATAAAACCTGTTATTATTGACATATTACTGACATCACCTTACTTGTGGGAGGACCTTGTGCAGGGTCTGTCCGGGTTGGTACCACCATCTTATCCATTATCCTACCGCCAAGCAGCAGTGTTTACATTGTTGTGTTCCTAGCTAGCTAGCATAGTTGACTAGCATAGAGGCATTCCATCTTAGTCCTCAGGGTTGGCAGTGCATTTGCAGTCTTAGGATTGCGGTCTTGTGAATGCGAATGTCTATGGGTCACAGATTCTCTATGACATTTTTCAATAATTTATTTTACGGTAGTAGTAAAGGACAGGTTTTACTCGTGAGGTGCTCTATACTACAAGCCACAACAATTTAAACTGCACGACTCTCTGTGGTCACGACAAAGTGGGAACGCGGCGCGGCCATGGCCTGCCTCTATTCTAGGCAGTAAAATCCATTGTCTTTAATCTGTTATGGCATTGTTTTTAACTCGGTCGCTATTAGTGTCAAGTAAATAACAGCTATCAAACGTTGACAAAACGATGACAGGTCAGAAACGATATGGTTGTAACCATAGCTGGGCACCGTTAATCAAATAGTTAACTTCGTTAATCGTTAATCCGCTACAAAAAAAGTTAGCTTCGTTAAACGTTAAAGCGTTACATTTCGGAAGAATTAACGCAAGTTAACGTTAATCGTTAATCCGTTAATATGTGTAAAAAAAATGCATTTTTATATCGTTGCGTTAGTGAACTTATAAAACCTGTTGGTTTAGGTTCCGGAAGTTAACAGGATAGGAACAAAACAAAATACAAAAGGGCATAATGTGCATATTATCATGAACATTAACATGTTGAAGTTCTCGTCTGAAAGCGAGGCTCGTTTTGAGAGTTAAAATGTCTTTACCCGTGGAAAACAGACGTTTAATTGCAGCGCTTTAGGGTATAGCAGTATTGTATTTAATGAATACGTACATACATACATACCTTCACGCCTGTAATCCCGGAGTGGGGTAGGCAGAGCTACAGAATTACCTACAACTTTAAAAACTTGTTGATAATTCTGTAACCACATTCTGCACAAATAGGCTAAGATGTTTACCAGCGTATTAGTGACAGGTTGCAAGCCCATCGCCTAATAGTACGAATGAAATAATTTAATGAATAGATTTATGAATATCTGTTCCCCGAGGAATGCAGCATCTTTGAACGAGTCTTTTGATTTCATGTCCAGCCACATTTTAACGAGACTGCGCTTTACTCTTTAAAGAGTTGGAGCTCTTTGGTTTTTCTATAGACTGAGTGACAGAAATTGTAAAAGTCTTCCTTGTCATCATCGTTGTTTCTCACAGTACACACTCGCTGCTACGCGCCGCCCGGCACTTGTCGTTTCATACTTGTCTGAACCTGTTTTTCTTGCCGCGCCGCGGTGCCGTTCGGTAAATAGTAGGCATTGGATTAACGATTAACGGACTTCTGCATATTAACGGAAGTTAACGTGTCCGTTAACATTTTAAAAAGTTAACTTAAAAGTTAATCCGTTAATCAAAATGATAACTTCGTTAATTAACTATTAACGGATTAACGAGTTAATGCCCAGCTATGGTTGTAACCATTATGTATAATACAGGCTGTTGTTCTTTTTTCCGTTTTAGACAAGTTTTGCACCACATGGTTTTTAAGTAGTTATTTTATAAGTCTAGTCTAGCCTACTACCTACAAGCGCGGATTAAGACAAGACACCAACGCGTTTTTCTTCCGACTACATCCCCGTGCACATGTGTGTGTCACTGTTGCCGTCGTGGCACTCGTGGCTCACGTGGCTGTCACTCCGGTATCAATCTTAAAAGCCATACGGAAGTCAACAGAATGATATCAAAAATAAGAATCAATATCAAGTTTTTACAATAAATACGCGAAGAACAAAGGACAATAAAAACTCCATTATATTTATCTCAGTTCCCAGACACCCTGTGCACACAGCCTCCTATTACGCTTTCACAATGGAGGACGGGAAATCCAACGGAAGTGCGAGATCAATATCCACTGCTATTCCGCTAGGTGCTATCACTCTCGACAATTGCTCCGTCTGATCCGTCTCCCACTAAATATAAATTCGATTGTCATCAGCTCGTCTGTTTTATCTGTGTCCATGTATTTTCAATTCGTCGGATTGAGGAAATGCCTCGATTCATTTTTGAAATGGACGCGTGCTGAGTTTTTATTGTAGTAAAGATTGTTTCCATTTTTCTCGCTTATGAAAGATTAAGGTTAAGGTTTTATCTAAATTACACACCAAAAATGTCCAATGATCAGAAATACCCATAAGTAGGTACAATCAGGGACATTCGCGGTCGTCGATTTTTTTGTCTGACTCAGCGGAAAGTTCTTTCCTTTTGAGATACGGAACCCTAAAAATGAAATAAATATGCTTTTGAGACAAACCTTGAAGATCACAATCATCAAAAAATCCAGGGGCTTAACATTCTTGCGTTGTGAGGTTGTGACTATTTGCACGCTTTAGTTGCCATCATAGTGGCAGGACGCAAAAGACATAGATATACATGAAAAGGGTAAAAATATTGCGGAATTAAACCAGACGGATCTTTTTTCCATTTTGCTTGTGGTAATATCATTTTGCACCCGAGCTCGCTTTGGTCCCGCTTGCCCCTCGGGGAAGGCCGGAAATCTCCGAATTTGACTAAATCATTCCTTTATAGAGGGAAGATAAGGAAATACTTTGATATAAAATAGTAGCGGAACGAAGGCGAATGAGCTATCTTGAGATAGAGTTCGGTTACTTTATTTAGTTCCCGGATGTCATTGTAATGGACGGACTGATTATCAAGAACTACACTCAGGGGCAAATAACGGGTCAAGGTGCGTTTTTCATACAAACGAGGATATTTCGAAGCCTTGGTTCGTTACCAGGAGTTGTTTTGAGTGAGGTTTAATGGTGGATACTCCGAGGTTCAATAGAGGAGGTCAAAAGTTCCTAAGATAGGTACCTAACTTATCGCACAATCAGTTAACACCACAGCGATAGAGTTTGAGTCAACATTTGGATTTCCTTACATTTTAGTGCCATTTTAGATGTTTTTCTGAACATGCACAATTCCGGCGTTGACCGCAGATTCAATCAGTTGGGTACCCTGGGCACTCTGGAAGTCCTGTATCGATGCTCGGGGTATCCATCATTAGATTTCACTTAAAGCATCCTCTGACACGGGACCAAGGCTTTGAAATAGCCTCTTTAGTATTTGGGTGAATCAACTTTTAAGGTACTCCTTTTCTTTTGCGTTATCAAAACTTTCCTGGTGACTTATCATTTATAATAATGTATGACTATTAATATCAGACCACCAAATTTACAGACCGTACACGTTAAACACCTCAAATATTATTTCATCTTCGAAAAAACCTGGTAACTCAGGGGAAAATGCACATTTTCCATACAAAACCTAGGGACAACATCGTCCGCTGCGTTACCAACTATATTATTATTTCAAACTGTAATATTTTTAAATCAAATCATATCAAATGCTAGCCTAATTGTCTGATTTAATAAGCGTGTAAGCTACGTCGTTGGCAAATATAGAGTTTTTCTAAAAATATATAATTTGTGAAACATGTCGAAAAATGGGGAGTACCTTAGAAGTTGATTCACCCATTTAAACCGCACTCTGACCCGTTTTTTTGCCCCTGGGTGTGAGTACATGATCGATGATGAATATATTCTTGGTCGTAACGTGCGCGCCCCGTTTTCCAGTTATTTTAATTTCAAACAATGTTCTTGTAATGAGTTGAGCACCGGAATGGAAACGTAAATATTCCAACTAAGTAATTATAACTAATGAAACAACGCTGAGTTTATCCTCCATCGTGCCATTTGCCCTCCGGAGCCTTGCGGAAGCTCAATGTTACTACTTCCTACGAAAGCTCGACTTGTGTCAGCCGGGACAGTGGGAGGTTGTTCATCCATTACGCATCCGAAATATCTTTAAATTAAGGGCGATAAACACTTTATTGTACTAAAACAGCTACATTGCATCAATATTAAAAATACATAAATAAAAGTGATCCAGATAAGTTATGGAGGTTCGAAAAAAATGTTAGCCACTAATGTAGTATTTAGTGCCACGCTTGCTTAAAATAGGTGCTAGCTTTTGCCCGTGACGTCGTACGCGTAGAATAGTTATTCCGGATCTTATAACCTAAACATCTCCATTTCAAATTTAATTCATGCATTCTGCCGTTTCATCGTGAAGGAGTTATATACATACTAACTCGCACACTTTCGCCTTTATAATATTAGTGTGATATTTAGCGTATATTTTAACAACGGCGTATTTTTACCCTATTGCGAACTATAGCTTCGCTTTATCAATGGAGACCTGCCTAACCCTTCCGTCATCCTCGCTGACAATATTAACTAAGATAGTAGCTAAATTACAAGTACAAATTATTCTTGAAGTCAGATATGACAATGTCGGTTTTGTTTGGGAATTTGAGGCTTTCTTGGGAATATTTCTTGGAAGTCGGAGGCTGTGAGAGGAAATTAAAGCAGTTACTTTGGATGACTAGTCATTTGCTGGGTTGGTAGGGGATTGTGTATTCTTGTATAACTATCAGCATGTAAGAAGTTTGCAGTAGGTTGGTTAAAGACATGTTGAAAGTAAGTAAAACGGTGGCAAATAAAGTTATCTGTCCTTTATAATAAGGTCCATCATTTGTAGACACGCATTTCGAATACATCTTCCTACATAACATACAAATAGTATTAGACTACGAAATGAAACAGTTACGGTTTGAAGGTTATTAAGTTTACTTACTAACTTACCAATTACTACTTATCAATTTTAGAAGTAAGATAAGTCCAAAAAGAACTAATTAATATGTCACTTATTTGATTTGCTTGCGAATTTCGATCTAGAATTGTTATGGTCCTATTCTGATAGAAGGGGTCAGGCAATTTTACATTAAATATTTTCTTCAAGCAAAGGTAGGTCTCCTACTTATTTTGGGTGTGACACTGTATCACTGTTGCGAGTACCTACTTAGGTACTAACTTACAGCGCTAAAGGGCTCTGTTTTCATCAAACTTAGGGCAGCTCTGTTTCTTATTTGGTCAAGAGTCAAGGGTGAGAGGAAGATTAAGATTTCATCAGCCTACTGAAACATTTACCTTTAGCTGTCTTAAATAATCCCAAAGTTTCCTGATGAAATGTAATTTAAATTTGGAACCCTTCAGAGCTGACGGCGCACAAGTAGTTACGAAGGGCATGGAAGGGCAATTTCCAACTTGCAGAGACTATTTGCAGGTCTCCGATACTCTGTATTGTATATTGTATCCCTCTTTATTTAGTGTTGTATGAAAGAGATGTATCTACTGATTTAGAGTGTAGGTATAACTTGAGGATGGAAGGGCATGCCGCTTCCTCTACGTCACTGTACGTAGCGTAAGTCATTGTAAGTCATTTTGAATTGTTCAAAGTTTGCGAGTTGGCAAAAGCGATTAAGAATTTGAAAGCTTTTTGCGATTAAATTGAGGCGGAAAATGGTTTTATTTGGTTTTGATGAATACTTTATCCAGATAAGTAAGTACATGCTGGTACTGTTGGCCAATGTTTACTGATTTAAAAACAAATGCGAAGGTTGGTCGTTGCCATTCTTGGGTAAACCGCTGAGATAAGCGCAGTGAGATAGCTTTCACGTTGCAAGAGGATTTAGGGGATCACTGTGAATATACAGAAGGGGTCTTTTATTCTGTATATTCACAGTGATCCCTAAGGAATACGGCATAACCGTATTAACCGTATCTACGGGTTCGAATGTTAATTATTACTAAAAGCGTGAATAAAACAATATTAACTAAGATAGTAGCTAAATTACAAGTACAAATTATTCTTGAAGTCAGATATGACAATGTCGGTTTTGTTTGGGAATTTGAGGCTTTCTTGGGAATATTTCTTGGAAGTCGGAGGCTGTGAGAGGAAATTAAAGCAGTTACTTTGGATGACTAGTCATTTGCTGGGTTGGTAGGGGATTGTGTATTCTTGTATAACTATCAGCATGTAAGAAGTTTGCAGTAGGTTGGTTAAAGACATGTTGAAAGTAAGTAAAACGGTGGCAAATAAAGTTATCTGTCCTTTATAATAAGGTCCATCATTTGTAGACACGCATTTCGAATACATCTTCCTACATAACATACAAATAGTATTAGACTACGAAATGAAACAGTTACGGTTTGAAGGTTATTAAGTTTACTTACTAACTTACCAATTACTACTTATCAATTTTAGAAGTAAGATAAGTCCAAAAAGAACTAATTAATATGTCACTTATTTGATTTGCTTGCGAATTTCGATCTAGAATTGTTATGGTCCTATTCTGATAGAAGGGGTCAGGCAATTTTACATTAAATATTTTCTTCAAGCAAAGGTAGGTCTCCTACTTATTTTGGGTGTGACACTGTATCACTGTTGCGAGTACCTACTTAGGTACTAACTTACAGCGCTAAAGGGCTCTGTTTTCATCAAACTTAGGGCAGCTCTGTTTCTTATTTGGTCAAGAGTCAAGGGTGAGAGGAAGATTAAGATTTCATCAGCCTACTGAAACATTTACCTTTAGCTGTCTTAAATAATCCCAAAGTTTCCTGATGAAATGTAATTTAAATTTGGAACCCTTCAGAGCTGACGGCGCACAAGTAGTTACGAAGGGCATGGAAGGGCAATTTCCAACTTGCAGAGACTATTTGCAGGTCTCCGATACTCTGTATTGTATATTGTATCCCTCTTTATTTAGTGTTGTATGAAAGAGATGTATCTACTGATTTAGAGTGTAGGTATAACTTGAGGATGGAAGGGCATGCCGCTTCCTCTACGTCACTGTACGTAGCGTAAGTCATTGTAAGTCATTTTGAATTGTTCAAAGTTTGCGAGTTGGCAAAAGCGATTAAGAATTTGAAAGCTTTTTGCGATTAAATTGAGGCGGAAAATGGTTTTATTTGGTTTTGATGAATACTTTATCCAGATAAGTAAGTACATGCTGGTACTGTTGGCCAATGTTTACTGATTTAAAAACAAATGCGAAGGTTGGTCGTTGCCATTCTTGGGTAAACCGCTGAGATAAGCGCAGTGAGATAGCTTTCACGTTGCAAGAGGATTTAGGGGATCACTGTGAATATACAGAAGGGGTCTTTTATTCTGTATATTCACAGTGATCCCTAAGGAATACGGCATAACCGTATTAACCGTATCTACGGGTTCGAATGTTAATTATTACTAAAAGCGTGAATAAAACGGAGATTTCTCACACATGAAAAGAAAAAAATGTGGGTCTTTTGATTTATCTTTGCAGCTTTTCCTCTAACCAACTCAAAGAGATTAGCTAGAAGGCCGTAGCACGATAAGGGAAGGGGAAATGCTCTTTTATGATAATGAGCTGTTTTTTTTTCTACAGTTACTTACATCTAGCAGTGCAGTTTCGTTTTCCGTTTTAATAAAAACCGATCGTACCTAGTTTAATTTAAAGACAGTAAAACGTTTGTAGTTAATTATTACACCATAGAAAAAGAGATAAACAGAGTAGGTACATAGAGAAAGATAGAACTAGATTTAGTGATTGCTATTCTTCACAAAACACGACAAAAAGCAAATCACCCTGTAATCATCTAATCATTAAACAAATGAAAACCGTAGTCGAATTAAAGCAATTGGCGAGCCCAACAACCGGTTACAAAGTACATCATATTAACTCATTACTGCCAGTGTCCTTGTTTTCCGTACAAATCGGGCTCAATGTCGAGTCACTGGCGTTGAACTCGCTAAGTGAGATCCCAGTGATAATTACAAAGCCACATTAACTCCAGACCCGGCATTTAAAATTTATTTATTCCGAATTACAGCTACCAAATCGACATAATTAAATCTGGTAAAACCTTCTAATACGATGAATGGAGAAGTTATCGAATAAATACTTGAATAACAATTAAATGAATTATATGATATCGTTTCTTCATTATTTTGACTTCGCACACAATTCTGGGATTTTATTAGGATTAAAAAGATAAAAAGATAAAAGATGTCACTGGGCACTTTTACACGTCAAAAATCAACCAGCGCTTCACAAGAGACCACTGCTGAGAAGAAACGCCGCAAGAAACTCAACAGTCAGTCGTTTTTTTAATATTGCTTATATAATAATAACCTTAACCTAGCATAATATAAAACAATGAATCTCACATAAAACAAAAAATAAATACATTCATGCGCGGTTGAGCAGGAAAATGTGTCAAAACTCAGAATTGTCACAAAACTAAGCAACAGTAATAAAAAAAATAAAAAATAGAAAGTATACAAGTTATACTTACCTGTGACGGTGCAAGACAACCTGCATAAAAGTTTCGATACATTCTCCTACAGAAACCGTGTCCCCTAGACAATATTCAATATTTACATATTTTTTATGACTAAGTTATTATTCAATTATTTAGGTGTTGGCCAAGCATTTTTATCTGTTAGATAGTCTTCGACCCTATAGTAAGCTTTAGACATCAACGACTTTTTCAAGTAAGTTTTAAGTACTGGAATTGGAAACTGGTAATTTATTAAAGAAAAGGATGCATTGACCTACAAATGATTTATTATAAACGTTAGATACGGACACGAAATTTTTTAATAGCAATTTTATTTTAATTTCTCGTATTCAAATTATGTATATCACAATTCGTAACAAAAGAGTCTTGATTTTTAATGTCATAAATAATATTTTCATAAATAAATTGTGACGCTACTATCAAGATATTAATTTCTGTAAATACCTAGTAGTCTTAAGGAATCACGGGAGTTTAGATTATATATAGAACAAAACTGTATAAATGATTAAGTTTATTTTTATTTTTCCATAGTTCAAGCAAGGCAAACGAGTGCACACAAGTGTAAGTGGGATCTGTGACGACTGTGACCCATACGCATTTGCATTCTCGAGACTAAAATCTTAGGACTTCAATCCTAAGACCGCAAATGCAACCCTGAAGGCTAAGATGGAATGCCTCTGTTATTTCACCGGTTGTCTCGCCCCCACGCCGGAAAATAATGAACTAAAATAAGGAGGGAACACAACAATGAGAACACTGCTGCTTGGCGGTAGGTTAAAGGATAAGACCCTGTACAAGGTCCTATACTATCCGCAAAATTAAGTGGCGAGTCGGGTCATAATCATAATAAATCATCGGAATCATGCTATCTTTTTCGCACCTGCATGGCCTTATGGAGCGGGCCGTGCAATAATAGTGCAGGTAGCGGTTGGCACAAAAAGGAAGGTAACTGACGTTTATTAGCCGGCTCGACACTTAATTTTGCGGATAGTGGTCCTACCACCCAAGTACTTAGGTACCTTATATGTACATGGAAACAAATAAATCATCTGGTTCTATTTGATTTGAAATGGTCTTACGTTATCTAAAAACAATCAAACCAAACGACCCTTGATCTCCCAGGTAGGTACCTAAGTAGTTTTCTCTTAATTACGAGTAGGTAGGTAGCGGTTTAACCCTTCTACAATGGTAAATGAAGATGAAGGTATCAGATTAACTCTGCTGGGCCTCTATTCAAGAGGTCATTTACTTAAGTTTTTCACATAGGTACCTACTTATAGGTAGTATGCTTTGTATCGCCTAGAATCGCGGCCATGGAATAACAACCAAACAAGTTAGGTGATGTAACGTCGTTTTTCCATTATAACTAAAAAACCCGAGTATACATAGAGGGCAGGAGCAATTGTATTTCGAAATAGGAAAAAATATCGCATGCCACTTGATAGCTGCCTTAAATAATAATTTATTTATTTATTTATTTATTTGGGAAACAAACAGCAATGTATAACACATTAAGAAACAATCACAATTAAAAAGTACATCAGCCAAAACAGTTTCCACTTATAATCTAAATTACATTTCTGTTGCTCAGAAGACATAATACATATTACCTTGAGAAAAAAAAAAAAAAAAAAACAACTAACTAACAATTTCATAATGTTAAACACTTGCTATGGTTTGTTAGTATTGTTGCAAAGTATATTAACTACCTTTATGATTTACCTTTATCTTTATACAGAAATTATTTTATTTTGACAAATATTATATTATTATTTAGGAGAGGTATTGATTATTGATTTTATAGTACAGAATGTATGCAGTAATGGCACAGAACAGCTGTTCTGTGATAATGGTCTTTAATTGAAGCGTTAAAGCAAGAAAGAAGTCACGGATAACATAAAAGGTATCTATTCAAGCGAAAGGTTGAAAGGAAGCGACTAAAATAAATAATTTCTAATTTCTAATCGTGAGGCTTTGTTTGGACCACGGAATAGGTCACGGATATTTTAAATTTTAGGCTGATAGCTTCAGCCATTTTAGAGAAGAGAAACATAATGTATGTGATATAAAATTGACAGACCGGCGGACGGTCGGAAAACAAAGACATCTTAAGGGTTTTTGTTTTTCAATATTTGGAATCTACGGAACCCTACAAAACAGCGGTTTCCCCCGATATACAAAAAAGTAAGTACCTTAACATTGTTATACCTACTTACGCGTATTTTCTTCAATTTCGTAAATTAAATGATTCATTCATTGAATGGTACATAAGTACCTACCTATAATAAAAGCAAAACGGTGATATCTTAATTACTTATTATTATGTACCTATCATTTTGGTCGCAATGCACGAGTGCACGACTATATCGACCATGCGACCTTGCGGTTGCACGACGCGGCAACGTCGCAGTCGTCCAACCGCCTGTCGTGCGTGGCAACGTCGCGTCGCGTCGCAGCCGCCGGCTCTCTCATAATCATAACGCGGCTTTCTGTCGTCTACTGTAGTCATGGAGTCGCGGGCTGACGTCGAAGAGTTAATAGCCGAAGTGAAACGACGAACCTGTTTGTGGAACAAACAAGACGACTACTACAAGAACAGGGTCCATGTTGACAAGATGTGGGATGAAGTTGCCGAAGTCACCAATAGAAGCAGTAAGTCTTATTAATACTTACTCAACTAATCATTACAAAAGTAAGATTGTAGCCTGCTTGTAATTATGTATTCAACTATAGGTTAAGTTCAAAATTGACATGTCGCTTTTCGCTCTTTTTCAAAGAATTTAAGTGTACCCAAATTGAGTACCTAACATATTTAATAAACAAAGATCAGAACAGGAAAAATCTTCTTTAAAGATTGTGCTATTTAATTGTAGGTAATGTAGTTTATTGCTAAGTTATATCTTCTAGGCGCTTGTACATTACTCGATATCTATTCAGCGTGAAGGGTAGATACGAACTTATGTACCTTGTCGCTTTACAGTAGATACCTAACGTAAGCAAATGTGTTAGTGCGATAAAGTACTACACTGAACAGCTACTTTTGACGCTAACTGTACCTACCTACTCAATAGATACTAAAATATTTATTGTTTTCCATAATGTGTTACTTTAACAGTTGTTAGGTTATTATATTAACTTAAAATAAGTTATGAGCAGTGATCGTATATTTTTCAGCAAAACCGGTGCAACGACGTCACAATGACATACCACAGTGACCTAGGGTTGTCGAGGTGTAGAATATGATTGACGTTTAAAATAATGTAATATCATGTTGTCGTTGAATATGAAACAACTTTAACCTATAGCCTCAGGTAAGAATTTATCGCAACTGCGTTATATATTTTAATAAATTAACCCTTCATTTAATTATGCATATTGGGCTTTACATAGAATATTTTTTGTATTTTCGATTTGTTTAAAGTATTTAGTACACTCTTTACTTCACACCTCATAAAAGATACAAACAATACAGAACATAAAACTTAAAAGTAGAGGTAGATAACAGGCGGTCTTCAAGACGAGACTTGAATCGGTTTTTTTTGTGAAATTGTTATTTAATTACCAACCATATCTACATTATTGCTTAGTTCTAAATAACTTTCATTTTATTTGATTCTTGGTTGAAAAAAGTTATTATTTGCTTCTAGTGTCAACCCTAGCACTACACCAAAAACGCTGGAAAATCTACGATCACTGGTTATGAGATATTTATTAACCCGAATACATTATATATTACGTAGGTAGGTATATACGTGTTAGAGTCAAATATTTTACGAACGTTTTATTAAAATGGAATAAAATGCATCAAGAGATATTTTTGAGAAGTTGCGTTCTCACAATTTTTTACACTTGTCTGTACTATAAACCGGGCAATCTAAATACAACGCGCTAGCCTAGTTGGTAGGTATTGACCCTGTCTTCAAAGTTAGTCAGGGTTCCATTGGGCTGACAGTACCTACCTACCTAGATAGGATTGCATACAGGTGCCAGACGGTCGCGTCGCGTGTCGCGCTTATGTCGATTCCGCACATTTTAAGCTATCTTAGAATGGAAGTTATCTAGAACTGCTGGGCACCTAATCCACATTGTAATAGCTTATCTTGCTTCAGCATTATATCTAATTACATTGGTGACCCTCATGACACCTACTTACCGAAGTAACATAGGCGAAAATTAATAAGAATGAAAGTACAAAGAAATTGGCACTGAACCTTCTTTGCGTGTCCCTTCCACTTTGACACCTGGTTTTCGGTACCGTATGCTTTTTATTATCATAAACTTAAAAAAAAACGTTTGTTTACCGGTATGGTACGATTTACGGTTTGTTCAGTTCGAATCCTGCAAGTCAATTTTGAACTAGTTACCTCAATGGGAATGTAATTAAAATGGGAATTGGGAACATTAACCCGATGCGACCGCGACAAGTGTAACGGATTGGTTTAGTATGAACTTGTTAGCTTGATCTCGATAAGCCTACAAATCACGAAGTACAGTCTGTAACAACCGCTTTCAAAAGAAAAGTTTTAATCTCGACTGATTTTGTTTAACCATACACCTTCAGTCGCCTTAACTGACAATGATTAGGTTTAAGACAAAGCAGAATAAAGAACTCATTGGATTTTCTGAAATTAAAATGTTGACATGGCTTTGGTTCATCACGAATTTTTCGTATATCTTATTATAACCCACATACGCTGTTCGACTATTTAAACATATACTCAGGCTACTAAAAACATAGTGATATGACATTATTATGATAGTCCCGAACCAATTAGTGCTCTAATGCTGCTCAATATGCCGTCGCAATTACCAACTAATTAGTCTGAAGCACTATCAGTCGTACAAATATTGTTAAGGAGTGATTCCACTAGACAAATATTATGTCAGGCCTAAGCGCGGATATCATTCCAATCTGAATATAACATTGATGTTGTTTTTGGTAATGTATGAGTGGTTTATGTTGTGAGCGTATTAAACCAAAATATATCGCTAGGCCAACTTCAAATCTCGCAATTTCGGTATGTGTGTTGTTAGTCGTTCATCGTCATCTGAAATGTTCTTGTATTGTATACAATACATCTAGATCTAAAATGAAGCATCGCTAATTATATTTATTATTTCTTCCTGCTGTTGACTACAACGAAAAGTAATTGGGCTGCCATAGAACTCTGTCACAAAGACAACGAGTCACGAAAATAAAATTACGTCAAAATTCGTCACTGGTTTTGTGCGACAGAGTTCCACAATGGTTCAAAATTTACAAAAAATTAAATACACTACCAAGCTTAAGGAAGCTTGGTTGCTTGGCTTGCGCGTTAGGTTAGCTGTTGCTTGAAGTTTCAAACAAATAGCTTTTATTTTTTTGTTTCAGAAGATCAGATCAAGATAAAATGGAGAAATTTAAGAGATCAATTCCATAGAGAAGTGAGAAAAATGCGGGAAACTGGAAATTCTCAAGTCGAGCAATACAGTGGCAAATGGATATATTTCGACCTGCTCACATTCCTCATTGGTCACATAACTATCAAACCGCCTGGAGAATTTAAACCCGACGATGAAAGAGATGACTACTCTTTACTTAATGATGATAATATCGAGGTTATAATTAAAAAAGATCCAGATTTGGATGAAAAGATACATTTTGAAACTGACAACTTTCTAGATCCCCTTGAAGCTTATGAAGATTCATCTGATTCCGTCTTGACAACAGTTGCTGAACCAAATGAAAATTTGCGGAGACGACCCAGTAAAGGTCTCAAACGAACAAAACTAATACATGCCCAAAGGCAAATAGGGATCCAGAAAAGGAGGAAGAAATCAGCGGACTTAATACTTAGAGACGTAGATGATGACGTACATTTTGCATTATCCTTGGTACCTTATTTAAGGAAATTGGGTCCGCTTAGGAAGTTAATCGTGAGAAACGAAATGCAAAACTTGCTTATTGGAGAATTGGTTAGTGATGCACAAGCATCTTCAAAACCAACTAATAAAAAAAATCTACTGACATAAGATATTGGGATTGCGTATAGACTTGTTGAACTTAAATAAATAAATAAATATCAGGGGAGAATCTCACACAAATTGAACTAGCCCCGAACTAAGCTCTACCTAGTTGGTAGTGACCCTGCCTACGAAGCGAGCATCCCTGGGTTCAAATCCCGGTAAGGGTAGATATTTGTGTAATGAGCGCGAATATTTGTTCCCGAGTCATGGGTGTTTTCTATGTATTTAAGTATATATTTCTCTATATAAGTATGTTTATCGTTGTCTAGTACCCATAGTACAAGCCTAGACCTTAGTTTGGGACTAGGTCAATTTGTGTGAGATCGTTTCCTGATATTTACTGATATTTATGGGTACTAGGCAACGATAAACTTACGTGTATAGATAAATACATACTTAAATACACAGAAAACACCCAAGACGCAGTAACAAATACTTGCGCTCATCACACAAATATTTGCCCGTACCGGGGATCGAACCCGGGACCGCTAGCTTCGTAAGCAGTCACTACCAACTAGGCCAGCGCGTCGTCGCGGTCGTCGTCATATTAAATTAATTATTTAACCTTTCGGTGTTTTAATATAATACTGTATCGTTCTTTTTGTGTTATTTTTGTTTCCAAGCGATAAAATAATACTACTTTTCAAGCCTCTGACTAAGTTTGTATGTATGTATATGTCAGTTCAGATCAAAACTCGCAAGTTAATTTTGAACTAGTTCCCGTTAGTAACACTAGCTAAAATTTGGACCACATAATGTAAATCCGATGACATTGCAATAATATGGTCTCTAAGAGCAGATCCGATGATAGAGTCTGAAGGTGGCGACAGGATACCCTCTATAGGTACTTAATGTGGCTTTGATGGTGGGAACTCATTAGTTTTGTTTTTATAAGCAAATTATCTAATTCTTATAGTAGCTCTCCAACTAGTGAATGTTGGCAGTCAGCTCCGCATATTTCTCTCGGTCTTTGGCGTGGTTGAAAAGTTCCGCTGCCCTTGTGAGCTAGAGCATGTCTGACCACACTCAGTGTAAGGTTCCGGAGCCGTTACTACCTATACAAAAAATATCTCAATAAATGCACCATGCGTTTCTTCATGGCATTTACTTCCTTTTGTTGAGAAGCGCAGTTATTCATCTTCTGTTACATGTATGCAGTGCCCCCCCTAGAATTATTTATTTTTGTTATTTAACTTCCAAACTAAGTAGCGGCTTCTACAAGCCACAAATACCTACTCCAAATACTGTGGCCTATGCATACTGTGGCCTTGACCCTTAGTTTGATTTCGCATATAGTCGGCCACGAAATTCCTTCACTACTTTTGGACCTTAACGTCATACAAATAAAGTCCTATAAAGGCCTTTCTTGGTTCGACTATACGCAACTGTACCAGTGGAGTAATAAATTGTTTGATGCGAGATTAATAATCTGCTTTTTTTTACATATACTCGTATGTATTTACTATCATACGATGGTGTTTATCCGAGGTAGGGATTCATTTAAATAGATCGAGGTAATAAGACCAAACTAGAGATCTTCCTCCGTGTGAAGTTTGCTCGTAAATGTTCTCGTTAACCCTTATAATGACTTCCCTACAAGTAACTTCAACTTGAAAATTATATTCATTAGCCAGAGCTATTGTTTAGAGAAATCTTCACAACTTAACTTCATTCACACTACCTAGTAATCACAATTTCGCTGAATTTGATAAAATTAAAAATATATCAAATTGAATACGTTAATATATAAATGTTAATAAGTAAATAAATGTTAACCTAGCTAGACCTTGTCCCAAACTAAGCTCTAGGCTTGCACAATGAGTATTAGACAACGTTAAACATACCTGTTTATATGGAAAAATAAATACTTTAAGTATACATAGAAAACAACCAAGACTCAGAAACAAATACTCTCTCCGCACAAATATTTTCTCTGACCGGGAATCGAACCTGGGGCGTCGTCGGCAGGGTAGTTGACCCACCCGGGCGTCAAACCGACCATATAATACAAAAAAGACGTTATGATATAAATTACTGTGGTGTCTGGACCGGTATATAGGGAGCTTTCTTATGCCGTAATATTTACGTCGAGGTCAGGGACATCCTGTATATTTGACGGTGCAAAAGAACCACATAAAAAAAGTTTCGGTATGTTTTCCTACATAAACCGTGTCCCCTAGACAAGACACATTATTTTTGTATAAATATTGAATCTAATGAGCTAAATCTTTGTAAGTTGGCTTTCCGTTACTTTACTGTACATTTTACTGTAATTTTATGAATACAGGTTGTGCTATATCATTGTAATTTTGTGAAGGGTTTGAAGTCGTCTTGCAACGACGGCATCGTAAATATTAACTTTAAATAAGTAAGTATTATTTATTGAAAACGAGAAAATAATATTGTCTGCAAAGGGCATTCTGTTTATCATATAAAAGAATGCTAGTGACTCAAGCGTAGACTACTTCACTTCTTTGGATCGCGGACATACTCACAATTTAATATTCTGCTTGGTGGAATTTCATCTTTTATTTACCTATCAAAAACATAGAATGATATATGAGAAGGAAATGTACATACACATAATACTAAAAGAAGCCTTTAACTGCTTATGAATACTCGTTTGTTCGTTTAATTGATTTATAGGCATTCGTTTCCCATGACATAGGCACCTATATGCTAAGAATTCTTTTCCGCTCTGAAAGCACTAAAGGAATCTCACCTCGTGAACAAAGCCACCATTGCAATGCATTGTCATTCATTGTTAGGTTCATGCCACCAACTTAGTAGTGAATTAAATTTAGTGAACTAAACTAAACAAGACCTTAACTGTTTAGATTTATGAGCGACACTAGGTGTTAATTGCGGTTGTTGTAAAAATTGAACAAAACTTACATTTTTGAACAGTAGATAGTTGTTAAATGTTCATGGAATTAAAATCTATAGGTTTTGGTGTCCTCTATCGATCAGCTTCGATTGATCTTAAATCACACCTGTGTGTAAATTTACTAAAAACATGATGTTTGGAAACATAATTAAAACTTCAAAGATATGAACAACCATACCAATACATATACTTACGATCGATTGTTGGACACATATGAATATATACATACATACATATATCGAATAACTTTAATATAAACAAAGCACGATTTCACAATTTATCAGTAAACAGATATTACTCGTCATTATTGTATAATGAAATTAATAAGCAGTTAAAGGAGGTCGGTCCCTAGGCGTTCAATTATTCGGTATTCCTTTCAACTTGGTGCAAAATATTTAAAATCGATATTGGCTCGCGTACCCTTAATTCGGTTGACAAGCATACTTGCTTGTGTCATGAATGTCAAGATCATAACCATAAGTCGGTATAATGTTTTTCACATAGGTTATGATATGTAGTCATACCTGCCTAGTAGACGTTTTTTATGTATAGATACGGCTTTGAAAGAAGGGCGTTTTGTTCATACCTACCAAGCTTGTCTACAAAGCGACTTATATTGTAAGCGTCAATACCTTCTAAGCCGAAAGCTAAGACCACATTCAGAATTATTTGATCCTCTTTTAAGAAATGTTCAAGCTCAGCCTCTAAATTTCAGGTTTAAGTAATGAAATGCAGTAAATTTTCCATAATAGACTTGAGATTTCCGCGACCCAATTGCAAAGGAAGTACCTAATTGGAAAAGGAACTGAGGATTTCGATAAAATAGCGAGCTTGCCGTTTTGTTCCAGTTGTTGAAGCGATACGCGTGCTGTCTACCAGCCAGACCCTGCGCAAGAGCCATAACATTAGGCTTCCATTGCTTTTACTTATCAGTTACTAACAAGCCATCCTGGCTTCGCACGGGTGTAATTTAGATTGGTTGAAAACTTTGTTTTTTCTCCTTACATAAAAACTTAATTAGGTTTTATTGAATATCAATATAAACCTTTGGCAAAAGTTGATGTGCAGACAGTAAGACAGTCATATGCAGAAAATGACATTGTTATATATAGAGATGTAGACTGCATGTAGGTATGGTATTAATTTTATTTATGTTTATTTTGCTGTGTATGTATGAGCTTATTTAGGGTTATTATAATTAATGTGGATTTAATACATACATTTATCGCTTGATCCTTACCGTGCTATGGAAATCTTCTAAAACTGAAGGTAGTGTTTGACCTAAAATTTTACGTATATTATAATTATTTAAGCGGGTACCTTTTAT
Source organism: Acleris emargana (assembly GCA_927399475.2). Lineage (NCBI taxonomy): Eukaryota > Metazoa > Arthropoda > Insecta > Lepidoptera > Tortricidae > Acleris > Acleris emargana. The sequence continues at coordinate 11,145,783 of OV656851.1, forward strand.
TCGATTGACCTTTCAACGAATACATTTCGCAGTTTTTTATTAGTTGTCAATAGTTTAACCTAACCTAACCTAGTTAAAATGATTAATGTTTAAGATATCCTGAAAACATAATGGATCCAGCAGAAAATAGCGTCCTATGAAATCAAATTCGTTGAAATGATACGAAACGAACGATGAAGTGAAGTTCTATAATATGATGAGTTACTTCTTCAAGCATAATATAATTACAGAAAACTATGAACAGTTCTAAGAATAAGGTTTTTATTCTATATTGAATGACCTATGGTTAAACAAATAACACGGTTACAATTTTTGTACAATTGTACATCAGTGGGCTAGGGACTTACTTACAAGGTCGGATATAATTTAAGCGAATTATTTTATCTAGGTTTGGTAGTAGTCCGTTGAGTTACAGTACCTTTACAAGTTATGGATCAATACCTTTATAATCATCAAAATCTCTTCACCCAGTCAAAAATTCTGAAAAAATATGGATTGAGAACATTCTCTTTTTTTGAAGACGTTTAAAAATAATCAGTCCTAGAGGCCGATGACCTGGAGAGCGTAGGACGGATTATTATATTTGTTAAACAATAATGAGGGTCGAGACGTGGTCCCTGGGTACTTGGGAGGCCTCTTTTCTTATGGTTCACCGGTAGGCAATCTAGAAGAGCTCTGTCAATGAACTTAATATCCTTATCTTGACCTTTGGAGTTTAACAATAATATACTAGCTTGTAAACCTGTGACCTGTGTGTGGTCACCGGGTTAGAATAGTATAGTGCCACTCATGTCTTCTCGTGGATGTCGTAAGAGGCGACTAAGGGAATAATAAAGGCTTCTAGTACTCTTAGGCGTTGGGCTTGCAACCTGTCACTAATACACTGGTAAACATCTTAGCCTGATTGTGCAAAACGCGGTTATAGAATTATCAACATCTTATTTAAGAGTGCTTGGTAATTCTGAAGCTCTGCCTACCCCACTCTGGGAATGAAGGCGTGCGTTTATGTATGTATGTATGTATGTAAACGACGGATGGACTGTGTCGAAGATGATATGGCTAGAAAGGGAGTGAATAACGAGATGACGAAATGAAATACCATGTTGCGCCGACCCCAAATAAGTTGTGATAAGGGCAGGAGAATGATGATACTATAGAGCTTGTGCGCGACATCTTAGAGCTGTTTATCATCAATATCTCGGGAACTATCAAAATGACGGGATGAAAACCAATATCTTGCTCAGGGCTCAACCTAACTTCGCAGAATGGCTTAGCCGTGAAGTTTCCTGCAAACAGACGGACGGAAAAACTCACTTTCACAAGTATAATATTGATAGAAATACAAGGCGTTTAGAATTTAGATGCTTAATAAAATCAAGAAGTTACAGGTCTGCAAATTTTCAGATAACCTGCGATATTTTAATAGTGTTGATAGTTTTACATACTTTCATGGGTAAATTGTGTGATACTGAATAAATTAATAAACTCAAAATTCAAAACATTTATTCAGTAAACTAGCCACATGAGGGCTATTTTACATGTCCGTAATATGGAGTGAATCAACTAGAGCGCTTCGGACAAGGCCATCATTGCAGAGTTGAAACGCCGCATGAAATTCCAGTAAAAATAAATGAATATCAGGGGACAATCTCACACAAGTTCACCTTGTCTCAACCTAAGCTCTATAGGCTTATACTATATGGGTATACAAATATTTAAATAGATAAATAAATAACCCGGGACCGCTAGTTTCGCAGGCTGCTTCACTACCAACTAGGCTAATGCGTCGTAAAATGCTCAATTAATTAAGCATTGCGCGATATGATAAAGCTCTAATTTCTCGCTTTTTACTTTAGTCTTCATTTCAATTTAAAATTTGAATACAAAAGTATTTTATCTTCTCATTAGAATCAGGCTCAGAAAAACAATCTGCGCGTAGCTAAGTTTTCCGAGAGTAACGCAAAACATTTCAAATTAAAACAGCCGTCACTTCCGCTCCGCTTTAGAGTCCTAAAAGTGTGACAAAATGCTGTTAAATTTTCCGTGCGGATTGGCAAGGCTATTAATCATCTGGCATTCTGGATTAACCTGTATAGTAAAAAGCTGCTTTTTGCGAAAATTTAAAATTAAAGTTAAAAGGGTAATGGTGAATTTATTAAAATACGCTTTAATGTGCGGCGTGCCCTTGACGTAACAGACCTAAAACGTGATTGATTGACGTTTTCATTGGTTTAATAATGAGAATGAATAAGCATATCCTCCTAATATGTATGCTTAACTAGTCGGTCTGTTGGTAGTTGTCATGCCTATTGTCAAGTGTGTCATGGACGGGGCTTGGAACCGGTTTCCTAAAATACCGGTACATTACCGGTATATCACTTTAACCTTTCGGTAGATATTTTTCATTTCAGTTCGAAAGAACCAGTAAATATAAACAGCGGTAACACAAAGAACCGGTGGATACGTCGGTTTACGTATGTAATAGTAGTTACTTATCTATGTACCTAATTCTTTTATTAGAGCAGCTTTATTTCTGTATGTTGTCAATTTACCTATCCTCTGGCATTTTCCTTGCTTATTCTACTCCAAGGTTTACTGGAGGAGATCCCAAATGGGATAAGTTCGACGAACACATTATCCATATAGATGCAAACATCTCTTGTATTTGTTTATGTGCAATAAATGATACATGCATACATAGTCATACATACGAATGCCGGTATTTGTATCTCAAAATACCGGTTCCTTATAAAGGTCCCAGCATGCAACAGCGACGTTACTGGTTAGGGCAAGGAATGTCAAGTCTCATCGCGTCAAATTTTACTTGTCGCTAGCTGTATGTGCCGTACTTGCTCCGAATCCGAGCGTGGCGTCCCCGGCCGGTGCGCTTGGCTTGCGGCTTTTGAACAATTTTGATCGTGCCATACGCAACCTTACATCAGACTTAGTAGCATTGAAAATAACTGATGACCATCGACCAGTAATAAGGATCTCTGAAAGACCAGCAGGCGATCTGCCAGCTTGCCAAATAGTAATGTAGGTCCCTATTCTATCTTATCTCTTCCTCGCACTTATAAATATAACGGAATTCCTGTATTTTAATCAGTTAGTACCTATTGTATATACTTACCCGTATAATATCTGGTTTGCTCACAAAATACCGGTACCTATCACGAGTACTGGTACTCGGTATCGGTATTGTGGATCCCGGTAACGAGACAAATACTGATTTCTTAAAATAATGATAGCAATATTTCAAGCCCTGCGGGCTAATTTTGGTAGAGTTTATCTATATTCTGTATGGATACAATTTCCGCTCCTTTTTGACCAGTAGGTATGTAAGAGCGAGAGTGATGGATGCTTTAAAACTATCCAACGCAATAAAGGCGACTAAAATACGGTCCCAAGTCTGGCTAAATTTGTGTGATGTACCTACATAATAATTTAGATATCCGAATTATGGACGCGCCTATAGTTCAGTCAATACTACTTATATTTATATTTATTGGTTCTAGATAATTGTAAGTTTGGTGTGTAAATATATTTTAATAGATACCTATAAAGTCGCGCTCAGTAGAACTTGTAAACCATGTAAACAAATAAAATATAATTGGTAAACAAACAGTTTAGGCAACCTTTCTTCGTAATTTTTTACACCAGCTCTCCATCACTACTAGGTAAATCCACATGCTATTTCACCATTTGTTATTCTAATCCTCATTGACTAATATAATATCACTTAAAATTCGATATTTCAGTAGAATTTTGAAATTATTTTGCCGTTGAGGTTATTTCGACATATTGCAATGACATATTTGTTTCGTTTCAAGTCAGCCATTGTCTATTGCGATGGCTTACTAGAGTGTTGGCCAAAGAAAGACTATATCGAGTACTTCGAGTAGTGTATTAAAACGATTTTAATTTCGGGGCGGAGCAATGGAAAAAAGGGGTGGCTCGTGTCATAAATGAAGAAAACAACATGAAAAGTTTAGACGGCATTATTGCCAGGGCTACGGATTGTATACCGAATTTAATAAAACATATTGTTGAGACGTCTTCCTCAATCGATTCTAGTGATAAAAACTGACTGTACCTACACATTACTTGAAACCCATGATAATGGTCAATCGATGCCACAATCTCGATAATGTGTCTATTTGTAAGCATCATTAAGGAGAGTAACGAAATTGATAACATATTCTAAAAGAACCTGAAGCACATAATTATTGTCCTCAAAATAGATTTCCTTCATACGAGCAAAGTTAATCTTTCTAAGGGAAAACTGTATGAATAAATAACATAAGAATTAGCATTGAAATTGGCTGTTTAACGTGAAGGTTTCATTCCATATTCTTGCGCATGTCTTATTTACCTGTTTTCAAGTCAAATCGCGTTTACTAAGCATTTTTATCATACACATTTGTAAGTTGGTCACAGTTTATTTTTATTTAGTTTATTCCAAAAAAACTCTGTTAATATTAAGTATTTGTTTCTACTGTTTTGTCCATAGCAACAAATAAACCGCTTTAAAGCCCAATTCCTACTGAATTTATGACAAATTCGAATAATATGGTGTTCATCTTTCAGACAACAAAGTAACACGGATTGAAGTTATATTTGACACGTAGAAATAAGATACCTGGTGGGTTATTATGAGATAGCAATGAAGTTTATTTTAGCTATGGCATTTATACAGCTCTGTCTTTTTCTCTCAGCGTAAACTGAACTGCATAGCTATCTCATAATAACCCCCCTGGGGCCTAGCATAGTTGTTTATCACGTGACAAAATGTGCATATAACATCCGTCACTTTGTGAACTTAGATAAGCATGAGAGTGATAAATGCTTTATCCACATATTGTCATGCGATAAACGCAACCATGCTAGGCCCGCTGGAGGGCCAAAGTGTAACGTGGGCTGCAATTGACAGCATGATCTTTTTATAAAGGTGTTTTGAAAATAAAACACATGCACTACACAAAAAAACAAATTTTGCCTATGGCTAAAACACTTAAACGCCCTTTTTTATTCGCGAAACAAGCAAAACGCGATTACAAACAAAACCACGTCTTTCCAACCACTACTCCAAAGCGGGCATTGCAAACATTGATAATTTTCAATATTTTTTTGATCAGTACATAATAAAAAAGAAATAATAAAAAGTAAGCTTTTGACACTGTTGTAAGTGTAGGCTTCTCCCACAGCCGTGTGTCGTGATTAAAAATAATTAAGTTTTTTTATCGGTTTGAAGTGGCAACAATTTGTTTTCCCGCCGATTCTTCCTGAAAAGGGTGGGAATTGGAGGTTATATAAACGGTTGTCAGGACAGACGAGGGATTATTCTGTTACCGTATTTCAACCAACGAGAACCTAAAGTGTATCTATGGAGTCATGTCCACATTATTGCGAGTAGTGACGCCCATTTGTCCGACTTCTGTTCAAGGAAGTGAGGACAGACTGTGGACATCTGCGAAAATAAAAATTCCCAGTAGTCCGCAGTGTGAACAACGGGGTGCGGACAACTGGGAATTAGCCATATTATTCCACCAACACATAAATACTACCTAAAGCGCAAGGTTGCGTCTGCCCACGTGTAGCATTATTTACACGAGTTTTTTGGGAACAATAGTATTCTATGTGTTAATTCAGGATATGGAGTAATTGACAACAATTCATTATGTGCTAAGGTAGTAAAATAAAATACAGTTTCTAGATTTTACACTGCTGATTACAGTAAAAATAACTTTGGATTTTTTTATGCAGTACTTTTTTTATATTTAGGAAAAACAGTAAAAAAAGTTGGATTGTGAATGTTAGGAATACACTTATAGTGCCCTTAGTCCATTTATTACCAAAGGAATTGAAAAAAATATACAACTGTCATGTTCATTTTTTATCTGTCTGACGGATTACTTGATTCAGACACGTTTTCGATTCTACGCAAAGTAGTTTATTTATTTTAATGGTGTCTACAAATTATGTAATTAATTAAATTACGCAAAATAACAAATTTGTGAACGAATGGCAGCGAATGATTGACAAGTGAGTGACATGACATGACAGTCAGTTCTGTTTCTGTTTAAAGTTACTTTTTTATTTTATATCATGCTAAGATCACGACATCAGTATTCCTAACTTTGTCTATACGGTTCATTTTAATGACTATTTCTTAAATAAATTATTAACGACGAATTTAAGTTAAATAAAGAAAAACCAAGAAATACGGGTAGTCTAATTTTTAACCAGCTATTATAAACGCGAAAAAACAATAATAATAATGTTTTTTTTTGAAATGTTGTCAATTGTTAAGTCCTTTCAAACGTTACAAACTTACACATTAATAATATTAAGGGAATGCAAACAATTCGGAAATTAATCTCATAGGTACTCACTTTGTGACGCTTAGCTTTATCGATCTACGTAATCTGAGGGCGGGTTCAGACTATCGTTTTCCCAGCGCATATAGTTTCTACGCTCGTAAACGCACAAATTTGAATCAAATCTCGTATGAGCGTAGGCGCGCTTGTAAGGCCGTTGACGCGCGAGCCACGAAAAACTTGGGTAATCAATTAGTTTCAGTAGTTACTGAACTAAAGGGGGTAGGGGATCGGGACTGGATGGGGGAGCAGAGCGTTTTTCTTCGCGTTTCACGTTACACTAAAAATGGTTCAAATTTCAGCCCAATAACTAAATCTGTCTAGAGAAAAAGGGTCTTGACAAACACACGGACAGACAGGTGGGCAACAAAATTAAAAATTAACTTATAATATTTCCGTTTTTCAGTATTTGGCACAGAACCTTAAAAACGTTTAAAAAATGTGACGCCGCTTACTAATGTAGGTAAAAAGGCAGGATCACACTAAGTTCAACCTCTTACGTTTTAAGTATGGCAAGTTAAGGTTGCTGTAGCCAGAAATAACAGTATTACAGCAACCCCAGAGCTCCACCGAAGAAACTCTGGCAATAAAGGAAAGTTCCAGATTCTGAACTTATTTCATGGAGTATGAAACTTTTTTAATTTTTTCATAATCGAGGACCAAGGTGAAGTGAAGTGACACTTTAACTCTGAATGTCGACTTCACCTGCTGTTATAAATTATGGTTCCGAGGTTACCGTAAAATTAACATATTGAGGGATTTTTCTTCTAAATAAGGTTTTATTAAGGAAGCGCTGGATTTTTTAAAAGTGGTTGGGAGTTAAATTCTTTCTTGCCTTTATCCTTTAAGCCGATACTTGGAACGTCTTCGGAAATTGTACAAGTGGAAGTGTAAGGCCAATATTTTGGCTTAAGCATTGATTTATTTAAACGTTTTATAACGAATGTACTTAATTAATATTGCTGTTAACTTTTATTTTCGTTAATTTTCAATAAGAAAGAGAATTAAGAGAAGAAAAAAGATTTTTCTGATTTATCCTTTTAAAGAAAGACAAAGGGATTTTTTTGCTGACCCTGCATTAAATATCAGGTGATAGAAGTGTTCATAGTGTAATAAAAAATGACACGAGTCACGGTATTTATTATCAAGTGCAGTTATATTTGAGTGCAAAGTCAGATGTGGTTGAAACTAAACTATTATAAATTATAATTATTCTGACACCGATTAAACAAAGCTCCTCGGCATACGTAAAATAACGATATTCATACCTAATATAGATAGACAAATACTACATACAAATGTAGAGCAAATATCCAAGATATAGGACCAAATATTTGTGTAAATATGTCCCATTACGGGGAAGCTCGGGCCACTAGTTTCGTTAAGCAATCGATTAGAGAATATCCCACCAACATCAAAAACGGATAGAAATAAATAAATAAATATAAATAAATATCAGGGGACAATGTCACACCAATTGACCTAGCCCCAAACTAAGCTCTAGGCTTGTACTAGGTACTAGACAACGATATAAATACTTATATAGAGAAATATATACTTAAATAGATACATATAAAACATTAATGACTCAGGAGAACAAATATTTGCGCTCATCACGCAAATATCTGCCCTTACCGGGATTTGAACCCAGGACCACAAGCTTCGTAGGCAGGGTCACTACCAACTACGCCAGCGCGTCGTAAAAAAAAAGTAAAAAAGATAAAAGTAGGTCACACGGGTACTTTCACACGTCAAAATGGATTAGGTAAGATCTTAAAACGACCTTCAGGTTTGTACTGTCTTCTCCCTTTATTCCCAGTAGTTCCGTGGAAGAAGTTCCGCGGCGGAACTAGTGAGACTTTTTTTTCCCAATAGTTCCGTGGCGGAACTAGTGACACTTTTTCTTCCCAATAGTTCCGTGTTGGAATTAGTGTCATTTTTTCGAACGCTTACCCGTGGTCCCACTACTTCGTCCCACTGCTCTTTTTGACGGCCGTGCCGTGAGGCAGGGCTCCTATTTCAGGGCGGTTTGCCCTTCAGGCATTTATAGATACCTAACGAACCTAACCTACCTACTTTGCGGAATATAAATGATTTCTGACGAAAGCGGAAATGCACGGAACTAATGGGATTATAAAATATTAGTATTTAATTGATGCTTAGTTCTGCGGAACTATTGGGAAAAAAAAGTCTCACTAGTTCCGCCACGGAACTTCTTCCACGGAACTACTGGGAATGAACTGTCTTCTCTCTCCCTCATTCTCATATGCTCTTTATGCTTATTTGCTAGTCTAAGGGCCTGTTTAACAATCGACAAGTATCTGCCATTTAAAGTTGGCTGTCTCTATGTCTATTTACAAGTGTAAAAAGAGAGAGGGCTAAATTTATCTGTCAAATAGGTATGCTTTACTTGTCGAATGTGAAACAGGCGGTAACCGTAATTAGGAACATAATAAATAGAAAATAAGGAAACGATCTCACACATTGGCCTAGACCCAAACTAAGGTCTAGGCTTGTACTATTGGCATTAGACAACGAAAAACATACTTACATAGAGAAATGCATTCAAATGAGATATGTAGAAAACATCGAAGACTCGGGAACAAATACTTGTTTGTGCTCATCACAAATAAATTTTAATTTACCGGGACGCGAACCCGGGACCGCTAGCTTCAAAGACAGCCTTCCAAATAGGCTAAACGCGTCGTCATAATTATATTCGCTCCATACCAAACAAATTGTTGAGCTGGTAAAAGATAAGATAAGATAAAAATCTGAATGGAATTTTAACCATTTTTCTTATAAAAAACGTTGACAAATGGACAGCGTGTCAGATTAAAAGCAGAATGGTTTTGTTTAAAGAATATTGTACAGGCTAGGCGAAATCCGGTGGGACAAAATGAACAATATTTTAAGCGCTTCTTAAAAGGCAAAAGCTCCGGTGTCGCATTGTTTTGAGTCCCTTTGCGAATTGTGACACAAAACTTTTATATTTTTCTTTCTACTCTCATTATTGTGTAACAAACCCCGGTCAAGTGCGTGTCGGTCACGTAAAGGGTTTCTAATCACACAAAATAAGGAATCGTTTTAACAAAACCAGCTGTCTGCTTTATCGTGACCAAACTAACAAATCCCAGTTTGTTGGGTCTACGGTCAGTAGGTTAGGTACATCGGAAATCCTGTGTCCACCTTCAGGCTCTATCATCCGATCAGCTCCATATTGCATTGTCATTACTTAATGTATCTAAATTTCAGCGTATTCAAGATTTAAACCAAAAAAAGCAAGTCAAACAACAGCTTGTAAAATTTTTGGTAGTCACCTGGTAGCCGTACTACGTAGGTACAAATATATTTTATTAATGATTTAAAATTTTAGCCAAATAAAAGTACTAACGAAACTCTCAGATTATTGGTCCTAGTTTGACTATGGAACCCTAAAAAGAGCGTTTGAGAAATGGTCTCTGAATACTCTATTGTTATAGTTGATATTTGTTATTGTAATGAATGACTCAAAGCTATGCGACTATGAATGAACTTGCAGCGGTAAGTTTTCTTGTTTAAGCGAAAATAATCAAAGACAACTTGTTATCAATTGTTTTTCTTTGTAAAAACATTCCTGTTTTGAATAAATTTTAAACTCTGGAAAGAATTTCAGCCCTACAAACCATTACTGGAAATTTAATATACTTATGTATGTTCAATTTGTCATGGACAATGTGCTCCCAAGTACGCGTGTGAGTGTGACATATGACGATATGACATGTGTTAAGAAATGCGGTTCATGCATAGTACAAATAAATAAATAGTAATAACAATATTAAAATGATCTTTGGAATTCTTAATTAACGTTTATTTCGATAAAAGGGTAAGTACATATTTCTAGTGCGTAGGTATGGACTATTTTCGTCTACCACAGAATAGTTAATAGGCCGTTTTGCGGACAGCTACAGAATATATTACTGTACAAGAATAGACAACAACCTCTGCTTAGTTAATAATGTAGGTTCAGGTGTTTCACGACGTCCAAGATAATAATATTCACTGCCGAGAATGCATCGTGACTAAAATCAATAGGCGACCTCGAAAGTTAAGTATATTCAGATTTTTAAAGGCACGAGTATGCATTTTGCTAAAAATTAAAGTGTCTATTATGTACGTAAGTACAAACATCATCACTTTTAACTGACCGCTAGTGATTTACAAATGGTCAGTTAACTGTGTTGCTGATGGTACCTACCTTCTAAGAACATCGGTATCTTTTTAACTTGGGATTGTTAATAATTTTCGAATTTCCCTTTTTCTCACTTTAATATGACTGCGATGAAGTCCCAGAGTATGAGAGACAGAGCCGACGTTTTTGATCCGCGTTTCACTGTGACCCTTAAACGACCTGCGTAAACATTGTGCCCCTATAACATTCACATTTCTGCTGATTCTGCGTTCGCAACGGAATGAAAGAATGGTGAATGGATAGCGATAAACTTCCCAGGGGTTAGATTTGTACCATTCCACCCACCCACCCAAAAAGTCGGAAATTTGCAGCGGGGTGAAGTCGCTGGCGGGCAGCTAGTCTGTTATATTGAAACCGAGCAAAAAGGCAATCAAATGTATTTTCCCACAAAATGTACTCCTGTGAAATGTTTTACCACACTTCACTGTGTTCCGGGTAGAACATCGTAGCTGGACAAAAATATTTTATTGACTTTTTTGATTCAATTATATTGACTGAATGTTTTTATTTACATTTTTTTTATTTTTGAATGTTTTTGAGTATATATATATATATATATATATATTCTAAATAAAAATCATGTATTGTAAAAAAATATATAATAACAACACAAAACAACATAAATTAACAATATTATCTCTAATCTAAGGTTACCTAATTATTATAATTACTTACGATTACTTAGAAATATAATAACAATACAAAACAAAGTAAATTAACAAGCTTATCGCTAATCTAAGGTAACCTAATTATCCGAATTACTTAATATTGACACTATATTATAATACCTTTATATTAACTTAATTACCTAGTCATTATCACTAAATTCTTCCTCTGAAGAATCATCTACAAGATAATCCTGGGAATTGTGATAATGACTAGTCATTGGCGATTCGTTAGTAATTATATTTACATGAGGAATAATTAGTTCTATAACTTCGGAAGGGAGATTATTGGTCTTTTTTTTTGGAACCTCTCTCAGGCTGTTTATAACAGGGTCAGATGTGATCAGTAACATATTTAACGTTTACGTTTAGGCAGCTAGGTTTCTGTGTCCCGAAGAACGTGCTGATATTGCCGCAGCCGATACTAATTCCGACGTGTCCCGTAAATTAGTTAAATCTTCAAGTCGACGTTTTTTAGATTTGTCACTTAATGCGTCAAATTCCTTACGAGGCCGCCCCAGAGTTGCAGTGGCATCTGAATTTGATGGCTGGGATTGAGAACAAGATACACAGAACTGTAAATCCCCGGCTAATCACTCTGAATTTCTGGCCAGAAAGTATTCACGGGCTCTTCCAGATTCATTCCATTTTGTTCCAAGTTTCGATGAAAACCTGCTAATAACTTGCTTGACCTCTTTCGTGGATACCTCGGTAATACCCGATAGATCAAATTTTGCCATCAAAAACTTGTAAAGCATGTTATTTTGGTTTTCTTTCGCATGTACAAGCCACTCTTCAAATAACTCCATTCTTGGGACAACGTGACGACGGTACTCTAAAAAAAAAAAGAAAAAAATTAGTTTTGCAAATTTTTGCAATCAAATATTATCATAATATGTTAGGTAAAGGTTGTGGGTAACACATATATAAAATTCAGACCGGGGACTAGTGGGGACATGTTGTTTCAGATCTAAAGAACATGAAAAAGTTGAAAATAACATAAAACTTAAACTTTGCGACATTTTTTTTCTGATACTATTTATTTTAAATGTAAAAACAGTAATACATAAATATAATACTGACCTTTAACTTCTAAATCCATCACTATATTATTTCAAAATCGATAGATATGTCACTGGAATAATGTGCCACAACAGGAGCAGAAATGCAAATAATTTTAAATGAACTTACCCTCTTTCTTATATCTTGACCTTAATTACTCATCATTAGGTAATTACCTTGCAAAACAATTATTGAAATCGTAATGACCAAGGGGTTGTTTATCACTTTTAGAAAGCATTTCCGAGAAACGCGTTAATGACTTTTGTCCAGCTACGATGTTCTACGTGGAACACAGTGCACTATCAGTGTAGGAATATTGTCCTCTTAGCGATACAAAGTATTTTGCTAAATATACTCAGCTAAACGCGCCGCCAGAGCTTATTTGAAGCTAAATGAATCGAAAATGTACGTTGTACAGTCAGCGTCATAAGTAGCTAATCACTTTTGGATGTTAGCGCATTAACACATTTGACAATCTTGTTTGACATCGCTTACGCGACTGTAAAGCGGCAAGGAACAAAGGTTCGTATTTACTTTTGACGTTGACTGTACAACTTTGTAATGCGTTATATTTCAAGTAAAAATACAAAAATATGTTTGCGCAGTGTTTTGATAAATTCACAAATATTTACATATTGTCTTTGTGGATGTGTTGAAAATATAAATTGAGCTAAACTTGATTTTAGACCGATAACATTTCGTTGAGTAAACGCTGTTTACATATTTATTTATGGAAGACAAAGAAAGGTATTGCATTCTAAGCCAGTTTAGCCTGTCTGAAACTGCAAGCTATACTTTGTCTTGAAGAGAATGTACATACCTATTTTAAAGGTTAAAGCACTTGTGTTTAAGGGTTCATACCTATAAAGTAGAGTCGTTTTTATAAAACGGTATATTATACGTCATGTCTGAAGGTAAGTGACGACAATAGATGTGAACACTATGTATTATAGTAATGTAATCGTATGTTTCACTACAGCATAGTTATATAGTTAACTGTATTACAATCTGCTGTTTCCGTTTTTGTAATTGCACGAGGGCAAACAAAAGTTTTTTAACAATAATTTCCCACTTTAATTAGCGACTTAAATTTGTTTTTTTTTCATACTAGTAGTTAAATGTAATTTTCACTGTTCGCGATCCAATTCTCCATTTTCCTTTAGCCCTCACACAAAGGAAATGTCGCCGCTGTACCATGAGATAATGATTATATGGCCATGCCATGACTGAATACACTGATTTTACAATTAGAATTTTACATCGAATCTTAAGTTATTTTTTAATGTTGTAGAACAATAGTAATTCGGTTTAGCCAGTAGAATCGGTCATTGCATTTAAAGCCCCAAGGTCAGAAGCACCCTGTAAAAATATTAAGTAGATATACATCCAAACTGAAGTCATATTAAAAAAAATTGCTGTTTTAATGTTAACATATGACAATTGAACTGCTGAAGTTCCAGTTATTGCACATAATATCTTATTCTTAGCATTATCTGCACTAACAAAGTTATAATCGTATAAGCGTGCCATTCGTTCGAGAACTTCGTTAGTATCTTGTTAGTAATAATAGATAAAGGATCGAACTATTTGGAGTTCAAAGATAGTCCGTCGGGCCGACGACACGACTTTATATGCAGCCCATGTCCGAGCCAGTCCAAGTAGGAATTAAATAACGCTTGTTAAAGCTCACACATTTGCAGATGTATCACTCGAATAAAACGCTAAGCCATTGATTTATTAAATATTGGTAGAAACTGTAATTTGCTTCAATTATCATTAGACTGGCAATTGCCAGAAAATAAAATTAGAAATCGGTGAATTTTAATTTAATAGATTAAACCCTTGGATATGAAGGGGAGAAGGGGGAAGGGAAGGGGTTTCAGAGTCGATATCTTTTAAATGGCCTAACCGATTTTCATGGAGCCTAGCTAAGACTAGGCCTAGCCTCGATAAAGCAAATAAATTAGTTCGTTCGTTTGGGTCCTGCGATCCCACAGAAAGACATTCTGTTTTGTTGTGAGTTAAAAATAACCTGTGATCAAAGGCGTTACGGTCCATGTGTACGAGGAAGTAGGTATATTAGGTATATATTTTGTTTTTGTCTACTTTAAAACTGGTTCAATTGGACTTTTCTTTAGAGCCATATGTCAATAATGATAATTATACATTTCTTTATTATTTGTTAATTTTAATTCTGTTTTTATATACTAGTTAAAGTATGTGTATCTACTTTTTACATGATTGCCCAAGAAGCAAGGCTATTTCTTCACATACCTTTAAGTACGTTTTTAAAAAAAAATCCAGGTGGTCATTCAATCTACATACCTCCACGCCTGTCTCCCAATAGGGTAGGCAGAGACTATAGAACGCCAGGTTCACCGGTCTAAACATACAACTTTCGCTGCCTCTACATTAATCAACCTCTTCATGCACTTACGTTAGTCAATAAATCTCGCGAATAGAATATCGAATACCTTTGTGAGTTATTAATTGTATTTCTCAGAGCGTTTTACAACGAATGTCCTAGCTGTCCCAATAAGCTTTGCTGAATGGGATAGAACATTTTATTCTGAATGAGCGCGTTTCTGCCTTAGGCCGGATTCCCGCGCCGCCGGGTCAAGGCGCTAGACTGGACGTTTCCTCTAATACGCTGCGTGACGCGGCCGACGACCTTTCTCTGTCCTAATGCACTTTGTTATTAGATTCGTTCGTTTATTGCAAATTTTCAAAACACAATGTATTGATCGACACGACTGTAACGTGGAATTCCAAAAACAAATGCACACGTTTGCCGAATAAAGAATTAGGTCAAATTCTTTTGCTGATAATTAGCCCCTAGCTAGCTACAAATTGCAAAAGTATTTGATCACCTTTAGTTAAGTAGTAGAGAGCCGCAAACTATGCGACTAATGTGCAAAGTAAAATGTTAATGCGCCCTCACTTGTATTTTATTTCATTTTTCCGCTGATGACAATATAAACCTTAATGTTAGTACACTAGTTAATATCGTCTGAAAGGGGATCTTCTAACGCGTATATTTAATGTCTATAATTTGTCACATGTCACTTTAGTAGGCAAGCTTCGCTACGCGTTTCGCATTTAGCACATGCCGCGTACAAGACTTAGAGAGCTTTAAGAAATTGTTATCGCGGAAAGTTGACGATAAATTTTTACGTCACTTATGTGTTGTACTTTCATGTAGCTATTATGACAGGTTTTTTTTTAAAGGCTTGTGATGGTACTAAGTGATATAAGTGGTTATAAAATCATAAATCCTGTGCTACCATGCACTGCGATGGCGTGGGATATCAGAGCTCTCTGTATTTCCTTACGCTCCAACTTAAAAATATACGTGAAAAACCTTTCGTTCTATTGACCGTTGTTAGAACGCACATTAGCGGGTAGGGTATTTTTTCCGTAGGTGGTGATGAGGGTCGAAAAAGCATCATCAATCACCGCATTACGCTATGCTACGGGAAGAAAACACCTGGGTAAGCATAAGCATGCGGGCGCAAAGCCGTGATGAGATAATTTTGCTGCGCTTTCACTGGCTGAAGACTTCCTATGGATTTCTTGGGATAAACAAGATGCTTGTCGTCATGTCGCGTAACCAAAGTAAATCAAAAACCAACAAAGTTAGGATTTTTTTCTTAAAAATAATCTGGGACGCTAACAATTTATACCCTTTCACACGGTTGTTGACGCATTCGATTTATTATCATTATTTATAAATTGGCTGGGCTGTGCTACGTACGAGCTACGCGCGTAGCTCATAGCAGAGTGCGTAGCAAAAACCCTCTACCGAGTAATTACAAAGATTGGGCCTCGATTTTTCTCCATAGACATTTTGTATTGTAGATTAGTCATTAATACACTAATATTTATGTATCATGTCTGTCTGTTTTGAAATGAGTAATGAAACCATATTGTTTAGAAGTATTAATCGCTGGCGAATAACATGAACATGATTATTATCTCTTAATTTTATTTATCGTTGCATTACAAGTACCTTAGTTGTATTTGCTAATTTGCAGGCACAACAAACTTTACAAACTACACTCGCGGTCAAATACTACGGGTCAGAGTGCGTTTTTCATACTAAAGAGGCTATTTCAAACCCTTGGTTCCTCGCCAGGGGATGGTTTTAGTGAAATCTGATGATGGACACCCCGAGCATCGATCCAGGACTTCCAGAGTGCCTAGGACACCCAACTGATTGAATCTGCGGTTAACGCCGGAATTGTGCATGTTCAGGAAAAACCTATAAAATGGCAAAAAATGTAAGGAAATCCAAATGCTGACCCAAACTCTCTCGCTGTGGTGTTACCTGATTGTGCGATCAGTTAGGTATCTTAAACACTTTTGACCTCCTCTATTGAACCTCAGAGTATCCACTATTAAACCTCACTCAAAACAACCAATGCCCTAGAACCAAGGCTTCAAAATAGCCTCGTTTGTATGAAAAACGCACTCTGACCCGTATTATTTGATCGCGAGTGTATATACACGTGTTATCCACTAGGTGATAGGTATTATTTATTAAACATTCTCCAAAATATACCCAACTGTTTACCTATACTGTATCACGGTAGGTATTTCGCAGAAAAAATCTAGGCTTCAAATTAGACGAGCGTAGCTACTAGTGATTGCCTCTAGTATGGATGAAGTATTTTCAATCTAGTAAAGCTTTAACAATATGGGGCCCTATTATACTCTGTAAAACTCAATTGCTTTTGATATATCTTACTGTCAACGTTGCGATAGCTCTTATTCACTTGACAGTAATAGTGGCCGAGCTAAAAACAATGTCAACTGTAATATAGTTTCGCGGAGAAGAAGGGAGTCCTTACTTTAGTGCAATTAAAAGAAATGAACATTGACCCTTTATTTGATTAATATTACTGAACTGAAATAGGCACCTTATTAATTAGATAAGTGTGGAATAGTTATTTGTTCAACAAGACAGCAAAGTTGGTTTTTGCTGCGAGTGATGATTTTGAATCCCGAGTAAGCGAAGGATTCTATTATTGAATCACGAGCGTAGCGAGTGATTCTAGGTTAGAATCCTGAGCGTAGCGAGGGATTCAAAGATACGAGACGTAAAAAACTTTGGTCTCGTGTGAGACATACAACTTTTCACCTCAGCAGCGAGAACAACACAGCGTGAAGCTGGTAGGGCCAACGCAGGTCCTCCGTTCTGACCATTTGGTGAATACACGACTAAATAACGACACGATCGCATATGCATCAATCACAAGCATTTTTGCAAAATACTAATAAAATAAAAAGTGGAAAAAATAAACATGAAACAGATAAAACCTGTCACTCAACTTGATAATGCCGTAGTGCAAACACAACTTTATACAGCTTTATGTAGTCTGTGGCTATTGGCTACAATAGTCTCGCTATTTTTGAAATGCGTTCTGAAACTGCCCCCGCGGTTTATGTCACGAAATTAAAGATTGTTAAAACGATAACAAAATTATGTAGATACATGATAAACTTCTTATTTTTCATTAATTTTGTCTTCAAAACATTAAATAAAAAAAATGATTGTACCTACTGTATAAAATAGTTATAATAAACACATTTCAAACTTTAACAGATAGTTTTATTTGCAATTTTACGGTTATGTGTGCATCCGAACGTGCGTTTCTTTTTGGGCCTACTATGTGTGAACGTATATATATAGAACGTACTACGTATCGAAGTGAAAGTGACAGAACAAAGTGAAGTTCCATTTTTTCGAATGTTGTGAGTAGCCCCAGCACTGCACACGGCATTTAAAAAAAATAATTATAAAGCTACTTTGCCTCTCGCTCGCAGCAAAATTGAATTTTGCTCACTGATTTTAAGCAGCAAAACCTGCTTGTTTGAGCTGCTGAGGTGAAATAGTTATTTGTTCAACAAGAGAGCAAAGTTGGTTTTTGCTGCGAGTGATGATTTTGAATCCCGAGTAAGCGAAGGATTCAAAGATACGAGACGTAAAAAACTTTGGTCTCGTGTGAGACATACAACTTTTCACCTCAGCAGCGAGAACAACACAGCGTGAAGCTGGTAGGGCCAACGCAGGTCCTCCGTTCTGACCATTTGGTAAATACACTCACGGCATTTTTTTTATTTTATTAAAAAGCTACTTTGCCTCTCGCTCGCAGCAAAATTCAATTTTGCTGCGAGCGAGAGGCAAAGTAGCTTTTTAATTATTTTTTTAAATGCCGTGTGCAGTGCTGGGGCTACTCACAACATTCGAAAAAATTGAACTTCACTTTGTTCTGTCACTTTCACTTCGATAGGAAAAAAGCGAGAGATAGAAACAACTTGATTCGAAGTTCGATTTTCAAATTCCACACATAGTAGGCCCAAAAAGAAACGCACGTTCGGATGCACACATAACCGTAAAATTGCAAATAAAACTATCTGTTAAAGTTTGAAATGTGTTTATTATAACTATTTTATACAGTAGGTACAATCATTTTTTTTATTTAATGTTTTGAAGACAAAATTAATGAAAAATAAGAAGTTTATCATGTATCTACATAATTTTGTTATCGTTTTAACAATCTTTAATTTCGTGACATAAACCGCGGGGGCAGTTTCAGAACGCATTTCAAAAATTGCGAGATTATTGTAGCCAATAGCCACAGACTACATAAAGCTGTATAAAGTTGTGTTTGCACTACGGCATTATCAAGTTGAGTGACAGGTTTTATCTGTTTCATGTTTATTTTTTCCACTTTTTATTTTATTAGTATTTTGCAAAAATGCTTGTGATTGATGCATATGCGATCGTGTCGTTATTTAGTCGTGTATTCACCAAATGGTCAGAACGGAGGAGCTGCGTTGGCCCTACCAGCTTCACGCTGTGTTGTTCTCGCTGCTGAGGTGAAAAGTTGTATGTCTCACACGAGACCAAAGTTTTTTACGTCTCGTATCTTTGAATCCCTCGCTACGCTCAGGATTCTAACCTAGAATCACTCGCTACGCTCGTGATTCAATAATAGAATCCTTCGCTTACTCGGGATTCAAAATCATCACTCGCAGCAAAAACCAACTTTGCTCTCTTGTTCTTGTTGCCGTGAGCAGTGCTGGGGCTACTCACAACATTCGAAAAAATTGAACTTCACTTTGTTCTGTCACTTTCACTTCGATAGGAAAAAAGCGAGAGATAGAAACAACTTGATTCGAAGTTCGATTTTCAAATTCCACACATAGTAGGCCCAAAAAGAAACGCACGTTCGGATGCACACATAACCGTAAAATTGCAAATAAAACTATCTGTTAAAGTTTGAAATGTGTTTATTTACAACTATTTTATACAGTAGGTAATATCATTTTTTATTTAATGTTTTGAAGACAAAATTAATGAAAAATAAGAAGTTTATCATGTATCTACATAATTTTGTTATCGTTTTAACAATCTTTAATTTTGTGACATAAACCGCGGGGGCAGTTTCAGAACGCATTTCAAAAATAGCGGGATTATTGTAGCCAATAGCCATAGATAAGGCCTAGCTAGGTATTTTTTAAAGCCACAGACTACATAAAGCTGTATAAAGTTGTGTTTGCACTACGGCATTATCAAGTTGAGTGACAGGTTTTATCTGTTTCATGTTTATTTTTTCCACTTTTTATTTTATTAGTATTTTGCAAAAATGCTTGTGATTGATGCATATGCGATCGTGTCATTATTTAGTCGTGTATTCACCAAATGGTCACAACGGAAGACCTGCGTTGGCCCTACCAGCTTCACGCTGTGCTGTTCTCGCTGCTGAGGTGAAAATTTGTATGTCTCACACGAGACCAAAGTTTTTTACGTCTCGTATCTTTGAATCCCTCGCTACGCTCAGGATTCTAACCTAGAATCACTCGCTACGCTCGTGATTCAATAATAGAATCCTTTGCTTACTCGGGATTCAAAATCATCACTCGCAGCAAAAACCAACTTTGCTCTCTTGTTGAACAAATAACTATTGTAGCTTATGGTGCGTAACAAAACGCATAAATTTATAGAATAAATAAGTCTTGTATACATTCATGCAACCTATCATCATAATATTCAAACCGCTGATAGATTTGGATATCTTATCTTATCTTATCTAACAGATGGGCCCTTTCGATTAAATTTCAACCCTTTAGGATCTTTTGTGCAATTATGTCTATTGATGTCTTTCCTTCACCGTAAGAGCATCGGGTAATGTAATACAGTTATTTTTTTGCGATACGGCGGCATTTGCTGTCATGTCCATAAGACTATAACATTAACAAGACAGATCTAAATATATTTCTTTATATGGCTCGGTATTGGCGGTAGGTTACAAATACACTCTCCATCGTCCAAACATCAAAAAAAATCTAGATAACGTGATAACAGTAATTGTTACTCAAGTAAACCCCGTGGTTGCCGGGTTAGAATAGTACCACTCCATGTCTTCCCGTGGATGTCGTAAGAGGCGACTAAGGGGATAAAGGCTTGCAGTACTGTTAGGCGATGGGCTTGCCACCTGTCACTAATACACTGGGAAACATCTTAGCCTACTTGTGCAAAATTTGGTTACAGAATTATCAAGAAGTTTTAGGACTTGTTGGTAATTCTTTAGCTCTGCCTACCCCACTCTGGGAATGAAGGCGTGAGTTTATGTGTGTGTATGTGTGTGTTACTCAAGTAAACGTGTACTTTCCCCCCGAGGACTAATATAGTACATTACTAAAGAGGCTGGGAAGTAGAGGGTTGCCGGCCCAGTTATATAGTTACGAGGCTGGAAACCCCTTTTCACGGCGAGGTATGTATAGTGGTTTTCTCAAACATATGCAATGAAGTAAAAAAAACATGTGTGTAATAGGCATTAGCGCGGATATTTTTGGTCCGATAACCATAAAGCCAATGAAAAAAAAAAAATTTGCTGTTGGGTTGTTCATAAAAATTAAAAAAAAAACTTCCCCGCCTAGGCCATCAATTTTGTATGATATTCCTTTGCAGCTCTCTCGAGTTGCTCCGCCCGGAACGTGATAATTTGAAGCCTAAAATAACTAACATAACGCCAACATTTCATTTCATGTTTGAGAAAAGTATTTTCCCGTACTTGGTATGACGTTCGGTTCGAGTGTTGGCCCCACTCCCACGCAGGGAATTATTGATGAGCCGCACGCTTCACTCGCTCAAATGGCAATTTTCCACTTGCCTACACCTCATGTGATTTTGGGACATTTTTCGAGCTTGTCGGTACAAACCGGGCTCGGACGAAGTTCGCTTTGCTCTTACGGCTGTACTTAAATAGGATCACAACTAATGTGTCGTAAATAAAATATCTACGATGTCAAATGTTACACAAGGAGAGATTCTACACGGTAAAACCTTATTTGTTTTGACGTGTTTCTGTAGTGTCAACGTTTTGATTGCTCATATTTATTTGACAGTAATAAAGCTTGGAGTAATGCCGTCGACTTAAATTTATACTAAACAATACACTAAATGTGTACTGATATTCTTCCTAGTTTTAGTTATATCTGTTTTACTATTGTTTACTTCCATCATTGTTTCACACGTGGTGTTTGCCTGTAAGTGATAGGGACCAATTTCATTATACGGTTTATGATTATAAAATTTGAATGTACAGAGGCGTATTTAAAGATCTGGCGCCCCGAGCCAATTAGCCATTTGTTAGTACTTTACCTCAAAAGCATAAAATCCTTGTAGCGATTCACCGGTTCGCATTTCACCTCGAACGTATATTTAATTATCGCGTTGTATCTTGATCGTTTACTTTTTTATTCGCTATACGTTTTAGTCGCATTTAACCTCGATCGTACATTTAACTGTAGCGTTGCGTCTCAATCTTCATTTTTTTTAGTCGATATTAGTTTTAGTCGCATTTCACCTCGAACGTATATTTAATTATCATGTTGTATCTTGATCGTTTACTTTTTTAGTCGCTATAAGTTTTAGCTGCATTTCACCTCGATCGTACATTTAACTATAGCGTTGCGTCTCAATCTTATTGTTGACGACAGCCACCGCCGAACTCTAGCCGACAGCGACGTACTTAGACGTGACCCTAGTATATAAGGATACTGTAAATAGTTAAGTTAGTATATAAGTGTTTTATATAGTATTAGGTAGATTTTAGGTATTTAATAAAGATTTTTTAGTTAGTTTTAGGTTTAGAATGGGGATTTAGCTTAGGGAGCCACCTAGTATTACGAGCTGTGGATGAACGATGTATAGATTTAAGTTTTTTATGTGTGAATTAGGTAAAGTCCAGCCCGAACTACAAGCTGGACTGAACCCCGAACCGATCCTTGCTCCCTCAGCTAAATCCCATTAGAATAACTACGAAAAATTTGTGAAAAATAGACCGCCGAACGCGGCTATTGTCCTCCTGACCCGGTAACCTAGTTCCGATATTAGAAGGGAAAAGGTTATCGGGTCAGAGATCCTGAGCCGGACCTAAGCCAGGAAGAAACGAATCAGATCCGAGCAGCGAGATAGGAGGTATGATTGATTATGTGTTAGTTTATAAGGAAATATTGAACCAAACTTGAGATAATTTGATAAAGCGTGCGGCCAATCAGACGCAGGCGGTATTTACGGGCGGCGACGGGGAAGAACCTCGGATGTTTCCACCCGAAGGTCGAGTGGAAAGCGCCCGGAAATGCAGGCGCTCTGATTGGTCGTCCCGATTAAGTTTATTGAGCTAAGGCTTTTGATTTGTGCAGAGGCTTGGGACTCCTCGGACGTGAAGGCACTATTTGAACCTATATGAAATACTATAAATACGGAGCCAATATTTTAATTGTTTGTACTCGGTTTCATAGTTAGTTACTACTCGGATTAGTACTCGGTTTCGCAGTGAATACTCGTTTAGTTTCGTTTAGTACTCGTTACAAGCTCTTAGTATTCGTAGTGTTTCGTACTGCACTCGTCGTATACGGTGCATGCGTGTTTGTTAGTCTCTCTGCCCTAAAGTAAAATCGTTTTTGTTTATATTGTTTAAAGTCTATAGTGTTTAAGTAAATGTAATATCAAAGTGTTTGTCTGTTTTAATAATTTAAATTCATTTAACGTTTTTATCTAGTTTCATTTTATTTCCTCTCCTAATAGTCGCGTTTTGTTTAGTGTTTTTGGAACTCTGAGCTATCGGGGTTAGTCAACTGTTAGCGCGTATCGTCAACAGTTTTATGGTCCTTCGAGCCGGATCCGCGAACCAGGATTTGTGATTGTGTTGTGAACCCACGTAAAACCATTAAATATGGTTGTTACGAGGAGCCAGGCGGGCGATAACCTCGAGGACGAGGAAAATCGTCGTCTGATGGAGCAGCGCTTAGAAGAGGAAAGGCAGAGATTACTTGAACAAACTCCGCTACGAGGAGGTAACGTCGAGGGAGCACCCGCGGAACGAGCGGGCCCCCTCAGAACCGGGACGGAAAACCCAACCCTTCGGCGGATGAACCCGATGGGCGACTCACCAGTCTCACCCCCGAACCAGGACAGGGGGGAGTTTAGTCGCAATGTCGGATGGGGTGCGCAGCCGCGGGACACCTACGGAGTGTCACCGCTCGCGCCACCCGCGATCCGAGTACCCGAGCAGCGTATGGAGGAGAGGCTCGCGCAAGGAGCGCAACGACCGGCGGATCGTGACCGCGTTGCGTTTGCGTCGAGGCCTGCATCCGTGGCTTCTACCACGGATCTTAAGGTAAGAAGGCGGAGAGCAGAACTGGAGGCGGCAGAGCAGCTCGCCGAGTTGCACCGTCGTGAGCTGGCGATTCAAGAGGAATTGATCCAGAAACGACTCGCCGCAACCATCGAACAAATCGAGGTAGAAGGGTCCCGGGCTGGAGGGTCGGTCGCAGATCCCGCGAACCGGGTGGGCGACTGGCTCGACAACGTGCAGCCCGAGAGAGCAGCGCCGATACCACGCAGGTCACGTGAAGACTCGCCATCGCCGAGGAGAACACGTGACGACCTAAGAACCCCGCACAGTCAGCGGGAACGATCAGAAGGTAGGAGCCGCGCCATTGATCGACTGACGGATCATCTCGAGACGATGATGAGGCCGCCACCAAGGCAAGTATATGAGTTGCCTATATTTGCCGGAGATCCGAGCGAATGGCTCACATTTTTAAATAGTTACGAACAGTCGTCGCAGCGGTACAAGTTCTCGCCGTACGAGAACGTTGCGAGGCTACGACACGCGTTGAAAGGTGAGGCGCGACAGTGTGTACATCATATGCTCGCGTCATCGACATCACCAGAACTAATTGTCAGAGTGTTGAAAAAGAACTTCGGTAGAACCGATTTGCTGATTGATCGAGCTATCGAGGAACTGAAGAGGATGCCTATAATTGGTCCGAGCGCAACGGATCTAAATGCGTTCGCGACGAAAATCATGAACATAGCATCGACTTTAGTGAACTTAGACAAACGGAGTTACGGAGCTAACCCGTTACTAATAAGGGAGATAACAGAGAGGTTGAGTCCGCATTTGCGCTCGCGATGGTGTGCATATGCGAAAGAAAGATATACTCTAGAACAGAGTGAGTTAATGCTGATGGCTAACTTTTTACTCGATGAGAGCGACGCCGAGTTGGAGTTCTCGCACGCACGGGCGCCGTCAAAGAGGACGACACCCGCGCCACCGATCCAGCGAGACACTCGACGCGCACCGATCCCGGCCGGCGGAGGAGCTTTCCGTCGCCCACAACCACCTAGAGTCAACAGAACCTACACGACAGAAACAGTGAGTAGTTGTTTGTTTTGCGGAGGCGGTCACAATACGCCTGACTGTCGCCGACTTCTTAACATGCCAGTTGGAGCCCGCTGGGACTGGGCCCGACAGAACCGGGTATGCTTTAAATGTGTCAATCGAAAACATCGTCGGGAGCAATGCCCGGCGAGAGGGTGCGGTGTGAACGGATGCCCGCGACCCCACCATCCCGTGCTGCACGAACCCCTGAACCAGCAGCATACATACCAGATGCCACCTGTGCAGGCGCCACCTGTGCAAGCGCCGCTAGCGCCGGCGCCACGCTTTGCTAGGCCGCTAGCGCCGCCCCGCGCATCGTCGGCACGCGCTGTGACGTCACGAGAAAGGACGCAGCGCGCCGCGGCGTGCGCAACGAACAACGAACCGACGGAGCTCTATGATCCAGAGCGGAGCTTCGCGGCGACCTACACGAACCCCCACATGGTCGCAAACATAGTGTTGTTAAAGGTAGTACCTATAATTATTTCGGGACCGCGATGCGAGGTCAAGACACACGCGTTGCTCGACGAGGGAAGCACCGTTAGCCTTGTGGATGAAAGGTTGGCGGAGGCGATCGGAGCAACCGGACCCGAGACACCGTTACACATTCAAGGTGTGGGAAACATGACTTCGAGCCAACGGAGCCGAAGGGTGACAACGCAGGTACGAGGAATCCGAGATGGACCTGTACACGAAATGACGCTGCGGACCGTACCGAACCTAGGCCTACGAACGCAGCGCCTAAATAAAACAGAACTAGGTAAGTACAAGCACCTCGCCGGCCTGAACGAAGCGGCATTTGAGGAAGGAGTGCCGTATGTGCTTATCGGTGCCGATCACTGGCACATAATGATCCCTCACGAACTGAGGACAGGGCGCATGAACGAGCCCGCAGCCCTACGAACCGACCTAGGATGGGTCGTGTACGGTACGGTACCGCGGCTCATCCGAACCGAACATGCCGAGACGTCGCTACACTTAGCGGCGCGTGAACCAGAGCTGGACGAAGCTCTGAAAAGGTATTTTGATATAGACTCGTTGGGGATCAAGTTGATCAACAAGAAACGCCCCCTCGAGGAACGAGCTGAGAGGATTTTCGCACAAACCGTGACGAAAATAGACGGACCCCGCTACGAGGTAGGACAACTGTGGCGGGACGATGAACCCCGAATGCCACCGACGTATGCAATGGCGTTTCGGCGGCTACAGGGGATTGAAAGGAAGATGGACCGTGATCCGACCTTTGCGACGGAGTATGCCGCACAGGTCGATAACCTGCTGGTCAAGGGTTACGCCGAACTAGTGGAAGACCACGAACTCACCCAGAACGGGAAAATAGAGTGGTATTTACCTCATTTTGGGGTCACTAACCCCAATAAACCAGGAAAACTAAGGTTGGTATTTGATGCTGCGTCAACAGTCCAAGGACGCAGCCTGAACAATTACGTATTGGAGGGACCAGACATGCTACAGTCTCTACTAGGGATCCTGTTCCGTTTCCGCGAGGGCCGATATGCGTTGACTGCCGATATTCAGGAAATGTTTCTACAGGTGAAGATACGTAAGGAGGATCAGCCCTCACAGATGTTTCTGTGGAGGGGCACCGATCGAGAGGGCCCGCCGAGACGGTACAAGATGACGTCTATGATATTCGGCGCCGCCAGCTCTCCATTCTTAGCGCATAGCGTGCGCATAAGAAACGCGCAAGAAAACGAGGTACGTTACCCTCTGGCGGTTGAGGACATAGTGAACAACCACTACATGGACGATTACGTCGCCAGTTACGGGAACGAGAACGAGGCTATAGAACGAGCCGAACAGGTAGCTGCTTCACACGCGCAAGCAAGCTTTAAGTTGAGAAATTGGAGCACCAACTCAAGTAAGTTGCGACAACGAATACCACCGGAGCTGCGAGCCGAGGCGCCCGCGCAGTTCGGCGGTAAGGCGCAGAAGATACTTGGGATGATCTGGTGCCCCGAGACCGACGAGTTGGCATTCAATACAACGATGATGCGGGTCCCAGCCGAGGTGAGGACGTGCGCTAGAGGGCCGACGAAAAGAGAAATATTAAGTGCAGTAATGAGTGTCTATGATCCGATAGGTCTACTGTCACAGTACGTAATTACGGCCAAGATACAACTGCAAAGATTATGGCAGATTAAACTCGGCTGGGACGAAGAGCCACCAATGGAGGAACGCCGTGAATTCGAACACTGGCTGAGAGCGCTCGACAGTGTGGCTGCACTGCGGGTGCCGCGGTGTTATTTTGACACGGGGGGATCGCCGCGTGAGTTACATATTTTTGTAGACGCGAGCGCCCAGGCTTACGCTGCGGTAGCCTACTGGCGAACCGACGCCGAGGTGAGTCTCGTCGCGGCGAAGGCGAAGGTCGCGCCGACAAAGGCGCTGAGCATCCCGCGACTGGAGCTACAGGCGGCGCTTATCGGGGCACGGCTAGCCCGCGCTATAGCGTCGCATCACAGAACAAAGGTGAGCAGAGTAGTGCTGTGGTCAGACAGCCGCACAGTACTGCAGTGGGTGCGGGACGACGCGCGCCGCTACAGCGTGTACGTATCACATCGGCTGGGCGAGATCGCCGAGCTGACGAACGAGGAGCAGTGGCGCTGGGTGCCCACCCGGGACAACCCGGCTGACGACGCGACCCGCGCGGACAGCGCGCGGCAGGTGCGAGTCAACGACCGGTGGTACACCGGCCCACCTTTTCTGCGGCGGCCCGAGGCGGAGTGGCCGCAGGAAGTTTCGACGACCCACAAAGACGACCACGAAGAGGAGGTGACTTCGTGCCACACAGTCCGACGGGAGAGCGCGCCGCTACCAGACATAGCGCGCTTCTCTAACTATGACCGGCTGATCGGCGCGACGGCACGAGTGCTGCAGTTCATCGAGATGATGAAGAATAAGAACCGCATACCGTTGGAACTCCGGCATATTAAAGGCGCGGAGCACCTCTGGTATCAGAACGCGCAACGGCGAGATTTTGCGGAAGAGCTGCGCAGTCTATCGAAAGGGGAGCCTATCCCGAAGAAGAGCCGGCTGTATGGGCTCGACCCAAGACTGGACGAGGATGGGGTAATGCGCATGCGCGGCCGGATCGACGCCGCGCCAGTGCGTACGTATGATAAGCGCCCAGTTTTGTTGGATGGACGCAACCCATATGTGAGGTTGCTCATACTGCGAGCACATCAACGAGCCGCACACGCCAACAATGAAAGGTTGGTAAATGATCTAAGGCAGCAGTTCTGGATACTGCACTTAAGACCTACAGTACGAGCGGTAGCGAACGCGTGCCAGGTGTGCATCCTGCGCCGGGCGCGACCTCAGGTGCCCGCGCTGGGAGATCTGCCACTGGCACGGATCGAGCCATTCCACCGACCGTTCACAAACGCGGCGGTGGATTACTTCGGACCACTGATGGTGACCGTCGGGCGACGGCACGAAAAGCGCTGGGTGGCGCTATTCACGTGCCTCACCACCCGCGCAGTCCATTTGGAGCTGGCGCACTCGCTGTCCACCGGCTCGGCCATCATGGCGCTAAGGCGCATGGCCGCGCGACGGGGGTGGCCGCGGGTCATCTACAGTGACAACGGAACCAACTTCCGGGGTGCGGACGCGGAGCTGCGCGCCGCCTACCTCGAGTGGCTGCCAGCAATGCGGCAGTACGGGCAGCGGAACGCGATGGAGTGGCGCTTTATACCGCCGGGAGCTCCGAACCAGGGAGGCGCCTGGGAGCGCATGGTGCGCTCCGTGAAGACGGCGCTGACGGCGACACTGACGTCCAGGGCGCCCAAGGAAGAGGTGCTATGGACGCTGCTCGCCGAGGCCGAGCACACTGTGAATGCTCGGCCCCTCACTCACGTATCGGTTGAGGCAGCCGACGAAGAAGCCTTAACACCGAACCATTTTCTACTGGGAGGCTCCACGGGGGTCCCTCTCACTGGCCCTTGTGTGGAAGCCGATCGCCGAACCTGGCGAGCCAGCCAGGCGCTCGCCGACCATTTCTGGGCCCGCTGGGTCCGGGAATACCTGCCGACGCTTGCCCCGCGACGCTCATCCGCGGCGGGCGAGCGACAACTGCAAGTTGGGGACTACGTGATCGTGGTCGACCCCACCCTGCCACGGAACGTGTGGCCACGAGGAGTCGTCGAGACGACCTACCCTGGACCAGATGGCGGCGTGCGGAGCGCGGACGTCCGAACGAGAGGCGGTGTGTTCCGGAGACCGACGACGAAGCTGGCTGTCGTACCGTTGCACCCGGGTCAACATGGCATGTTGACGGGGGGATAGTGTTGACGACAGCCACCGCCGAACTCTAGCCGACAGCGACGTACTTAGACGTGACCCTAGTATATAAGGATACTGTAAATAGTTAAGTTAGTATATAAGTGTTTTATATAGTATTAGGTAGATTTTAGGTATTTAATAAAGATTTTTTAGTTAGTTTTAGGTTTAGAATGGGGATTTAGCTTAGGGAGCCACCTAGTATTACGAGCTGTGGATGAACGATGTATAGATTTAAGTTTTTTATGTGTGAATTAGGTAAAGTCCAGCCCGAACTACAAGCTGGACTGAACCCCGAACCGATCCTTGCTCCCTCAGCTAAATCCCATTAGAATAACTACGAAAAATTTGTGAAAAATAGACCGCCGAACGCGGCTATTGTCCTCCTGACCCGGTAACCTAGTTCCGATATTAGAAGGGAAAAGGTTATCGGGTCAGAGATCCTGAGCCGGACCTAAGCCAGGAAGAAACGAATCAGATCCGAGCAGCGAGATAGGAGGTATGATTGATTATGTGTTAGTTTATAAGGAAATATTGAACCAAACTTGAGATAATTTGATAAAGCGTGCGGCCAATCAGACGCAGGCGGTATTTACGGGCGGCGACGGGGAAGAACCTCGGATGTTTCCACCCGAAGGTCGAGTGGAAAGCGCCCGGAAATGCAGGCGCTCTGATTGGTCGTCCCGATTAAGTTTATTGAGCTAAGGCTTTTGATTTGTGCAGAGGCTTGGGACTCCTCGGACGTGAAGGCACTATTTGAACCTATATGAAATACTATAAATACGGAGCCAATATTTTAATTGTTTGTACTCGGTTTCATAGTTAGTTACTACTCGGATTAGTACTCGGTTTCGCAGTGAATACTCGTTTAGTTTCGTTTAGTACTCGTTACAAGCTCTTAGTATTCGTAGTGTTTCGTACTGCACTCGTCGTATACGGTGCATGCGTGTTTGTTAGTCTCTCTGCCCTAAAGTAAAATCGTTTTTGTTTATATTGTTTAAAGTCTATAGTGTTTAAGTAAATGTAATATCAAAGTGTTTGTCTGTTTTAATAATTTAAATTCATTTAACGTTTTTATCTAGTTTCATTTTATTTCCTCTCCTAATAGTCGCGTTTTGTTTAGTGTTTTTGGAACTCTGAGCTATCGGGGTTAGTCAACTGTTAGCGCGTATCGTCAACACTTATTTTTTTAGTGGATATTAGTTTTTTTCGCATTTCACCTCAATCGTTTGATAAATTATCGTTTTGTATCCTAATCGTGTATTTCAGTATTAGACAGTATCTTTACTCGCAATGTACATTGTTTTGCTTTTTTTGATAGCATATCATCGTGAGCATTTAATGTCACAGTTCGCCAAGTAGCACTTTATCTCTACAACAACATTTTAGGCTGATGTATATGAACCTACGACCTACATGTTCAAATGAAACGTTAGCCGGGATTTCATTGGGATTATGACTAAATAATGACATGAAACTATAGGTACAAAACACGTTTTAATAAAAATGTTACGGAATTTTAGTGCGAACATCAATTAACGCGTCAAATTAAATAGAGTCCCAAACAAACATCGATCGCGACGAAATGCATCTAGGGTAAAATACTACACGAAAAATGAAATGCAAGAAATAAAACTATCGAGGTTTATTTCAAAAAGCAATTAACGCGTCAAATAAAACAGCGTTCCAAACAAAACTCGATCGCGGTGAAATGCGATTATGGTGAAGCACTACTCGGAAAATAAGATGCTACAAATTAAATATACTAATGTGACCAGCCACACGAAAAATTGCTTCCAAAAAAATAGTAGATTGTACAACAAGTGCATAAAACGTACCATTTTACCCGAGATGTGCATATAGCCACCCGAGCCGGTACGGCGAGGGTGGATGGTCACGTCGAGGGTAAAATGGGTTTTATGCTCGAGTTTTACACTCTGCTTTTCACTTCGATCGCAAGGAAATAAAACCACGATTAAGCATATACAAGAAAAAATAATTAATTTTTATAATGTAATTAATATGTAACTATCACGCATAAAATGTAATTTCATCGACAGTTCGTCAAATTAGCTTAAAAAAACACACTCCGCAAACGTGTTTACGCTTTTTTGGTTCCTCCAAATCATAAAACATTCGTATGTGCTGAGATAGATTTTCTTCGATTTAGGCGGCAATATCTGCTCAATTACATTTTTCGCACTTCTGTACATTAAAGTCTCAGGCGAAATCATTTTTTGATCGTCACTATCACTACTTGAAGACATTGTTCAATTACTTACGGATAATTTATTGAATTTTCAACCGCAACACAACAAATTTAGTTAGTTTTTAATTTTGTTTGACGAATAATTAGCTTCCCGCTACACAATTTTTCTTATTTTTTTTTTTAATTTTCAACTATGTGACTTTTGACTATGGACACTAGGTTTGAGCCTTAATGCCAAGTTATTATAAATATTTGCGTTACTTATTTTTTTTTACGTAAATGCACGCCCGTATTAATCTTAAAGTATTTAGATAGTATTACATATGTCGTAATTAAAATAAGATATAACCTAAATCTCATAAAAATATATCAATTAAATGAAGGTGTATTGTGTATGTGGCTGTAAGGCCTTATTGCCTTAGTCTTAAAAGAAGAAATTACTTTATGCACTAGAGCATAAAATGCGATTTTATGCAGCCTTTACCCAGCATAAAGAAGGACTTTACGAGCATGAGAAGTGAAAAAGCTATTGAGATTTTGTACAACCGAGGTGAAATGCGAACCGGTGAATCGCTACACGGATTTTATGCTTTTGAGGTAAAGTACTAACAAATGAAATTAGCTTTGCCACCCCATGAAGTGAAGATAAAGTATTTACAAGAAAATATTCTCGGGTATTATATTTTTGTATTCATATATCCATAATACAGACTATAAATTGTATAAATTAATTGTATACCTAATATTAACTTAAACCTATACTATAAAAATAACACCACACTTTTACCACAGTATATAAATAAACCAGTAAAGAAACTAGGCCTACTTTTCAAGATAAATACCTACGCTCCAATTGAGCGTAAGGGTTGTCCACTAACATTTTGTAAAATTAAAAAAAAATCTTGTTAAGCTATTGCATAGCTTCTATCGCGGGCCTTGAGCGCGGGGACCGAATCCAGAAATTCCGTAACGAAAAAACCTCACGCTCCCCACTCCGACGGGCAAGGAGGTGTGGCTTGAAGGCCGTGCCCGTCTAACGTCGTTTCAGTTCGGCAGTCTTCGACACGGCGTTGTGTGCGTTTGTACGACATGCAATAGCTTTACCGCGGCAGTCCCCGAGTGCCACACGTCTTTTTTTTATTGTATCTCAGCTAGTAAGTGCAAAATCGATACGTGTGATCTGCGACAGCAAATCCGTTGCAGATTGAGAAAAAGTAGCCGCCATCTTTAATTTTTTAGTTATTCAACCGATTGCTTCCAAAATCGATATCTGGGGATGTGCTTGGTCTCCGACAACTAATTTGTTGGCAGAATGAGAAAAAGTAGCCGCCATCTTCAACTTTTTAGTTATTCAACCGATTGCTTCCAAAATCGATATCTGGGGATGTGTATGGTCTCCGACAACTAATCCGTTGACAGATTGAGAAAAAGTAGCCCCATCTTTAATTTTTTAGTTATTCAACCGATTGCTTCCAAAATCGATATCTGGGGATGTGCGTGGTCTCCGACAACGAATTTGTTGGCAGAATGAGAAAAAGTAGCCGCCATCTTGAACTTTTTAGTTATTCAACCGATTGCTTCCAAAATCGATATCTGGGGATGTGTATGGTCTCCGACAACTAATCCGTTGACAGATTGAGAAAAAGTAGCCGCCATCTTTAATTTTTTAGTTATTCAACCGATTTCTTCCAAAATCGATATCTGGGGATGTGCGTGGTCTCCGACAACGAATTTGTTGGCAGAATGAGAAAAAGTAGCCGCCATCTTGAACTTTTTAGTTATTCAACCGATTGCTTCCAAAATCGATATCTGGGGATGTGCGTGGTATCCGACAACGAATTTGTTTGTTGTTGGTTTTTGTTTTTTAGCTTCTGAAAGATCCGATTTTAGTTTTCTTTTCCGTGGTGAGTTCGATGTAAGAGATTTGGGTGTTTGAGCACTGTGGCTCGCTAAAACTGTAACGTTTTCTTCTGTCTGTATACAAAATATGTACACAGACAGAAGAAAACATCACTGCTTCAACATCGGAGTTTCAGTGGTCGTTTGCACATCTTTTTTTTGTATACCTGGTAGGAGGAGAGATGAACTCGTTTTGAGCTTTTTGCGATGCGTTCCCTGCAAAATATCCTTAGCGTCAAAATGTGTTTCACTAACGGTATAGTTTTGCGGCGGCTTGTTCAGAAATTATTCTCGAGATATTAAGCAAAGCCATTTGGAACGTCTGAAAAAGATAACAAGATATCATGTATTTACAATAAAAGCCGGTGAATAAAATATAATAATTGAAAGCTTACAAACAAAATCTTTTAATTTAATTCAAGTCTAAAAATCTTTTAATTTAATTCAAAACGTTTTAATTCATTGTGTCAATTTCGAGAGTTAGGACCACACAGATCTCCAGATATCGATTTTGGAAGCAGCCTGTCGAATAATAAAAAAGTTCAAGATGGCGGCTACTTTTTCTCATTCTGCCAAGAGATTAGTCGTCGGAGACCATACACATCCCCAGATATCGATTTTGGAAGCAATCGGTTGAATAACTAAAGAGTCCAAGATGGCGGCTAATTTTTCTCATTCTGCCAACAGATTAGTTGTCGGAGACCATACTCATCCCCAGATATCGATTTTGGAAGCAATCGGTTGAATAACTAAGAAATTCAAGATGGCGGCTACTTTTTCTCATTCTGCCAACAGATTAGTTGTCGGAGACCATACACATCCCCGGATATCGATTTTGGAAGCAATCGGTTGAATAACTAAGAAATTCAAGATGGCGGCTACTTTTTCTCATTCTGCCAACAGATTAGTTGTCGGAGACCATACACATCCCCAGGGGTAGGGGTCGGGTTGCATAAAGTTTAAAGTCATATTTTTGATGGGCATACAAGGATTCGTCATACTCATCATTGCGCATAACTGTAAATTGTCATACATTTATGCGCATAAAGTTTTTAATCATAATGTTTAAGAACATAATATTGTGTAACGCGCATAAATTTGATGCGCATAAAATTATTTAACCATACTTTATAATGGTATGGCTTTATAAATAAACTTTTTCCGCTCTTTTATAAAAAAAAACCCTAACCTATCCGCGATCCGAGTCGGTTTTGACACTAACTTTATATTATATTAATATTTTGACTTAATAAATGTATGCCTTTCTACATTATGATTAAACCAATTATGACTCCGTACAATTATGACAAGGAACAATTATGCCTGGTATAATTTATGCCAAAAAAAAATTATGAGCATCAACTTTATGCGTAAAGTGTTATGACAATCGATATTATGACAATAGTTGTTATGCGACCAGACCGCCACCCCATCCCCAGATATCGATTTTGGAAGCAATCGGTTGAATAACTAAAGAGTCCAAGATGGCGGCTAATTTTTCTCATTCTGCCAACAGATTAGTTGTCGGAGACCATACACATCCCCAGATATCGATTTTGGAAGCAATCGGTTGAATAACCAAGAAATTCAAGATGGCGGCTACTTTTTCTCATTCTGCCAACAGATTAGTTGTCGGAGGCCATACACATCTCCAGATATCGATTTTGGAAGCAATCGGTTGAATAACTAAGAAATTCAAGATGGCGGCTAATTTTTCTCATTCTGCCAACAGATTAGTTGTCGGAGACCATATACATCCCCAGATATCGATTTTGGAAGCAATCAGTTGAATAACTAAGGAGTTCAAGATGGCGGCTACTTTTTCTCATTCTGCCAACAGATTAGTTGTCGGAGACCACGCACATCCCCAGATATCGATTTTGGAAGCAATCGGTTGAATAACTAAAAAATTAAAGATGGCGGCTACTTTTTCTCAATCTGTCAACGGATTAGGTTGTCGGAGACCATACACATCCCCAGATATCGATTTTGGAAGCAATCGGTTGAATAACTAAAAAGTTCAAGATGGCGGCTACTTTTTCTCATTCTGCCAACAAATTCGTTGTCGGAGACCACGCACATCCCCAGATATCGATTTTGGAAGCAATCGGTTGAATAACTAAAAAGTTCAAGATGGCGGCTACTTTTTCTCATTCTGCCAACAAATTCGTTGTCGGAGACCACGCACATCCCCAGATATCGATTTTGGAAGCACTCGGTTGAATAACTAAAAAATTAAAGATTGCGGCTATTTTTTCTCAATCTGTCAACGGATTAGTTGTCGGAGACCATACACATCCCCAGATATCGATTTTGGAAGCAATCGGTTGAATAACTAAAAAGTTCAAGATGGCGGCTACTTTTTCTCATTCTGCCAACAAATTCGTTGTCGGAGACCACGCACATCCCCACATATCGATTTTGGAAGCAATCGGTTGAATAACTAAGAAATTCAAGATGGCGGCTACTTTTTCTCATGCTGCCATGAGCAATAAAAAATAAAATAAAATAAAAAAACTCGCAAGCTCGTCCGTTTAAACCAATTCTCAGCCCGCAATTGCCTGCTTCACTGCCTAGGCAATAATGTACTATTATTTATTCTTACCTTTCAACACCAGCAGGGAGTTTAAAAAATGAAAGTACCGGGTTTGAAGAAGCCGAATTCAAACAACCGTATACCACGCAATACTTTTGTGGCATATTTCTCAAGAACGAACGTAAAATGCGAAGGAGCCCATTCGTCTCGACGCGACACACGCGGCTGACAGCACCGCCAAATCCTCTTAGCGGTCTCGTAGAGGCGTGCGTCTGTGTGAGTACGTCGTTTCGAGCGTTTGTTCGTAGCTTCTCTGGTTTATTTATATAATGTGCTTTTACCCATACAGAACACTATCTATGTACTTACGCAAATAAACATCGAACGCACTTTAATCACACAACGCTCGCTGTCCGCTCACAACACATTCCGGTCATTCATGATTAGTACATTATTTAAGTTCATTATGTTCAGATAGAGCCTTTTGCACAAAAAAAAACACAACCACGCAAAAACACTTAAAAACCTTGGCGTGAAATCTCTTCGTATCAGTATTTTGCAACGACTGCGACGACACTCGTAACACAAAAACTAAACACCAACTACCGTTATTTTCATTAGGATCTTAACTAGTCAAATAATAATATTTTCTCCCACATGCTCGGAAATGTTAACCTTACTGTTGTAAAATCAGCCCGCGAAGTTCCGAGTTCCAGGCCCAGGCAAAATTAAAAAAAAAAAAGTTATTATTTACCAGCGGCAGCGGCCGCGAAAATGTATACAAATTTCATAACGTACCCGGTTTTTTACTTTTTATAGTACATTACTGCACAGACCAGGAAGTAGGCCGTTGCGGGACGAGTAGAGTTAGCGTGGCCGAGACGCAGTCGAGGCCACGCTATATACGAGTCCAGCAACTGCCCTTCCTGGTCGAGGCTTGTATAGTGCTTTTCTCTAACAATGCGAGGAAATTAAACAAAATTTCAGTTTTGATATAATAATGTA
This sequence comes from Acleris emargana, assembly GCA_927399475.2. NCBI lineage: Eukaryota > Metazoa > Arthropoda > Insecta > Lepidoptera > Tortricidae > Acleris > Acleris emargana. Next base: position 11,182,806 of record OV656851.1, read on the forward strand.
TTCAAATGTATTAAAAAAATGAAGTCAAATACGATGTGATAATATGACGAAGGCAAATGGCAGTAAGTACTTAACCGACTATGCTTCTTCTTTACACTCTGGTGGTGTGCCGATAAACACATCTTCATCACTGGAACTCATTTTACTTTTATATTTTCACGAAACAAAAATAATACGTACTGTATTTAAACTTCCCTAAGAAAAAAGTATTCCCGATTCCCGCCTTAATTTTATTAATTCTAAACGCAGAATGTTTTAAAAAAAGTAAAACTATTTGACACTTTGGTAAATGCGCTGTAAACGCGATAAACGGCGTTTACCTTTTTAGTCTATGACATTTAAAAAGTAAATAAACATGGAAGAATTTTGAATTGTACGAGTGTTTGGCTGTTTGGAGTTAGTTATCATAGTCCAAATATGGTTTTTATGTTTGTAAAATTAACGGTTTGGTATTTGGTGGTTATTATTATACTTTATAAGCTTTTGTTTTATACAGCTCAGTCTACTGGGCAAACATTGGAGCTGGACGGAAAACCGACGAAATCACCCAGCCTGCTTACCGCCTCCGTCGTAACTTTTTCAACGCTTGTGTTTTTTTCACCGATTTTTTGATATGCGTGGCCTCTCAATTTCTTCTAGTTATAGTAAAATAAGTACTTAATTCAAGTACAAAAGTTCTTAATCATGTCTTAAAGTAAATTTAAGCACCACCGGTGGATAAGTTTTTACCGAGGCAAATTAAAACAGGTAGTATTTCGTTAATTTGATGGGCTTATTTGAAACGAAACGAGGTGCCCAGAGGAGGCTGCGAGGGGCGGCGCTCGGTGCCCTGAGAAGGCTGCCGGCCCGGGCCGTGGCCCCCTTGCCCCTAGGGTAAATACGCCTCTGGATGTCAACAATGATTGGTAAACCTTAAATAAAAAAATAAAAAAAAGCAATATTGTTTTACCGGGTTGAATAAATAACCAATAAATAAAGCACCCAAAAACTTGGATAAGTACCTACCTTTTTATTTCGTCAAGCAAGCAACATTTCTCTATTACAGCATGAAGGTTTGTAAACGCTTTAAACTGTACATTTTTTTTAAATATCTACTCAGTAAGTAGGCCGTATGAATACTTCATACCAGTATTTCCCAAGAGAATATCACTGAGAAAAAGCTCCGCAAGAACATTAACAGACAGTTGTTGTTCTTCTCTTTGATTTCACCCTCATTCAAATTCTTCGTTCTGATTATATTACATACGGTTTGGGGAAAATGACACTTATGGTTATGTGTAACAGCCAGGTTCTCTTTATCTTGCATAATATCGACTGTCCGAAATACACTTCGCATAACAGTTATCGCAGATTTTTTCCTAGCTGAATGATACTTTATGAAAAATCATGAAAATCGGACCTGACTGGGAGAAACGTTATCGTTATACTTGTCATTTTTGATACCTACTCGATTCAGCGTCCGTTCACAACACTCTTAAGGAGATATTGGCTCTGAAAGAAAGGTCGCCACCATATCGGGTTTTTAATATATTAAATAAGGTCAAGTGGGGTAAGATCGTCAACGGGGTAAGTGCGACAAACCATATATTTTTAGATATTGTTGGTTAGACGGACTTGCCCCGTAGTCGCATTTGCCTCCCCTTGCCTTAGTTATATTAAACTAATTATTGCGTTCGATGGTACCTTATTAACGAGCACTCTATTATATGACGCAATAATCCCGCGTTTACCCAGCGTTTATTGACCTGTCGGGACCGTCAATCATCCATGGTATGCAAATTATCAGCTGACGTACTCATGTGGAATTCCCGTCGTATTTCCGACGGGATAACATCATTGATGTTGTGTATGTGTACCTATAGAATTTGCTCCGGATGTTTGTTAGCATCAAAGGGTTTTTAAGATCACAAAACCGCGCAAATAACTTAGCAAAATCGTACGAACGTTAGGTGTTCCGGGTCGGTTTTAAGTTTAGTGGGACTTTGTTGACTTATATGTAAAAAGATCCTGTACTGTTGGTTAGTATTGGTAGGTTTTTTTCGTGACCTCTTGTTTTAGCCTGAGCGAGTTGATTGTTGATTGATAATCCTTTATTCAAAGTAGTAGGTATACTTTATAAATTATAATCATAAAATCTTCTTTTCATTAGCGTCAATTAATTTAAACGACATTTAGGGAGAGCGACGGTGACAATGAAAGTACATTAACAGAAATACGACTGACTCATAGCATTGTTGAGTCATTTAATGAATTAGGTGTCAAATTTATATTCACGTACATAAACCAGGCTAAATGTGACATGACATTGTGATAAGGGATTAGGGGCGATTAGTTAATGTCTGTACAGTGTACATGTATTTACAGCGGCTCTCAAATATATCAGAGTGGTGAGGTGCTCAATAATGTTATTTTTAGGGTTCCGTGCCAGAAGGGTATCAAACGGGACCCTATTACTGAACCTACACTGTCCGTTCGTTAGTCTGTCCAAACTGCAAAGAGCTGTATCGTTTGAACCGGGGTCTCTATACAAAAACCTTTTTTATTCAACTTCATCCTTCTCCTGCCCTTATCCCAACTTATTTGGGGTCGGTGCAACATGTTTTTTTCTTCCATACTATATAACACCTTCGTTTAGCATTTAAACCTGAATTCTGAACATCAGCAGCACCGAATTTTGTCCTTGCCTATTATTGGCATGATTTAGAACAAGTAACGTGTTTTACCTCATTAGATGAATTAAACCATCCCAACGCAAATATAGTTATTTTGTTATAACTGAATTAAATAAACCAATGAGTCACCCAAAAAATCCCTCTCATTTTACCTCCATAGGTACTTGTTATTATAAGACTTATTTGGATAATATTATTCAGTAAATTGACTGTGGGAGTTAAGAGATTATATTATCAAATATATTTTTGTCACAAGAGGGGTGGAGGTAATTTGGAATGAAACCTGGCTCGTTAGGCTCGACACAACAACATCGTCTGTATATCAATGGTGCAATCCAACCACGGTATTTACCGAGTTATTCGATTAGGGTGGTTTTGAATGCTTGCGATTTCAGTACAGCTACTTCAAATTATTTATTTATTAAGTACAACTTACCTTTACATCATAGTTTTTATTACAATATTTATTTTAAAAAAATGTTCCGAATTACTTGTGTTTTTTTATGTTTTTGAATTAGTAAGTTGCATATAGGTTCAGCTTATGTGTATGAATTCATTTTACCTAGGTCAGGTACCCGCTGTTAATGCATATGTTACCTATTTATAAGTAGATGCATAAATCTAAGTTTTTTACTTTAAAAGGCTGCTGCGAGCCCTGCCATGTCCATAGACAATGAGAATTCCACACGAACATTTACTGGAGTAAAAGTGGTTTTAAATTTATTTAGAAGTGGCTAATGGTTACATTCTGAAATCAATACCAATTCATTTAATTGGACTGAAAAATAACATAGTTGCTTACAAATAATTGTGCAACAGAAAGTGGCTTTACAAAGTTTTATTGATAAAATATTGTTGGACAGCTAAGTCCGAATGATACGTCAGTATGTACGCCACGTTGAGGTTGAAATCAAATGTATGGTTTTATAGATTTTAAAATCGTTACAAGGAAAGGTTTCATAACGCTGCTATATATCCGGTCACCTCATGGTTATTTATCATGAAATTGTGTTGTGTTACAAACATGTTGGAAAAATTACTGGTGCCCTTATTTAATTTCAAAACAGTACAAACGTGCTTAATTATTTTTTTGTAACATCAGGCAAGGTACAGGTAAGTCTAATTTGTTACAAAAACTTCATGTTTATTTAGCTCTAGTTTGGTGTCCGCTATCTTGACAAATGAAGAAAATGCTGCCTGTTTAGAGAAGAACTTTGGAAACCATATATTTATTATGCCGCATTAAGGTCTGGGTCGGAAATTCGTGTTCACGTGATTGTGTGATAATATGTATTGATCGTTTGACATTGTTTTCAAAACATTCACCATTAACTGTATTTCTGTTCAAATTTGAAGATTTTTAACATGGGTGTAATCAGAGCCTGGCGACTCGTAATAATTTTTGATATTCAAGCAAATATTTTGATAATCGAATGTAATGAAACTTGTGTACCTAATGTCTCGGTCCAGTTTTGTAGTATGATTTGAGTAATACTAATAGACCGGCTGCAGCTCAATTAAGTATTCAGAAAGTTTCTGCTTTGAACCGGAATAGCACAGCGGCGCACGCCTACGTACACGTGCCGTGGGTCCTAGTTCACTTTGTATGCAGACCCCTACAGGGCACATGTATGAAATGACGTTATAATTGACAACAGCATTTAAAAAAAAGTTGTTCTGATAAAAATCAAGCTTATAGAGGTTTGTCTCAAAAGCATACTTTAATTTTCTAATTTTTGGTAATTATTTAATGAGAATAAGAAAACGTTGTGGGTTAAAAGAAGTTGTAGTGACAAGGATTAAAATAAATTTATTTTTAAATGATCTTTAAACCTAGGATTACAACTAAAGGAATGCTGAATGAGAATGGATGAAGTGAGACTCACGAAACAGATATATGAGGCAAGAGTAAATAAATGGGAATGTTAGAAGAGGGTGGTCGAGGCGAACGTTCCACGATCAGATCGGGAAGGTATTAAGAAAGGGTCAGGTCAGGAGACCCTAAGCCGACTCATGTGTATGAACACGAGTGTGGAGGAAACGAGGGCAGTGGTCTCTACCTACCCCTACGGGAAAGAGGCGTGATACATATATGTATTTACTGCGAAAAAAAGAATATGATAATATAATAAATACTGATAAGCAGAGGGTGGAATTTTCATGGCAAAAATCAAACGTTCAATTCCATTGAAAAGAATTAACAATGCAGTTCGTTTTTTTATCTATTTGTTGTTCTTGTTGATCATCGTTTGAGCTCTGTTCTTGTTAATAATAAAATAAATAAATCAAGATACGATTCGTAAATAAAACTTATCGGCAGTCGATAAAATTCCACGTTCCAACTCTATTGACGTTTGATTGTTGCTATGAAGATTCCGCCCTCTGCTGATAAGTGTTTACTTCGGCCGCTTTGGACTAGTGGTCGGAATGACGTCATTTTGTTTGTAACCCCGTTTTGTTGTTATAAGTCTTTAGCTGTGACGTAGCTGAAGGGAGGGTGGGCTAATTTATTTATTTATTTATTTATTTATTTATTTATCTAAGTCTCTTACTATAGCAGGTAGTTCGAAATCTTTGTGTGAAAAAGTTATCGCCATGCAAAGACACTTAATTGTTTCAAAGCAATTTAACGTCGTCTATGTAGGCGTCCTGATGCGATGGTAGATTTAAAAAAAAACTAACTAGTTTTTTAGTAGTTTTCCCGCTACACAAAATCGTTGTAGAATTAAAAAGGATATCCGATGATATAGTACTTATTGTTATAGGTTTCTAGTTTCTGCCTAGTCTCCTTTGTTTATTTATTTCCTCAATAATCAATGAACAAAAAAAAAAAGTATTCTTTTGAGTCAAACTAAATATTCGCATAAAAAACAGAACACCTTTTAAATAAGTTTTGTTGTCAACGGGTCCACGTGGCTCGTGTAGCGTGCGCCTCGGTGAAATTCTGGCTGTACGAGAGTTAATTATGCACGATTCTGTTAATCAAATAGCGTCTGAAATAACTGTACATTCTGGGAAATAAGAACGTTGTTACCGTGTCAGAATAGAAAGATATTTGTAGACCACAAAATTTATATTTCTAATTTTGCTCACCTAATTGTCATTTCTACGGCAACCTGTCTTCCTGCACACTAATCGGCGCATTAAAAGACACCTGAGCCTTTTACGAGACCCATCTCATATTCACGTAAATTAAGGACACCCTTGTATTTCGGCTTAGAGAAGCCACGCAGATAATATTTGCATGTTCTTGCTGGAATATCAGTCAATGTTTTATTAAGCGACGTCGGATGAAGAGATTTACCTCGTAGAACCTGCTTGTCTGTCAAGATTTTCCGTTTGCTGCTTTTTAATATCCGAGTAAGAATTCGTATATTTTCACCAAAACCCTACGATTACTTCAGCTTCAGTTCATTTATTACAAAGTTTCATGTTATATTCTTCAAGAAAATTACGTTATTTGTGTAGCAAATAAATAAGTACCTGTGTGTAAAATTATTTTATCAATAGCTTATTCTGTTTTATTGGGACCGGATAGGGCCCAACCCTACAATATCATTCAGAGCAGGCATAACAGTAATAAAACCTGGGAGGAGGAATCGACGTAATAATAAATAACAAGACTCGCGTGTAAGCCAGGAGCCAGACGTATTTTTTGTTGAAGTCGCACAAAAACCTCATTTGACAACCTAATTACGAGTTGTGAATCATGAAATGTGTATCATGGAAATAAATGGAACGCACATATTAACCTAATTTGTCTTAAATGTTGCGTAAATCCTTCAAATAATTGCCATTAAGCTTGCTTGACAACTGTAATTAACTTATTTATAATTCAAAGAGCGTTTTAGGGACGACTTTAAAAGGTCAGAGTTCAGAGTATTTCCAAGATAAATAAATAAAACATTAAGACCAAACGTTGCAAGGATTTAAGAACAAATTAATATTAAAGTTGGTTTGGTAAAGAAGGCTATCTGCGAATTGACTCCAGAAGATGGTGAAGTGTTGTGTAACTCTATTCAAAGTGACAGTACCGCATGTTATTGCACTTATTTCGATCATTTTTTTTATACACGCTGCAAATAGGCAGGATTTTACCCCAAAACTGCGGCTATTCAGGATAATTGTAATTAATCAACGTAGGTATTGTGTCATTGTTATTGGTGGGTTGGGGGATTTTGGTCCGAGAAAATCGGGTCTAAGCTTTTTATGACCAAGCCGAAATTCCATTGCAATGCACTGATCTAGCTACCCACGGCACGTGGGTCTATTTTACTTAACTATCAAAATGTATAATATACAGGGTGTCCGGTAAATAGTGGACTACCTTACAGGGTTGGATAGCTCAGCTCAGGAGTGGCCAAAATATCATATAAAATTATGTTTAGTAAAAGTCGCACCAAAAACGAGATATATCAACTTTTAAATTTTTTGGAAATGCGGTACCCTGGTTCACCGTTTTCGATGCCGCAGACACATTTATTAGAATTTTTCAGTTTCGTTTACTGTGAATGATAGCTGTTTAAATTTGCTATAAGACTATCAACGGAATCAATAAAAGTATAGCAGTTTTTTTTAATTTTTTAAATCAAGTTTAAAGTTTATCTGAGTTTAACTTGTGGCAAGTTTAACATCGCACGGTGTAAAAAAAAAGCACTAAGACTTGTAGTGCTGCTTTCCTTAAAATTGGCCTGGTTAATGGAGATTCTAAAATGATATAACAATTGAGTTTATTGATTACAGCAGCGAAGTTATTATTAAGTTTGTCCAACAAAGACTGAATTTTACCAAACTAGCGAATTTAATAAACGACTTTTGCTTCCGTTTCAAATCAGGTTAGCTGGTTCTAAATGTTTTAAAAGACAGTTTACATTAATGTGAAATACAACGACACTACGATAAAAGGTAATAACATACATTTTCTTAAATTTAAAGCAAGTGTACGAATTGCTTGCCGCCAGCCCTAATACAAGCTTGGCAGCGTTTCATGAACGACCTCTTGAGTTCGGAGGCATATTGTCGCTCACCAATTTGTCGGCTAGCTTCTGCGACGCGACTACGCAGCTCTTTCACTTTTTTGGGCTCCTCGTTCACTGGATTTGAACCCTCTAGACTGTTTTATTGGGGCTGTTTAAAAGAAAAAGTGTACGGCAAACCTATTGCCTTTTTGGAAGAGTCGCGTCGCAGAAGCTAGCCGACAAATTGGTGAGCGACGATATGCCTCAGAACTCAAGAGGTCGTTCATGAAACGCTGCCGAGCCTGCATTAGGGCAGGTGGCAAGCAATTCGAACACTTGCTTTAAACTTAAGAAAATGTATGTTATTACCTTTTATCATAGTTTCGTTGTATTTCACATTAATGTAAACTGTCTTTTAAAACATTTAGAACCAGCTAACCTGATTTTAAACGGAAGCAAAAGTCGTTTATTAAATTCGGTAGTTTGATAAAATTCGGTATTTGTTGGACAAACTTAATAATAACTTCGCTGCTGTAATCAATAAACTCAATTGTTATATCATTTTAGAATCTCCATTAACCAGGCCAATTTTAAGGAAAGCAGCACTACAAGTCTTTGTACTTTTTTTTTACACCGTGGGATTTTAAACTTGCCGCAAGTTAAACTCAGATTCCTAAACTTTAAATTTGATTTGAAAAATTAAAAAATCTGGTATCGTTTTATTAATTCCGTTGATAGGGTCTTATAGCAAATTTAAACAGCTATCTTTCACAGTAAACGAAACTGAAAATTTCTAATAAATGTGGCCGCGGCATTGAAAACGGTGAACCAGGGTACCACATTTCCAAAATTTTGAAAAGTTGAGGTATCTCGTTTTTGGTGCGACTTTTACTAAACATAATTTATGATATTTTGGCCACTCCTGAGGTGGGCTGTCCAGCCCTGTAAGATAGTCCACTATTTACCGGACACCCTAGAGTAGCGTGGGTGTATCGAATAGCGAGTGTTGCGTGTGCGTGCGCACCATGCGCCGCCGTAGAATTCCGGGTTATTAGAGTGAGTTACCATAGGTAAGTACACTTACCTATTTACACTACGAACACTACTAGCAAATTACTACCACTACACATTTAGATTAAAGGGGGTTATTATGACATGGCTATGCATGCAGTTCATTTTACGGTGAGCGTACAGGACAGAGCTATAGCAGTTATTTAGCTCTGTCCTTTTCTGTCAGCGTAAAATGAACTGCAAAGCTATGTCACAATAATCCTCGAGCGATGTTAATATAGTATTTTTCACAATCGTGTTATAATAGAGAGCTTTTTAGTCGAGTACCGTGTTTAGGCCACGAAGCTTGCTGAGTGGCCTCAGTAAGGTACGAGATTAAAAAGCTTAATTTTGACACTATTGTGAACAATACTTTTTGTACGAGTTCATTAAAATTAATAATTTAAGTCATTAATACGAGTACATAAGAAAACTAAATATCGTAAGATTCGTAAGTAACACAAGATAATTGAAAAGTAGATTTTTGACAGATGACGCGACGCTGCTACGTTCCCAAACGCCACATAATGGCAATTTTGTATTGGATCGAGTCTCCTTAAACAATGACACATATATGGAAATCCGAAGTTCTATTTTCAATTTTTTTTCGGTTGTCTAGAGCGTATCGAAATAGTTATTTCGGTTGTTTCGGATGTAACAACGATGAAAAGAGTGACGTTGCAGTATTCTCTATGAAATCTTAATACACAGATTTTAATCGACGAGTATAAAAAAGTCTTAAACGGCGTTAATAGTTCTAAATATTATGACAGGGTCTTGTTGTTATACCGAACTTTCAAAAACTAAATAATTTATACATTTGGGAGAAAATGCGGTGCGTTGTTTGAAAATAATCGCTTAATAACTACTTAGGGTCAGAGATTTTAGACACAATATTTAGTTTGGTGTTACTATATACAATAACAAACTTTAATGATAACCGGGTTCATTACCATCGTATAGTATTAAATGGTTAATAATACAATTGATACTATCTAATTGACGAGATTTGTTAAAACATATCCAAAAACAGATCAAAATAGACTAATTTAAACAAAGTACTCGTAGTTTCCAATTATTATTTTTTAAGTTTAGCGGCTATTGTTGGGATTCCGGTAAATGTATTTTTCTGTTTTAGTGTTTTTAGGTTTTTATTTATTAGGATATCTGCCATAAGCAAACATTTTTTACGAACATTTTAAAAACTTACCTATAACAGTTTTAATTAGGACTGACAGATTAAAGGACAGACAGACAGATTTACAGATGGGATAAGTTTTATGATAGGGTCCCGTTAGCACTCTGTGGGTACGAAATCATAAAACAACTATCATTGTTTTATGATTGAAACTTGATGAAACTTACCGCCTTACTTTCACAATAGACAAGTAAAGCATATTTACATACATACATACCTTCACGCCTGTAATCCCGGAGTGGGGTAGGCAGAGCTACAGAATTACCTACAACTTTAAAAACTTGTTGATAATTCTGTAACCACATTCTGCACAGATAGGCTAAGATGTTTACCAGCGTAAAGCATATTTGACGCATAAATTTAGACCTTTCTCCTTCTTACACTTGAAAATAGACAAGGAGAGAGCCAACTTTAAATGGCAGATAAATTTGCTCGTCGATTGTGAGACAGGCCTTTGATGTAAAAAAATATTAATTTACAATATACATGTCGATACATCTAGTTTATAATTACAAAGTTTCATTGCAGCAGCAATTGTGAGACAAGGACAAGACATTCGCAACTTCAAAACTTTGATTTCAGGTGTAGAACATCTTCTCGTGTTTCCTCTTACATAGTTAAACATAGACTGTCTTAAAAGGACACACCAATCTCTTTCATCCCAGGAATTGACCCAAATAGTTGTAATAACGTACGATTTCTGAGTGTTTCAGAACCTCAGCTGTGGGGTAACTTTTAGCCCTTTGTTTATTTGAGCCGGCGACACCCGGCCGTACGTCATTCGAGGAAATTAAAAACGTCCAGTTCGCAACGCTAAGTGAAAGGTCGCGCTAATAAACATAAAAAGAAACAGTACGGTCGGAATTTAAGTTTGAATAAAGGATAGTGGGCAAAAATGTTTGGACGGCACACCCCAGTCCGCCACAGCTTAGACTACTTTTGTTTGGAAGGTATCAAAGCTATGTACTTCCGCACCAATGTGCATCAAATTCTGTCCATGGGTTCTCTATTTATTTTAGGTCGAATGGGTTTAACTTTCTGAGCATTATTGACAAACATAACATATTAAACCTTTTTTTAACAAAATAAACTCAATTATAACGTTATAAACTAAAAAATCTATTTAACAGTGTTTAATTATCATAACGATCTATTATTATTATTTTTGTTAGATGTTTCGAGTCATATCCAATATATGGCTGGCGGAGCTGGGTGAATTTTGCCCACTATCCTTTGTTATTGAATTTTGCAGTTATTCCCGTATTGCTCTGCCGTCACATAAAACTAAATAAATGAAAAAACCAAACTATAAGAATCAACAACCTGTTCAAGTCCTGGGGATTCTTGTCCTGAACGAGGAGAGCCTTCCCCAAATAATAGGAATAAGCAAGGAAGAAGTGAGAAATTTTGCATCCAATAGAGTTGGTATTGTCTTTTACGTTAGTTAATTTGTGCGTCATCGAAGGCTTCTCTCGGGCCTTTCCAAAAGACTTGGACGTGAACGTAAAGCCCAGCTACATACGATACGAGTACTACATACATTATGATATATAATAAGACGATTAAAATACGAATAATGCCTATACGTACTGTTTTCAAAATGTTTACTCTTCGGCATATAATATCTTGACAGCGATTTTGTTATGAAATATTGTGGAAAAATGTTGATTGCGGAGATGAATGCCCGGGGAAATCGATAACGTGTTCGCGTTTTGCAGCCTTTTGTTGACAAAACAAAAAAATGGGAGTTTGATAAATTTCCGGTTTTGATTTATGAAACGAGGTAAACATTTTTATAAAACAGGGGTTAAAGGGACTGCTCTCTGAGCTTAAGCGATATTCCCCGTGGTCCATCAATGTCGTTTTTGACGAGGTATCGTATTGTCAAGGTATTTTGATAGTTCTTATTTACTTGACAGTAATGACGGCCGAGTTAAAAACAATTGGCAGAGTGCAAAGCGGGTGGAGGGGGTAGCCTAAACGATCACAGCGCTCGCTACGGCTAAAATTGTCATTTTTGTCGCTGACTTGAGCTGTCAAATCCATATTACAGTACATAAAAATCTGCTTACAAACAAAGTTGTCTTGTACGCCGTTGCCGTGACAGAAGTTTGGCGAACCACTCGGGCTTTGATAATACGAGTCATGTCTCCTTGGCGAATGTCTTCAACCTCAAGGACATGCCCAGCTAGCACCAATTTCTTGCCTTTATTCATCGTCTCCGGTTGGAAAATGATTTCGTGGGTGATGGCACGAAGCCCCGTTTTAGTCACGAGTAGGCTAATTTCTCACTGAAAACAACAATTTTAATATTATTGGCAATAATGTTACTGACTACCATTGTCCAAAATTGTGTAATATAGTAAAATAACACAAGATTTAATTAATATTTTTCACAATATTTACTTCCTTCTTGTTTGACAGCGGTGAAAATATTGTCCATAATGGCCGCCTGTCACGTGGCGCTGTCGTCGCGCTCGGTCCTAATACCATAAGTCAAATACGATTTGGATTTTACCGCTTAGAAATAGAGGCGCAGTGTCAATGACAATTTCCAAAGACGATTTTTACTTGGACGTTATTTGACACTAGTTAATTAAAGGCACTAAATTGTTCATAATTGAAATCTTTACCTAAATCGTAGGTCTTACAACAAGCTTAGTTGAATAAAAGTATTTGATATTTTAGCGTATGCATCTGCTACTCTGTGTGTGAGACTACATACATTCCTTCCCAAATGCTACGACGTAGCAACTGGCTACGATAATATTGAGCACAAGAGGTTCAATCTGACATCCCTAAAAGTCACTACATATTATAAAACCAAGCTGCGCTACGCTGCGTCTGTCTTTCTGTGGGTTTGCGATGGGCACCCCTATGAAACGCATTATGTTAACGCATAATGTATCATTACATTGCAGAATTTAATAAACGTCTACTTTATAGATAAGGTTAGGTTAGTTTTTAATAATAATAATAAAAAACCCTTTCTATTGTAAAAAACGTTTTAGGACAAACGATTTTATGCGTAATGATACATTAGGGTAAAGTCACCAGTGGTCAGCCAGATACCTGTAGTCGGCCACTGCCTATACTTTGTATGAGTGGGAAGAGTACGAATGATATATTTCCCACTCTTCGAACTCATAAGGTCGACTACTGGTCTCTGGCTGACTACTGGTGACTTTACCCTATGCGTAAAAAAATATGCCGGATGATATAAATAAATAAAATAAAAAATAAAATAAAAAATAAAAGAATCTTTATTCACCAACAACAAGCAAACAACATTAACAGAATACAAAGTAAAACAAAAATAACAAAATTGCTGGTGAAAAGGTGCAGAACTCAGATATGGAGCTGTTTTTCAGTCCTCACCTGGATACAGTATCGGTAGACGGCTGTCAAAACATACCACAGCTATACTTATAACTAGAGCTATATTTTAATCATATTGTCAAATCAACAATGCAAAAACAAAACAGTGGCAGAGTGAAGGGAAAAGATGATGGTTTAGAAATTAACAAAATAAATTAAGACCGAGCGCTATTAGTTGACGTTACATTAGTCCAACAACAAGATTTCTTTTGCGCAGAAATAAGATATTTTTTACAGGCTAACCTAAAGCTAAAAATCGATTTGCACGTTTGAACAGGAGGGGGTAGGTCATTCCAGCATTTAGATGCTGCAAAACGAAAAGAGCCCCGAAAAGAGACTAGCCGCGGGAGCGGTAGTTCTATGCGGGGGTACCGCTCAGGCCGCGAGCGACCCTCCCTGTCACCACGCCACATCAACTTATTGTACAAATAATTTGGAGTTTTGTGTTTCCTCAACTTAAAAACTAGACAGTTGAGTTTTAAGATGCGTCTGTTCTTCATACATAAAATGTTATTACTATTGAGCCATGGAGTGATGTGTGACCGTTTTTCGACATTATAACAAAATCTTATACAGGAGTTTTGGACTTTCTGTATCTTTTTCTCAGTCCTCTTGTTTAAACGAGGTCCATAAACAACATCCCCATAGTCCAAGTTGGAAAGAACCAGAGTGTCCATCAGATTGAGTCGTACAGGTGTACTCAGAAATGGCCTTATTTTATACAGCGTTTTGAGAGCACCGTAACATTTCCCCACTTTTGACCTAACGTGATCCCCGAAAGTTAACCTGTTATCAAATAGTATTCCTAGATTCCTGACAAGCTCGGACTCCTGAATGGGAACATCATTCACAAGTACCAACGGTTTGTTTCTACGAACTGTCTCTATTTGGTGCTTCGTACCTAAAACGATATAAGAGCATTTCTGAGGATTTAACACTAGCCCATGATTGGTTGACCATGCCGAGATGCTACGGAGGTCGCTATTTAGGTCCTGTATAGATTGCATAGAATTTGCACGAACTAATATTTGTGTATCGTCAGCATACATATGAGATATACCTGAATAAGTACAGTCAAGCATGTCGGCAGTATACAAGGAATACAGCGTTGGGCCCAAAATAGACCCCTGTACAACTCCCTTATTAACCGGAAGAGATTGGGATTGTGTTTTAAACCCTGAACTGTCGACACATTCTACAAACTGCATTCGCTTATCAAAATAGCTTGAGAACCACGTACAAACAATATCAGAACAGCCATAATATTTTAATTTGGTTACAAGCAGCCCGGTATCAAGGCAATCAAAAGCACGGCTGTAATCCAGCAAGACGAGTATTGAAGCATAGCTTTCATTTGATGATGTCAAAACTTCGTCAACCATGTGTAAGAGGGCCGTCGTAGTACCATGCTGCTTCCGGAAACCAGACTGATTGAAAGGAATAATGCCATTTCGCTCAAGATACGGCATTATTTGTCCATGAACAATCTTCTCCAAAATTTTCGATAGAACAGGTAACAATCCTATGGGTCTTATATCTTTAACGGACTCCGGGTTATTTTTCTTGGGAATTGGTTTTATTAAAGCAGTTTTCCAAGCTTTTGGGAAATAGCCTGTCTCCAAAGAAGTATTTAAGATTGCCGTGATAGCTGGTAACGAGTATGGCAATGTCAGTTTAATCATTTTCAACGAAATACCATCAGAGCCCATGGCATTAGATGCCAGAGAATTAACAACCTTGTCAACGTAGTCTGGAGCAACTTTACTAAACTCGAAAGCATCTTCGCAGAAAAGGTTGTTTACGTACTTATCATGGTTTGCATATGCACTACCTGTTGAAGGCAATGAGTCCAGCAAAGCCCTATTTATTTCATCTGGATCACACAGATGAGCAGGCAGCGTTGTCTGTGCATGAGTTCCTAGCGTCTTCTTTATTTCGCCCCACATTTTCCTGGGATTTTTTATATTGCGGTTGATTTTTCTTTCAAAATAATGCAGTTTTTCTGAGCGTGTCACACTGTTTACTAAATTACGAAGCGATTTGTAGGTATTTATATGTTCGGGCGCATTTGTTTTTTTCGCGATACGGCATGACTCATCTCGATCGTGACGTATTGCCATCAAACTATCAGTGTTCCATGGAGTAGGGGGATACCTAAACGTTTTAGAGCATTCAGGGGCAAAATTATCAAACAACTGCAGTATTAAAAACTCAAAACAATTTACCATAATATTAACATCATCGCAGCAATTGACCACCCATTCCCATGGTGTTGCCGCCGAAGCAAACTGGTAAGTTTCTAGATCTACACTATCGAATGGTCTGTAAGTCACGGTACGAGGAGCAGGTTTCTCCAGTTTGATCGGAAACTTTGCGGATATAAACGCATGATCACTTAAAGAATCGTTATGCCTTACTTCTATACGCTTAGGTTTTATGCTCGAACTGCAACAAATAACGTCGAGAAGACTGCTACTGGAGGTAGTGACACGCGTAGGTTCGGTTACAATCTGATGTAAAGCATGCTCAGACAAGATACCCAAAAACTCTTTAACATTTTTATCACCTTTGTTAAGCAAATCAATGTTAATGTCTCCACAAACAAACAAGTGATCATATGTGGGTGAAATAGTTGTTAACGAATCCTCAAGTTGCGCTATGAAGCTTTGCACATTCTGACTAGGCGGGCGATATACTATGCCAATTGCAAATTTAAGGCCCTTCGCTTTTATTTCCAACCATAGTTGCTCCAGACCGTTAGAGGGTACAGCTATTCTGCGTGACGATAAGCTATCTCTGACGTATGCTCCGACACCACCCCCACGCTGCCCGGACTCGCGAGCAATATGTACGAGACGATACCCCGGAACACCATAATACCTCAAATCAGATGTGACTCGTAGCCAGGTTTCCGTTAAAGCTATAATATCCGGATTTTCTTCCTTTAATGTCTCAAGTAGTTCATCCCTACCAGTGCTCAGTGACCGTACATTAATTAAACTTAATTTTAAGTTAATGACCCTTTTTACCATAAATAATTGAAAATTTATAAAATTACCAGAAATACAAGAAACTTACAAGCCACGAAGCTAAATATTATGTTAGTCTATTAAGATCACCAACGGTGTTGATTGGAAGAGCTCGCTGTTTTTCAAATTTGCGCACTAATACAGTTCCGTTGCCGAACCAGGCGTATTTGTATCCCTTTTCACGTGCCACTTCCTTAGCAAGACGCAAGAGTCTTCTGTTGGCTAAGGTTAGGTTATCGTTAATGAATATTTTGTGGGCCTCACCGGGGATATTGAGACTAGTGGACATAAAACTTGTACTGCGACGTTTCTTCACTTCCGTCAAGATGGCTATCTTTGTATCAAACTTACGTAACCGCACCACAATTTTAGACGGTCCTGTACCTTTAGGAGTCCCGGCGATGTCAGCAAAGGAGTTGTTTGCAACTACCACGTCGTTATTTGTATTTTCCGCGGGTTCGTTTCTATCGGTAGCGCTCCACGGCTTGACACGGTGCACCCACTCAATATCTCCCTCCTCCACTGGCACACCAAGAACGTCAGCCACTTTTATAACTAGTGTTGCTACGCTTTCGTTTGGTCGAAGTGGAATACTAGAAATTTCCAAGTTGTTTCTGCGTTCCCTCTGATCTCGCCTATTAATTTCAACCTCCAACTTTTCGTTACGGTCAGTCAACTCCAATAACCTAGCTTCAATACTTTCCAACTTTTGAGATTTTGCTTCCAAGACGTTTACCTGCTCTTTTAGGACGTTGTATTGTTCTTTTATATTTTTTAAATGCGATTCCAACCTCTGAAATGTATCGTTATGCTTAGTTAATCTTTCATTTACCTCAGCTCTGAACGCCCTTAGTTCCTCCAAGAGAATGGCGTTAGTTCCATCCAACGGCTGGTTTTCTGTCTTTGTACAGGAATCAAGCGCAGATATTACTTCCAACTTTGACGCCGACGCTTGCAGAATTTTGCTATGACGGACAGGGGTCTTTGAGTTATCTCCTCTCTTTTGCTTCGCGATACAGGAAGGGCACTCCCATACGGCTCTGGCGTTGGATGTATCACCACTAAAGTTGAAGCATTCAGAGTGATACAACAGCTGACAGCCTTCGTTTGTACACTTCACTCGTTTTTGCGTTACACCAATGTTGGCTCTGCACGCATCACATGTTTGAATAACCATCCTCAGTCGTCAGAGGCAGCAGACACCAAATTTAAAAAAAAATAAAAAATATCTTCCACCGTGGATTTGAACCCAGGTACCCGCGGCGTCGATTCACTTATGTTCCGCCTCTATACCGCTAGACCAACTATGCAGATGACATTATGGGCGAATGCCCTGTACGGTTGTCAAGGTATTTTTTTCTTGAAGAAGGTAATTTAAAGTTAGATGGTCGTCCGCTAAAACACACTGCTTGGATGAATTAAGTTTTACATATTCACACACTTTAACAACACAGTTCCGATAGACTATTATGTGTAAACCTAACTTCGTCGCCAAATCACTTAATTTATAAACTAACACACTGATATTGCTACTAGTTCGTTCAAAAATATTATATTTGCCAGGAGCTACACATATTACGTACTGTTGTAATGGCAGCCGATCTACCCTCTCCCTATATGAACCCATTTACGATGGTACGGACATACTACTCGGAATTTCGTGCCGTTTTCACCATCAGTTAGATATTTTTTCACTGATGATTTTTGTGTATAATAAGAATAAGTTTTGGTTTGTGAATGGGTGTTACAGAAAACTCACATAATCCGAAGTGAAGCGAGGGCGGGTTGATAGTATAGATTATTTACACATTTTATTTAAATTCAACATGAACATAACACACCCTTATAATGGCTTCGTGACAAAGGGTTGGCAGGTGTGCTAGACGAACGACTAACGGTTTTTTGCCTCATTTATTTTTTCAGACCTACAACACCGATAACTAGTCCAAGTGCGGGTAGTTGGAAAATGTACGTTAAAATTGTAGTGCTTGTGGTTTTGTGATTACGTCTCATTTTCGTCATTGTTAATATAATGTGTTTTTTTTTCGTTTCGCGGAGTGACGTGGCTGCGTGGTTTTAATTGGGATTGTTCATAGTTTTACGATTACTCTAATTCGAAAACCATTTCGAGGAATAGGGTTCTAAAGCCGTTCTGCATTAATAAGTTTTTGAAATATTTATCTATTTCGAATATTTCAACAAAAGTATATTTAACCTTTGTTTGACTTTCGTTTTCGGCTTGATGCCTTAAAATCAACTATTCTTTCGAGTTAGACTGTAAAAATCGTGAGTTTTTTTTTGTCGTCCCAATTGTCTTTATTAGACATTTCAGAGCAAGTCTGGATATTTTTTAAATTGTTAAACATCTGGAAACCCCTATTGAACTTGCACCATTTTCCTAGAAAACCGTGTTACAATCACAACGAAGAATAGAAATAGAAAAGAAATAGAAGAGAATAGAAAAGTAAAGGTTAACTGGAAGAGATCCCTTATAGGGATAAGTTCGCCTTTGTACATACCTTTTTGGTTTCTGTTTATTTTTGATTTGTTATTTTCTGTTTGTACAATAAAGAGTTTACATACATACATACATTACATACATACATACAAGAATACGCGGACAGAGACAATCTAGAACAGCGCCTGTATATGTCGGTGTATCTCCGCCGACGTTTCCTATTATGTGGTATGTTTGTGTGCCTACCCTGTTGCAAAGTTCCTTAAGTGAAAAAGTTTGAGTCTGAAAGATCCCCAGATACTTAGGTACCTTCCGCCATATAAGCACTTAAAGAAGTCTTGTACAACCGCAGCACAGTGGTCCCGCGTTCATACAACAGCGGACGAAAATAAACAAGTTGCAATAAAAATATGATAGATAGTGTTAAACGCTTCATTACGTTATGTTTGTTCTAAATTTAGAGAAACACAGTCTTTCGGTAGTGATCCTTTCTTTTTTTGGGGCAAACTTCGCAGGCCAGTGATGAAAGGATCGGATGTTAATAGTATAGCATTATTATCTTTGGTAGCACCTATCCATTGTTCAAATACAAACATACGTGACAACGAATAATTGATTTCTTGATCTTAATCAAATTAAACAAAACATGAAGTATTTTCACCGTAAAACTATAATGACGTAAAATGACTATCACCAAGACCTTCGGAAGTGTTCGGTAAATTTGTCATAAGAATATTAAAGTTCATACTTTTTGCTTCAAAATGACATATAAATCATCAGGGGGTTCACGGGGTATCTACAGTAAAAGCTTCGATATATTTCCTAGATTGAAATTTTCATAGGTTATTCCGACGTGTTGCGTAAATCAATTATAACAATAAAACGAAGCATAAAAATCAAACATAACCTTTAAAAAAATACTAAACATACCTCCTTGAATCTCCATTATAAAATTCAAAGACACTTTTAAACAAAATAGTAGTGAAAATCATCCGTAAACAAATCAATGTTTTTACTGTTTTGTGATAACACGGTTCGAGTGCGTGCGGTATGACAACTTCGGATGAATATAAGTGGACATTTTTGTTCCGACACATGTGAAATAATTTATGTTTTCTAAACCTACATGTATTTAGCTACCCTTCTTGGTAAAAAAAAAAGGTTTTATAGTTAAGCGACTTTTTTGAATATTGTCTTCTACTGGGTCCACTGTGCGCACCTTAGATCTCGTTAGCATTCAGGCGCACGACGGCCTTCTTATGTAAGGACTGCTACAGCGCTGGGTTTAAACAGAGGTATCTATAGTCTGTGATTTAATTCGTGATCAAAAATGTAAACATAAAATTCTCAATATTGAAGTGACATTCCAAATCTTGTTTTATAAATGTTTTTTTAAAATATATGTTTTTTAATCAGCAAATATAAATACCTACCGATGCTACATGCTTTTCAGTAATAACTATATTGGCTGGAAGATTTTGGACACCTAAAGTTAGTCTATTCATATGTAATGTAAAAAATAGTTATATTCTCAGTCACTATTCTGCGTACCGTCCCCGCAAAAATGCTAAGAACATCGGTAGTTTTATTGACACAACCACCTAAAGACCAATATTCTCCTTGAGAACAATTTTTGTAGAAATATTTATAGGCTTTCATTACCATAAGTTTCTCACTAACGGGCGGCTTCGGCGGTGAGAGATTGTCCTTCTTATTTAAAGGGCCCGACTGAGCTCTTAATTCCATCCCCAATTCATTCTATAGTTCTTAATTTCCTAAGAAACACACACGAACAAATAGAAACTGTACACGAAAATACAACCAAAACTTAACAAGAAACAAAAACTTAACAACAGAAAGCAACGATGCCAAAGGATAATCGAAAAGAAGCACATTCATTCGACAGATTTCAGAAAACCAGTGCCGTATGTCCAACATTGCATTGACAGTACCATTGTTATAATAACTAACCAAATGTTTAAAACTTCTTACCATTGCCAATAGCATAAATTAAAACTCTATAAATTTACCCGTTTTTTTTTTTTTTTTTTTCAATGATTTTAAACTAACCATCACTTGGTTTTTTTTTATGATGGCAATCAATTTGTTTACATTTTTGATTTCGAATTCGATCACAGACTCTATAAATTTACTAATTACTTCAAAATATTTTTTAATGAATAAAGCGTTTGTACAAGCTTTGCTTTTGTGATTCGTTTTTAGGGTTCCGTATCCGAAGGGTTTCTAACGGGACCCAATACTAAGCCTACGCTGTCCATCCGTCCGTTTGTCTGTCCTAACTTTAAAGAGCTGTATGTTCTAAGCTGCAATAGATAGCGATAGATTCCTTTTTGTTGTAAGTACAGCAAAACAGAGTGTCAAATTTAGTATGATTATACTTGTAGTACAAACCCTGAGGAACAACAAGAAAAATTAAAACAAATATGAAATATAATACTTACTGAAAATCGATCAAATGTTAGTTTGTCTCGCATTTTTTGTTAATTGGTAAAGACTACATTCATATTGAAATAAATTATATTTTATTTGGTAAAGACATAACATTTCAATGGAATTATAATAATTTCTACCTACTGTGCGGTAGCACGAAATCCTCAGTACGCGAGTCTAACTCGCACGTGACCAGTTTTAGTATTTATACTTAGTACCCGGTAACTATCGCTATCACATTCTGTTTGGCATCTGTGAGTATATTTGATACGCCAAAGAGAGTGAGATAGCGATAGTTAAGCGAGTACTATTAATACTTACTTACAATTAGTTTGCTCTTACTGTATTTTAATGAAATGTCTGAAAAATGTAGATATGGTATTTTTAATTTCAGCAGACCAGACAGACGAAGGGACAAATGGACAGACGGACCAACGTACAAAAAGTCTTTTAAGGGATCCGTTATTAGTTTAATTAATACGCGGCCACATCTCATCGTTAAGTGATAAGTCCATACATACATAAACTCACGCCTTCGTTCCCAGAGGGGTAGGCAGAGCTACAGAATTACCTACAACTCTTAAAACTTGTTGATAATTCCGTAACCACATTTTTCGCAATAATTAGGCTACGATGTTTACCAGCGTATTAGTGAGAGGATGCAAGCCCATCGCCTAACAGTACTACAAGTTATGGATATATCCATAAAGTACTTAAAATGCAAAGAAGCAATGGAAACATTTACAAAAGGCTTAAGGCGTTTAAAACTGAAGTGGTAAATTTAGTTTTGCTCAATGTTTCTTGGCAAACTCGGTGCGGCATTAAGTAGTTTGGCTGTTGCTACTGCCTTGTTTTAAAGAGCAGGCAGCAAACGCAGGGTAAGTTTTAGTATCGTTTGTATGAACATTTACAATTTATGGCATGATATTTTGGTGATAGATCCACTGAATATAATATAAATATTATTCTTGCAACGCATGAACGCATTGATACTTAATGTCACAGTACGAGTTTACTGAAACTCTTATTAACTATGTTAAACCTACGACTATAACTATGTTTCGCAAATGTAATCAAATACAGGGACACAAACATAAATTTAGTTTTTGAAATAACTAGAAAATAAATAAATAAATAGCGAAAGAAATTTGTCAAGATCGTAGCAAGTGGAAAGAAGTGGTCTCTGCCTACCCCTCTGGGAAACAGGCGTGATTTAATGTATGTATGTATGTATACCTACTTGTAATTATTATTTCCAAACAATACTAAAGATCAAAGCGATGCTGGATACGAACATATAACACAGCACTTTTCTGTCAGAGCTACATTAATGACGTTATTTGTTACCTCTCACCTCATTTGGTCCGAGCATTTCGGTTTCAGGCCGAAACTTTCGACAGATGTATTCAGCGAGCTTCGAACAAAATAATCTAAAAAGTAACCAAAGACAAACATCAAAAAGAGCTTGAAATAAAACACTGAAACATTGAAACTTACGGTTGCGGCGACGTAAGGCTGTTTAAGTTAGATGGCAGTTTTATATGACTTGCAATTTACTCATATGCGACTTGCTTAACTACCTTTACTCTATTTTGTAGTATGTGGCACAAAGAAGAAATAAGTACCTAAAGTCTGTGATCGAATTCGAGATCAAAAATGTAAACATACAATTGTCAATGTCAAAGTGACATTCCAGGGGTATACAATCTGGTTTTACAAATGTTTTTTTTTAATGTATGAAATTTAATCTGAAAATATAAATACCGATACCTACATGCTTTTCAGTAAGATATTGGATGGAAGACTTTTGGACACCAAAAGTTAGTCTATTCATATGTAATTTAAAAAATGGTTTTATTCTCAGTCACTATTCTGTATACCGTCGTCACCGCAAAAATGCGAAGAACATCGGTAAATTTATTGACACAACCACCTAAATACCAATACTTTAATTGAAGCCAATTTTTGTAGAAATATTTATAGGCTTTCATCACCATAAGTTTCTCACTAACGGACAAAGCACTGCGTTGTCATTTCTTTGGCGTTGAGAGGTTGTCCTTTTTATTTGAAGTGCCCGACTGAGATTCCATAGTTCTTAATTTAACAACAGAAAGCAACGATACCAAAGGATAAACGATATGCCGTATTGCATTAACAGTACAATTATTATAATTACGAACCAAATGTTTAAAACTTCTTACCATTGCCAGTAGCATAAATTAAAACTCCATTTATTTTATTCAAACAACATAAATACGGAATAAAAAAAAGTATAATTATAGTTAGCCATATTTTTAACTCTTCACACAATATTATATTACCCTGATTATTATTATTTTTATTTTTATTTCAATGATTTTAAACTAACCACTACTTGGATTTGTTTTTTTATGATGGCAATCCGTTTGCTTACACTTTTGACATAGTATAAATAGAAAAGTAGCTCGACTCCGGCCCTTTAGGAGATTCTGATAACAATTGCCGCTCGGGCTTCAGGGTTGTCCAAACTTGTTAATCAATTTAAGTCACCTACTTGGCCATACTTTCTATGATTTATAAGAATATTAATTTTCATAAATTACACAAACTTAAAGTAAGTAAGTATAAATATTGTTAGGTACAGTACCCCAACGAAAATGTTAAGCACTTTAGTGCGTTGTCATAGTAAATTTCAAACAGAACATCAAATGACACACATGACAATGACTATGACATTCACATTGACAAGGTTCTAAGTATGCTCAACATTTTTATTGGGTGACTGTACCTAAGTACCAAATTTAAATTATTTTACTTATATAATTTTATCTGTTGACACTAAAATATTATATATTTATAGGTATGTGATGGATGTAGGGAGTGCAATCCGGATTCGTTTTGTATGGGGAAATCCGGATTAAATCCGGATTTTCATACAAAATAAATCCGGATTTGCAATCCCTAGATGGATGTGAAAAAAAGATAAAAAAAAGATAAAAGATGTTTATTCAGTAAGTAGGCCGCACATGATATGTAAATTCCTTTTTGACCTTTTGATAATGCCGCTTTCGCGCAAGGCGGTTCCTTTGACTATTTACCTACCTGTTATTGCCGGCACGCGTCGCCGCCGCCGCGCGGCTTCCTTTGTGCATTGGCAGTGCGCGCCGCGCGGCATTATAAAAGAACTCCTTTAGACCAGGAGTTGAGTGCAGGTTTTACGTTTTTATTTATAATGTAGGTACTTACGCTACGTATAAATGAGGCGTATAGAATCAAAGACAGCTAAGTCCATATGGACTTAGCTGTCTTTGATTCTATACCCCTCAAATTTTACACAACAAGGTTAGGTATGTGTGGTAATAAATAAAACTTCACGAATTAAAAACTAGATATATTTACAAATTAGAAACACTTAAATATTTTCGTCTATTTCGTGATATTCTAAACTGTTGGTTATTGCTTTTAATTCTCATTCGTATATACAATTTTTGGAGAAATTCTTTTGGGAAGCATGGACACGGCAAAGTAAAATTTTTTTTTTCATATCTTCAAAAATATTGCAACCAATTCTGCTATATAAACAATCTTTTTTGAAAGCGGTACAAAACACCTTCTCTAGCTTCATTCATTGTATTGTCGCTCGATAGCGATAGGTAAGTACGCGCACTACCAACAAAACGTAACCGAGCGCAAGGACGCCGCAGCCCCGACTAATGTACAATCGTAGTATCCTGAGATTTAGTATAAAGTGGGAGTTTAGCCCCGCCCACCGCCGCGAGCCGCGCGATGTACCTTTGTTTGAAGACGTTCTAATGTTCTTATACTGTGCTTTTGATCTCGAATTCGATCACAGACTGTAACTTACATGAAAAAACTAGGGTACCGTACCTGAAGGGTGCCAACGGGACCCTAATACTAAGACTCCGCAGTCCGTTCGTCCGTTTGTCAACGGGTTGTATCTCATGAACCGTAATAAATAGCATATATTTTTTTTTACCGTGTGTACCACAATAAAAAGAAAAAAAAAAACGCGCATACAAGAATGGCACGGAACGGAACCCTTCTTGAGCGAGTTTGACTCACGTAATTAGATAAACTTTCTTAATTGGGCCAAGGATTAGAAATCGATTATGTACCGTTTATCCTCTTAAATTTAAAATAGTTAAAGAAGACTACGGAAATTCATTTTAAATCGTGACGAAGTCTCTCCAAGACGTTTTCCGGTTTTAAATGATTGACTACGGCTCCTTCCATTTCACAGCTCGTTACTCCTTGTCGGTCAGTGGAATCGATCGGGCAATGAGGGGAAAATAGTCGGTGATTATGTTAACGACTACAGATCGAATTAGTTTTGCCGATACGATTAGTACAACTCGTTCAAATGGTAGACCTACTGTAGTATTCGATAGGTTTTATGCGTACGTTTAGAGCAACAGTATAATACTATCAAAAATGACTGTTAAGATTTTATCCCGTATACACGTTTACCTAGATATAGAAACATCCCAGATATTTTGACTCCAATGTTGGATAGTTATGTTATTGCTGGTGACTGTCCCATTTTTATTATTACCCTGTCCCACTGCTAGGCAAAGGCCTCCCTTCTGCCTCTCCAATCATCTGTTTTCCATGTAACTAAGTATATATTTCTCTATATAAGGATTTATATCGTTGTCTTCTCTAGTATTCATAGTACAAGCCTAGAGCTAAGTTTGGGACTAGGTCAATTGGTGTGACATTGTCCCCTGATAATTATTATTTATTATTATTGAATCCTATCCGATCGGTCCTCCGGACACCCATTATGCTGCGTTGAATTTGAGCCTCAGTCAGTTTGAGCCCCGTAGGTTAGGATAGGCAAGATGCTCATGTCGATAAGTTTATGCTTTAATGTAATACTTAAAGAATAAGATGATTGGTAAAATTCTACTTCTTATATTATACCATATCTTATTTTGCTCCAGTTTAGCTTTTCTACTATTTCTGGAGAGATGGAGGAGGGCATGTTGGTTCGTCCTACTCGTATTAGTTTTCCCTTCAGTCAACATTTTTCTAAAACAGGCGTTTCTGCATACCATTTACAGCTTATCAATCAACTTGGCTTGGCCCGGGCCCGGTTGACATCACCCTTTCTGGCGCCATACGAAGAGGGAAATAAGTAAATTATTCATGAGTCATTCTTGTTCTTATAACGAGTAAAATAATGATTAATGTTATTTCATTACGACAATCTTACAAAATAATAAATTGTCACGATGATAAAGACGCCCTAAGACCGGTGTTGTTAATATATGATGGATGACTGCATGATATAATATGATGAACGGGCAAAAAGCGACTACGGATAGAACGCAGTGTATCATGTTTCAAGTCGCAAAGTCGTACTGTGACACAAATGTCAGATTGGCATTGACATGACACGACATTTTTGTAAGACGTCAAAGGGGTTCATAGGTGTCGAAAGCATCAATTTGAAAACGCTAGCGCACATAAAGAGCTGTCATCGTCTACGAGCTCCCGCTCATATTGTCGTTTACAAATTGGAAATCTTGAGCGTCTTATCGATTGATGGAACATCACGCTACGCGGTACGCTACCCTGTCATATTTTAAGCGCCGATTCATACAAGAGGAGTGTCAGAAGAATAAATTTAATGTTTCTCCGTATATCTGTGTCTGTAATTTTTTTAATACGTTCATTCCATATTTATGGACCACTACTGGCAGCAAAAATATTAAGTCTAAAACTAGATTTTACTTGTATGCAAAGTAACTGTTATGTATTTTTATGCCGTGTTATTGGCGGCTTAGAATAGTGCTACTCCATGTGTTCTCGTGGACGTCGCACAAAGCGACTAAGGGATTAAAGGCTTTTCGTATTGCTAGGCGATGGGCTTGCAACCTGTCACTAATATACACATGGTAAACATCTTAGCCTGTTTGTGCAAAATGTTGTTGTAGAATTATCAACAAGTTGTTAGAGTTATTGGTAGTTCTGTAGCTCTGCCTACCCCACTCTGTGATAAAGGCGAGACGGTATGTATGTGTATGTATGTATTTCTCCAAATAACCATTTTACTAAGCTGTCTTGTAAATATCTGTACTTTGTGTAATTCTTGATGTTCGGAGTTTACATACATATATACTTTTTAACCCAAAAGTAAACTGGAAGAGATTCCTTTAAAGGACTAATTCGCCTTTATACATTAATTTAGATTTTTTTTCAATTGTACCTATCTGTTTTTAGTACAATAATGTATTTACATACATGCATCAGGCTGTTAAAAATGTAGGCGTTATATAAGATAAATATTTTAAAGATACATTATATTACTTTTTGGTGACATTCATTACACACTAATCTGCCTAATGCAGGGCAGGAGGGTAAGGAACCAATTACCATTATTTACCGTTCCTACCTGCGGGAACTTGTAACTTACTTCATAGCGAGCAAATTACGGCGAAATTGAACCGGTAATAAAGTGCAGTTAAACTAATTGCCGACATATCCCACACATCGGCGGTAATTACCCATTATTACTTTCAAACACAGATGTAGAGCTCTTAAATAGTGACTGGAATGTAAAAGTGGCAAAATTGTAGTCATCTCTCTCTTTCTCTATGTGTGTAAGCGTGATGAGCACGATACACCGACCTCAGAGTGGTTACCGAAAAAGTTTGAACACTAGCTTTGGTAGTGCTAGCTGTACTTTTATTAAAGTCAGTCTTGCTAACGGTACTGTACGGGTGCGCTGTGTATACAACTTTGATTCGTGTGGTAGTGAGGAGTGACGCGGGCGCAGGAGCCGGAGCGAAACACAAACCAAAGCAACATTTCCTCGGTGATACTGCCAAACCGCGTAACTAACAATTTTATGATAGAGCAAAATAAACCTTACCATCTTATTAAAAAAGTGCATTTTTCTCCTTATTAAAAATGTTACTTATGCGGTTTTGCAGTTTCATCGACGATTTTCGCATTTCATTTCGCAACACATTTCAGCGGCTTCAAAGTCTTAGCTCTATAATTTCAAGCATCACTTTTCCAGTCCTTTCTGGGATGTAAGCCTTTTAGAGCCAATATTTGAGGCTAGAAGTTGCAAGTCCTGCCTTAAGCTGTGTAGGTATTATCCCACCAAAAAGATAAACGTAAAAAAATGGCCAAGTTCTCTTATGCTATCAAAAGTAACTTAGTGGTATCGAAAATTTTAGGAACTAGATTCGATATTAATTTAATTTTCATCTACATTATTTTATGTACAGTCAAAATGGCTTGTTGACAGTTAAATCAATTAATTGAGATGTAAGCATTTTGAGGTCTGACTTGGCAGTTTTCTTAAATACCTAACTGATCACATGATATTTTAACATACATTATAGAAAGTTAGGGCTCAAAATATAATATAATAATAGTCTTAATAAATTGGTTTGAATTTCAACAATCCAGTACCTGGCGTTTTCATTAAAACGCGTACGCAAAGTAAGTAACTTTTACTTTGTCAGTTTTTTGACGAAAATTAGATATACATTGACGGCCTCAATGTATGTACATACACTGTCAATGTGTGGACGTCAATGTATATCTAATTTTCGTCAAAAAACTGACAAAGTTAAAGTTCTTTCATTTCAGTCCTTAATTGGGGTACACATCGTAGTGATAACGCCCACCTAACAAGATAACTTTTCAGACACGACTCATATAAATAAAATAATGCGATTGAATAAATAAATGGTCGAGGCATGTGCCTACATGTACACTACAAGGAGTGACAGCTAGTTACGCTCGCCACTAGTTATTCGTCGGCGAGTTCATATCATATCATAGTTTCAGACTTGTAAAAGTGCCTACAGGGCCTACTTACAGAATAAATGATTTTATTTTATTTTTATCTCAACATACATAATAATTATTAGATTGCACTAAAAAAAACCTTGATGTTATTTTGGTTGTATAGAGTCCATGAAATCATTGTATAGTGACTATATTAAGCAATTATTTTAAATTTATTATATTATTTTAATTAGATTGTAAAGTGTTGGTTTATCTGTAAATTACAATAATGAAACAAATAAAGAAATAAATAAATGGTATCGTCATGTCCCCACCTATTGTATACGTATTGTAAGGTCACATCCCACACTAACCTAACCCTTTTTTTATAATTACACAAATATCGTAAAACGGTTAAACGCGATAAACTTTTCTGCCAATTTGAAGCGACTGCCTTAATATAGTCGCAGCGTAAAATAGTTGTCACATACGAACATGTAGATGTAGGACGGAAACAAAATAAATAATAAGGGTTTCGCTTTTCCCATGTGGCTATAGAACTTTACAAATGATAGCATTATTTTGCTTTATTGTATATCTTTGTTGGCGCTAAAGAGATTTCACGTCGCGCCATAAAACTCTGTTAAACTACCCTATCTGTAATACTGTGCTAGATTTTATTTTTAATTTCACAGCCAGCGGGTGGTAGCTCACGATATTAAAGTGTGGAAAGTGCATTGTAATTAATATCTTTATTAAATTCACGATTTCTCTATGAAAATTACCTCGCTGTAGTGTAGTGATCACAATTTTATGATGTAAATAATGTGAAGATATTTTTTAATAGTAAGTAGAATTACTATGAAAGAAATCACGATGCGAATTTTCACGAAAAATATGCCCTTATTTTGGCTCCCCTTGCAACAGTTTATGCATATCCCAAATATCGCCAAAATTGCAAAATCTACTTACGAGATTGGGTATTTACAATCAACGTAAGGGGAAATCTGGCAAGCTGCACATCAAGTCGTAGGCGTAATAAATATAACAGGAAAATTACCAAAGTTATAAGCAGTTGCTCGGTGGTATTTCTATGGTGTTAGAGTAATATAAATGTGTTGTTATAACTTTGTAGACCACATACAATATTGTGTTTGTTATTTAATTGGAAAACTAAGCAGCTGACCAATCCCAAACTCGATGGGCCACCTTTCAACTCCATAATTATATTAGCTCTTAGATAACATACCTATGTATATTGCATTATCATCGGGTTTACACAAGCGTTCCAATAACGAAAACAGGTTCAAAGTTCACTAACAACATTTAAACTGAACATATTGACAAACAAACGTGTGAAGTTAATTATAAGCTTTCAAATAGAAAAGTTTTTACCCTAAAGTATCAGAATTATTTGCGGACGAAATTAGTTTCTGCTACATATTGTGTAGTTATTAACAAAGTTAGTAAATTTCGTTATGTTAAAGCAATTACTGACGGCGTTTCCAACTATTCCGGTTAACTTAACCGAAAGACCGAACCGTCGGCACATTGTGTGCCAAGATCTCGATATCGGGTCTATTTTGTATGGATGGATATTGGAACTTGATAACAGTTTAGCGTAGTAATGCGTTTGAAACAATTTGGACACATGTTTACTGGGACGCTTAATTAAATTAAATATTAGCAGGCACGTCATAAATAATAATAATTGTAAACGTTCATTTCAATACCCCACAGCGTTAAGTTTCGGTTGGCTCGGATAGTTTCCAACTAGCAGCATTAATCATTAACTTTGAATTATCAGACTTTGTCGCATTGTTTGACAAATTAATCATGAAAAATGGGCCTTGAATAAATTCGTTTAATTATAATAATGATAATTTAACAGAGAAGCTGACGATGATTTACTATTTAATTTTATTAAGATACATACCTTCACGCCTTCATTCCCAGAGTGGGGTAGGCAGAGCTACAGAATGTTGATAACTAGGCTTGGGACTTTTGGATGCTCGCTATGGTTCTAGAATCCACGGAGTCGCCATTATGTTAAAATATTTTTTAGAAGTCAAAGTCAAAGTGGATAAGTACATACAACTTGTATGTATATAATTACCAATAATAAAATACTCTATTGCTAGTAAACAAAATAAACTAAAACAAATAATTTAAGTAACAATAACAAAAATGTATTTTTCAATCTAATATTAGTCGCCACTTCTAAGTTTTTGATGAGGTACAGGCTTTTTGAATCAGTGCATCATAATCATCATCTATTACTATTTCATGTTCATCATTAAAATGGTAGTAAGAATGGATCACTATTATTTATTCTATATTTTGCGGGGTTAAACGAGTTCTGGACCTATCAAAAACTCTTTTGTGTGTTGAAAAAGATCTCTCCACGTCCACAGATGTTAAAGTTGTATTCTCGAGAATTTTTGCCGATTTGTCATCTTTGTGGTGCGTTGTGGTAAAATTCGTTGATGTAATTTTAAATTTTATCAGAAATTGCTTAAACCGTGTTTAATCAAGTGACAATTTATTAATCAAGTGTTCTTTTAATTGCTAAAATAGATGTCAGTCAGTAGTCTGTCACAACGAAAGTATCAAAGAGGATGCATAATTAAGTAAATCGTACCTATATTTGCATATCGCGTCACCTGTGAACTGTGACATGTGTGTGTAATAACTAATAAATTTATGATAAAATTAATTGCAGTCATAATAACGTGGTTATTACCGATCGATATAACAGCGTAAATCTAACATGTTTTATTTTTACACTTTGACTTTGACTTCGAAAAATTATATTTTAACATAATGGCGACTCCGTGGAATCTAAAACCATAGCGAGCATCCAAAAGTCCCAAGCCTATTAATAACTCTGTAACCACAATTTGCACAATTAGGCTAAGATGTTTAACAGTGTATATTAGTGACGGTAGCAAGCCCATCGCCTAACAGTACTACAAGCCTTTATTCCTTTAGTCGCCTCTTAGGACTTCCACGGCAAGACATGGAGTGGCACAATTCTAAGCCGGCAACCACACGGCGCATTAAGATAAGAAGTATAAATAAGGTACTACTACGTATAATACTCGTAGGTACGACCGCCGATAAGTATGTACCTATTTGTAATTTGAATATATGACGACGCGCTGGCCTAGTTGGTAGTGACCCTGCCTACGAAGCTAGCGGTCCTGGGTTCAAATCCCGGTAAGGGCAGATATTTGTGTGATGAGCGCGAATATTTGTTCCTGCGTCATGGATGTTTTCTATGTATTTAAGTATTATATTTCTCTATATAAGTATTTATATCGTTGTCTAGTACCCATAGCACAAGCCTAGAGCTTAGTTTGGGACTAGGTCAATTGGTGTGACATTGTCCCTGATATTTATTTATTTATTTATTTATTTATATATTTTTATTGTATGTCGGTTGAAACTGCATGATTGAATGTGATGACATTCCATCTGTCATAAGTACCAAGACGTGTGAGTCTATCTATCTGTCCATTTCGTTTTGAAAAAAGATTCATCTTCGCAGTGATTCGGATATACTCTTTAAGCATCTACGAGTAGTTGTCAGTACGCAGTAGTTGGCTTTTCCGAAAGTACGGCCAGCAATAAAACACGCCGGTGCTTCCGCTCCGTCCAGAAACGTGCTAATGGAGCTTTCAGAGACCGCGACAGATGTCGGTCGGACGGTAGCCCGTTCAAAAACATCTGAGATTTACACTGCGCTTAGAAAGTTTCTTGATCTACAATAGGGAATATGCATGAATTTTGTAAATTACATTTCTCAACAAATATGGAAATAGGTACCGTAAAAAAGATCACCATAAGTGAAATTAAATTTAAAATTGGCCAATAATACAAACATTTTAAACTGCTAATAAGACAGCGATTACACAAAGAGATTCGATATGCACTGTGACGTCATGTAACGGGTCGGCAATATGAACTCCATGTTAAATTCTCTTTAACAAGAAATATATAAGAACAAATCTTTGTTGGCTTACCTATATCTTGTTTTTTTTACAGCTATTCAAAAAATAATTTTCTCAACTGTTTGTTAAGTACATAATTTAGCCTTTATTGAAGGCCTATTCAGATTTTGAATACAAATAGGACAAAGCAATAAGCCACTATAGTGCCCGGCCCGGTCCGAAGTCAATCCTGACATCTGTCATCGCAGTACAATTTATAATTTATTGTAGGAACTTGACAGAAGCGCGTGGAGCTTACCCCATGTGCTTCTGTTTATCCCATCAGAGAAAATACTCTTTTACAGATCTATTGTCTTAACGTGTGATAACCATGGACTTAAAACTTATTATTGGTTTTGAGGTTATAATTTGTTCTGGAATGACAGGTTGACTTCTAATCGGACGGGAACTATAATGTTCAGAGTTCGTTTTAAAATCATTGTTATCATATTAGCCAAAAATAAAACGTACGTAAATGGTACTAAATGGCATAAGTTTCTTACTAATTAACTTTTAATGGTTATCTCTGTTTAGCTATTACAGTATCTATTAAGTTTTGTCAGGTAGTAGTTTATACGTGAAAACAATATACGTAAGTAATGAAATGAAACATTAACCATAAGTTTGTGATGAACATGTTAAGACAGAATTTTGTATAATTCAGTAAATTTGGCCAACATAATACTACTCGTATTTTGAATTGTTGCTAATTTGCATCAAAATGGATGAAAGGGTATTAACAGTATCGTCATGCTTTCCTTTGGTCTACTGTATTACTTAGCCAATGTTGGAGCTTCAGCCGTTGTTAAGCTACATCACGTCACTTTACTTGTCTTTTTACTACTTGGTCATTCGGCCTCACTCCCCACTTAGCCTTGTTAGTTGGCAGGGTAACCTCTCACAGCGTTACTTATAAACGTGGAGTAACCATGGAATAGCTATGCCATGTTTTGTCCTTTCTTGTCGTGACATTTGAATTCTACGGTTAAGAACAAAAATGGCATAGTAAGTGCATGGTTACTCTACGTTTATAAGTAACGCCGTTTAAGTTATTACCGTGTACGTTTTAGTCTAATTCTTTTTTAATACTTTATTATAGTACGCTTCAAAACATTAGTTTAAGAGTTAACGCGACAACTGTAAGATATCGTAAATTTAAAGTTGAATATGACAAGTCCGGTCTGTTGCTCTAATAGGAACATCATGATCATGAAGAATCATGAGTCACGTTTTCGAATCGTCTTTACTATTCGAAAACTTGCACGAGCATGAACTCTTAATACAGACAGTCAAGTTTATATACATTAACATACCCACACTTCACCTTTAATACTCAATGACATACGTAATCCATCGTCAATGTCAACGCGCGTCTAAAAAAACCTAAATACATATAATACATCCAAGGCTCCGGATGAAATACTCGCGCTATCAGCCAGGGATCCAGCCCGGGACTTTTGCTTTGCTTTGTAGCCAGATAAATTTATTTTAATTTTACTAAGGGTCTATCAGGCTATGCCCCGTCTGGAGGAGATTTGTTTTACGGCTTATCTTGCACTCAATAAATTACAATAATTAATAAATAAAATTATTAATTATCTGTCGCATCCGGGTAATTAAAGGTTGATTGTTTCGAGTAATTAGAGCTTTTAGCATTAACACTTGGTCTATTACGTTATGGAACTCGAAAAAAAATGGTCGAATAAAGGTGTATTTAATATAATTAATAAAAGTTAGAAAAACCGAGCAAGGGCATGTCAGACCATGCTTAGTGTAGGGTTCCGAAGCCGTTATTTCACAAAAACTATCTCAATATAAACACAGTATGAACTAATTCTCTATTGAAGTGATTTTAGTAGGTATAAACACTTTAGTCACCTGCATGTTACGTTTAGGAGAGGTACATTTACTGTTTCTTTTTTTTTACATTTTATTTTACCACTGTGTTGTCGTGAGTAATTATGTATATTCATGCAAAATTACAGCTTTCTAGTACTAAGAGTCTCTGAGCTACGCTGCGTACGGACGGACGAACGGATGGACGGACGGATGGACTGACATGGCGAAACTATACGGGTTCCTAGTTTGATTAGGCGACCAGGAATATGAATTCTGTTTTTTTACATTATGCGAATGCTGCACCCTTGTTTTCAATTTTGACTGCTTGTACTAAATATGCATTTTTTTAATCTTCTAAATCCTGGTCGCGGCACCTATAATATTAGTTTTCTGGGTTAGTTATGGAAATCTTCCCTGGAAATCTGGGAGCTCCTAAAAGCGGTAGTTAATGAATTATTTTATATAGAAGGTACTAAAGGATTTCGTTTTTACCAATACGCTCATCAAAACATGGAATATTTTCCTACACAGCGGACCATCAAGGACGCTAGCACTAGTTACTCACGGCTCGTTTGTCACTCGGTAATCCCTTTCTACCTAGTCTGTAACGAAGCCGTTCTGGCACAAACTTAAAGTTTAGTACTTACTGTCGGGTGTATTGTAGGTATAATGCATGAATACCTAAGCTTCCCAGAGTTCCCAGGAACCCAGCGCTGAGCTTGAAGCTTTGTCCCGATACTTAACAGTTCTCATTGTATTCACATCAAATACAGCGCTTCTGTATTTGAGATAACCACATAATGCATGGTGAGAGTTCTATACTTTACATTGTGCTTTTTAAGTATCTGATCTTGAGCCTGTACTTACTTATCGAATGATAAAAAATAAATGAGAAGTGTATTGATATGAGTATCGTGACACTCATAAGTAAGACAAGAGATATAATAAAACATTCATTCGTGACAACCAACAACGTTACATACAAATACCTACGTAAGTACAAAAATAATTTAGTCCCTCCTCCTCCTGCAAAATCCCTGTAGCTTGCAAAGTCATAATCGTACATGCATGGAACTAACTTCATACTAAAGATTATTTTAATATCCTGTGTAATAAAACTTTAAATGATATTCGCAATATAAAAGACTTTAATTTTTAAAATCCTCGAATTTTGAAATAAATAGTTCAAATTTCAATAACCCAGGTTCGGTGGTTTGGGCGTGCTCAGTCTGACAGTCAGACATCGAGTCAGTTACTCACGGAAGAGTTTTATATGTAGGTATAACACTGTGGTGTATTATAAAAAAAATATCGACTAAAACAACTGCTGTTTTATTAACCTAAACATGCCAACTTTGCCCGTCGTTTATTTTTAATCGACCTCTTCGTGTTTACATTTATTACCGTTTCATAAAATTCGATAGGTTATTGACTAAAAAGGTTACAATACAATAGGTAGAACTTAGACCTTAACATTAATCACAAGCACCGCTGCGAAGTTTATAACATAAAACCTTACGATACCCTTTACTTGCTCCCAGATTAAATAACTTAGAAAATCCTACCTTTACCTGCCTTAAACCGATACCTATATTAAATGAACGCATGAAGGTTTGCCCAACCATTCTACTTTAGTTTGTAAAATAGTTACTATATTTTAAAGCAAAACGAGATGATGTTACGCTCTGTTGATTCTAGGTAATAAGGTCTGAGTAATAATTGATAATCAATGTTTTCGTTACTATTCAATATTATGTCAACAAATATAGAACCTTTAA
The DNA here is from genome assembly GCA_927399475.2 of Acleris emargana. Taxonomy (NCBI): domain Eukaryota; kingdom Metazoa; phylum Arthropoda; class Insecta; order Lepidoptera; family Tortricidae; genus Acleris; species Acleris emargana. Next base: position 11,219,358 of record OV656851.1, read on the forward strand.
GCTATTCTTGTAAATGGTATTCAGCCGTGCTGCCGCAAAATATGATTTGAGAAATCAATTAAAGGTATAAAGCTATTCAAAAGCAAATGAATCAATTAAAATTACTGACAAAACAATTACAATAACAAACAATTAATCTCACGCAACGCACATGTAATACATAATTACGTAAATCATAACGTCATAACATAACAGTTGTATATTTATTCACTAAATCAATTTCGTTGTGTGAGACTTAATTTACATACACAAATTAATGGCTAGCTGTGCTGCTAGGGAATGCTAGGACATTGAACTCGGGCGTGTGATAAAGCTTCAACGATTACAAAAGGACAATGATAAATGACTTAGTTTTAGATTGCTTACGAGATGTCCGTATCGGTCCGCTTCCCAGCGGAAAATGGCAACTTTGACAAATCCAGCGAACTAGGTACGAGTATGTTCAATCTAGACGACAAGTGATTACTTCTTCAATATAAAGGAAATAGATAAAAGATCGAAGAATTTACCGAAAGACGTACATCCTTTGATGTTAAAATTGGATCCGATTTTGGAAATTGTTTCTAAATATGATGTGATCAAATTGGGGGCGTGAAAGTGCTGAAGTTAAGTTATCCCATATTTATACGTTTGATGCGAATATTTTAGAAACATTTGCCAAGCATAGTTTTGGTCAAATGAAAGGATACCTTTTCGAAATTTTGTAAGTTAAGTACCTTAAACTGATGCATCTTGAACTTTGGAGTTGCATCGAAAGATTAGACAGCGTCCCCACGGCTTTAGAATGTGTTGAAATGAATTGATATGGAAGTTAAGGTAACAAGCTCTTCTTTATACCTAAGTACTGGTAGTAGATGGGTGGACTAGGTGGCCAGAAATATCTACTCACGCTACGGCCCTTTTAAATCGAAACTTCTATAGCATAAATCAATTATATACACCCTATAGAATTTAATAGACACCTTTTGTGTATGGATATTCTGTCACATATTAATTTGTGTATTTATTAATTTTTTCCGTTTGATGATTAATTATTTTCCACGATTTCGTCAAAATCTTTTTGTGTTAGGTCCTTCAGTTGGATGACGAATCGCGTCGAATGGCTTCCGTATTAAGGGGGGAATTTGAAAACATTTCAATTTGAAAAATTTCAATTCCCAGGCTTGTTATGTTATGATTGGCTCGTGATGAGTTTGGAGCTCATTAACTATTTGGATCTGATTGAGCGGTTCTCGTTGCGTCAATTAAATGGAAAATGTTTAATTCAATTACGTGATTTAAATATTGAACATCTTTGTTAATTTTGAAGTGAGGTTTTGTCTGGTGTTGTTCTAATTGGAAACAATGTTAATGTTTGTTTTAGGGTTTACTAGTGATTTCATTAATCTGAACTAGCACTTTAATATAATTACTAGGTATATTTAACAAGCAATGTATCAGCATAACATAATTATTCCGGTCTCAATCTCTTATATATAATAATCTCAACATAGTTATCCTACTAGTTGAGATTATTACAAGATACTTATCCTGTCGCTCATTGTCAGTATGACGCATTCTTTTAAAGTTTTCCCGGTCTTGCAATGGCTTTTTCATCTCACTAGCTCGGAAAGCCCTTTTTGTTTGTTTAATTTCTATTGAGAAAATCGCTTTTTATCCACAAGTGAAGAAAGAGTTTTGACATTTGAAGGCAGATTAAGTGATATTTGACAGCTAACCAAACGTAAAACCTTACAAGTGCTGAATTTTTAACATCACAATTAATGAATTGCATCGAGTAAAAAACACTAAATACAGTCTTACAACTTTATTTTAATTCATAAATATCAGCATTCAAAATTAACCTTCATTCTTGTTTTAAAAACGGATAAAATGTTCTGACAGTCCAAATAAGTCGATGTGCAAACAAAACGCATACGAAATAATAAAAAAAACTTACGTCAAAACTTTTCTATTAAGCCGTCAACGTTAAATATTCGCATGTTTTTCTAGTTTGTTTTGTTATTAAAAATGAGTGATTCGAGTGATAAAGACGTCTTAACACCTGTGGAATTACAGGAAACCGTGAAAAATGCGGAATTGAGCTTACAGTACAAACCATTTTCTTAGTTTCCTCGCTGTAGTCAACGTTAAATATTCGCATGTTTTTCTAGTTAGTTTTGTTATTAAAAATGAGTGATTCGAGTGATAAAGACGTATTAACACCTGTGGAATTACAGGAAACCGTGCAAAATGCGGAACTGAGCTTACAGTACAAACCCTTTTCTTAGTTTCCTCGCTGTAGTGAGGTGAAAAGTTTTGTGTTATACACGGGTGAAAAGTTATTTTACGTCTCGTGTCTTGAAACACTTGCTACACTCAGGATTCTATTTTTAAACCACTCGCTTCGCTCGTGGTCAATCATAGAATCCTTTCGCTAGCTCGTGTTTCAAATGAACGCTCGCAGGTAAAATACAACTTTCCCCACTTGTATAACAAATAACTATTGTTTTCAAACGTTGGTTGGCAGTTTGTTGACAAGATATAGATTAAACTTTTAAACCGGTGGTTAAAAATGCTGCGGTCTATCTAACATTTCTTACAACTATTACCGCTGATGAAATGAGTAATTCTTCTAACTTTTCCTTCGATTTTGCTATCGGATTTTCTTTGAACGTTGGCTAATAGTTGTGACAGAAGATAAGAGATATAGATTGAATATTGGAAGTGGTTTAGCCTTTATCTTAAATTTCTTGAAATTGCTTTCGCTAATGGAATTAAAATGTCAAATCTTAAGAGAAACGCCAAATACCTAAAGATATGTTATACATTCTAGCAAAAAGCCACGTTTTTTACTTATTCGGTTCAACAAAAAATAAATATTTATTTTATTAATTCAGGGATAACATAGAATACAATAGAATGTACCTAACCAACGCCGTTAATTGCATATTACACATGAAATGCCTGTAAACGTATTTGCTCACTTGTTTGCAGAGTGTTGTTATTGTCACAAATTGGCTTTAATAATAGCACTTTAATGCGCCCATACAAGTGCTCTCATGATTTGATATTGTTAAAAAAATCAAATCAAAATTAATCTAGAAAACAATGTGCACTGCAAGCACTGCAACCCGATTTGATCTAATTAAAGCCTTTTTATGATAATTAGTATAAGTCCGTAGTTATCCAACTACTGGTTTGTAATTACAATAAGAATACAAACATTTCTTTTGGTTTTGTGATGATAGTATCTTTTCTTGTATGAGGTCTCTTTGCTTTTTAATTCAATTTAATTATCTATTATTTGTTATTATACAACAATAATACGAAGACTTAGCTAAAAAATATATCTTCCTTTTTCATGAGACACAGCCCGCTGATAGACGGACGGACGGACATGACACCGGAGGCTTAGTAACAGTCCCGTTAGTACCCTTTGGGTACGGATCCATATAAACCTGAAGGTAATTATGCTACTTTCGAGACATAAATCCAGAAGATGTATTCTTAACATCACAATTACTTGAAATTCTTCTCAAGGCGAGAGCTCGTATCGAGTTATCTCTTCTCTTTAGTGATAATGTAAGCAAAATTAAATGCAGCGCCATGCCGCGTCTAAAGATAAACTCGGACTCAATAAGATCACAACCAAAAAATTAAATTAAACCAATTGGAACTCTATTGGTTTACGCCTAAGGTATGGAAGTAGCTACTCGTCAGTGCAAGTTAGGCTTTTTTAGTTGACCAGGGAAGTTTTATTTGATTGAAGATACTTGCGCTAGTACATCTATCATACGAAACGAGTTTCTCATTATCGGTAGGTTGTTTAAGTATTAGTCATACACACTTTTACTATGTGCATATATACTGTGCAGGCACTGAGTTGACGGATGCAGTCATAATGAAATAAATGATATCCAGGGATAATGTCAAATGGACCTAGTCCCAAATCAATCTATAGGCTTATACTATGAGTATCTACTAGGCATTGATTAACAACAAATACTTACATCGAGAAATAGGTACATTGACATAACATACTTTATACAAACATAACAGAAAACCTTCATAATAAAAATAATGATTTCATGCAAAGTTATAAAAATGTCAACACGACTGTATTTTAGGGATATTAAAATCGTATGTAGGTACGAGGACATCATCATCACCCCATTTCCGTCCACTGCTGGACATAGGCCTCTCCCATGGCACGCCACTGCACTGAGCTCGTCCTGAGTTTTTTGTTTCCAACCACTGCCAGCACATTATTACAAGCACATTATTTTGGAACTTTAAATGCTTGTAAATTATGCTTTTGTAGGTGTTTTCACCTTTAAAACTTAAAATTGTAGAAAACAGCTTACTTTTACTTACTACACGATTATTAGTAAAATTCAAGATACCAACCAATGTAAATTAATATCTCTATCTGATCGTTTCATTCAAATATTTTAATTAAGTGGTAAATAAACTTACTTTAAGTACCTAAGTACGTTATAATTGAGTATTAACAAAATCAATACGTTAAACCGGTTTTAGATATTTTGCAAAATATGATCAACCCAATTAAACGTGGTGCGAAAACACTTCGTTCATTACATTACCGTAGAGGGAAACGGAATCGTCCACGTTTTAAACCCCAAGGGGCGTTGTGCTCGTTGGTTTAACGTGTGTATCCGTGTTATAGTCTGTGGCATCGCAGCTCCTAAATGGGTGAAACGTTATTGATTTAGTTTTTATTTTTTATTTCAAAGGCACTTTGACTTGGTTAGATTTGATGAAAATCGGTTTGGCTGTTTATGCGATATTAGTACTGAAAGTAGAAGCCACAATTATATCTCAGGGGTATTTAACTATTAACATACATACATACATAAACTCACGCCTTCATTCCCAAAGTGGGGTAGGCCGAGCTAAAGAATTACCAACAACTTGTAAAACTTGTTGATAATTCTATAACCACACTTTGCACAATTAGGCTAAGATGTTTACCAGCGTATTAGTGACAGGTTGCAAGCCCATCGCCTAGCAGTACTACAAGCCTAGGTATATACTCTTAGTCGCCTCTTACGACATCCACGGGAAGAAATGGAGTGGTACTATTCTAACCCGGCAACCACACGGGGGCACCCGGCAACCACACTAACTATTTAATGTAATAAAAGAGCCCTAGGTCGCCTGTAGCGATCTGCATGAAATGATAATAAATTTCTCCCACAGCCATATAATTAAGACGCTAGATTTCGTTACGTAAAAAGCCCGGGCGGTCGAAATTGTAGCTGAGGTAGCTCCGTCCCACGCTGCACTCTATGCGCGAAGCTACAAGTAACTACCGTTGAACAAATGAAATCATAGGCCACTATAAAACAATGTTAAAGTAAAAAGAACTATGTTGAGAATTGAATTAAAACGTCACTGACATGGTGGCCTATGAATCAATTGGGTTGAGTGTACTTCAGCAGGCCCTACTTGGGGGCCTTTTGTATGGGCTTGATTGCGTGCAAATCAATACGTATTATGCGATAGAAAGAGAAGAAGAGAGTATAGGCACGTTCAACCTACTAGAACGCTGTTTTGTTTAGAAGAGCATTCCGTACTTGTTTTATTCACATAACATGTAGCAAAGTAAGGCTACGACCAAGTAACTTGACCCGTGCTCGCGAAATGACGACGCGGTGATCTGTTTTCACGACCTTGTCTTAGTCGGTAGAAAACTGGTTATTTTCCCAACCCAGTTAGGCAAACGCATGTATTGTTATTAAAGTATTTGGTAACAAACCAATTCACCTTATATGTAGTTAATTTATTTGGTTAGCAAAAGCTACGCTCGACATCGCACCTAACCATTATGCGTATGCAAATAGTCTTACAAACGGGTAGGAGTCGGGTTGCAAACAATTTGAAGTCATATTTTTGATAGGCATACGTGGATTCGTCATACTCATCATTACGCATAACTGTAATAATCATACATTTATGCCCATAACGTTTTTAATCATAATTAGAGTTAGGACTTTTGGTGGCAAATCGTGGTTCTAGAATCCATGGAGTCGCTATTTTCTATTTATTGTGATACCTACATACCACTTTGATTTTGACCTTCAGTATTTTAATATTTTAATATTAATTTATTCATTAAACTGCTAAACCAATTTAGATGAATTTTTGTATGGAGGATATCTCTGCTGTGAAAGCGTTACAAACAAGCAAATATTAGTAGGGACGGAAAAACCGAAATAAAAATGTAATTAGTTCATTTTGAAATATGACCATACCGAAGGTCAAAATCAAAGTGTCATATATTATAATAATTAGGAAATAGCGGCTCCATGGATTCTAAAACCACGAAATGCCACCAAAATCCTAACCCTAATCATAATGTTTAAGAACATATTGTGTAACGCGCATAAATTTGATGCGCATAATAGTAGTTTATGAAATTGTTGCATAAAGAGGGGTATTAAAACACGAGTGTGTGTTTAAGAACCGAGCCGTTAGGCGAGGTTTTTAATAGGATCACACGAGTGTTTTAATACCTGGTTATGTGCAGTTTCATACACTACTTTATCTACTCTCATACATTGCGATTCAACCTACTAAATAAAAGATCAAAGTTAATAAAGTAACTACAGCAAAACGTATTCAATGAATGGCGCCAAAACCTAGCACATCACCGCGCATGCGTTAAAGCGGGCGCTGTCACAGACAAGTAAAAATTGGAATGAAAACTTTTTGTAATTCTGTAAAAATGACGCGAACCGCATGTGCGTCCCATTATAAAAAAATAAAAAATATGGAACCTCGTTGGTGACATTAACTTTTTGGATTAACTTGTATCGTAATGGTAAAAAAAATACTTTGTAACATTATTTTGTTAGAGAAATAATGTTATAAAGTGATTTTTTATTTTTTTTTCGGTATTGTGTTTATAAAGTATGCCAATATAAATTCGTTTTGAATTTTATAATTCGAACTTTACGATATGAGAGTAGATAAAATTATTTAACCATAGGTACTTTATAATGGCCAAAAAGTTTTTCCGCTCTCTTATAAAAAAAATAACCCTAACCTATCCGCGATCTGAGTCGGTTTTGTCGCTAAATTTATATTATATTAATATTATGACTAAATAAATATCATACTACAATTTATGCCAAAAAAAATAATGAGCATCAACTTTATGCATAATTGTGGTGACAATCGAAATTATGACAAAAGTTGTTATGCGACGGCCACCCGTTACAAACAATTTACACAGATAATGGGACATAATAGAAATAAACATGTTTCGCTGTGTTCAAAGTACTTATACGAATAGTTAATTTAACTTATAAAACTGATAATTATTTGCATGAGTAAATCATTTGGGAGCCGATTAAAATTATATCATCAAGTTGATCAAGTTATATTTTGCCAAGTGATAAATTGACCAAAGTAAAATATGCTAAAGATTGAGCTTGAAAAAAAGATAGTTGCTAAAATATGTTTGGAAAGCGACATTTGAGGAGCAGGCTCCCGTAGAAAATATATATTTTCCCGAATCGCTGCGCGAACCTCGGAAAGCTACAACTTTTAATGGTTTGAATGTTTGGCTAGTTAGCTTAGTTTGGTTAGTGTTAGTAAGAGGTCGTCTATTTTTAAAGTGATTCCAATGTGTGTGTGTATGCATTTTTTATTGGTCATACAAGGGGTGTTCTGTTTTAAGTCGACGATCTCTACCGCTAAAGGTACTTTCGTTCATCGACCTTTAGCGCACCAACGGTTTGCAGACTGAGTATTAGAACAGTTGTACGTGTTTAGGGTTCCGTACTCATATTATACGAAACCCGTGTTCTAATCTTAGGTAGTAACAAAGTACCTTATTTATCAAATTTATGAACGCAGAACACGATTGGCCGATTTGTGTCTGCAGCGTAAAAGGAGCTTTACAATTAACAAAATTCCGAAGTTTAGAATTCCGTAGATGGCTGTCATAATTAAAACAGACGTAAATAGTTCATATTTGATATTTAGATCGTATATCGTATATCGGTCGTTATTTCAATACTTAAACTTGTCGACGATGTCGTCAACATTTAGGATTACCTTTTTTAAACAAGACTTAAATTGAAAAATAACGGGGTCTTTATTTTATGAGTACATTGTTTTTTACCCATCTTGATTTGAAACAATGTTGTGTTTTTATTTTATAGATAAGTACAGCTCAATTAACTTTAATTAATTAATTAAAAAAAAACAACACTTAGTGGTAGGTATGTAAGATCGAAAGGTTTAATATTCGCGTCGAATAAAATATTTCACTTTGTTTTGCAGTTAAATACACGTAACCTTGCTTAATTCAAAGACAGAACCAATATACCAATTACCTATTTTAGATAGTTGAGTGTCATAAACTTTTGCAAGTGCAAATCGGATCAAAGAAAAACATTTTCTGTTATTTAGGTTTAGCCGCAGCCTCGCTGCTAAACAGACGTGCGTCTATTTAATGTAAATCTCTTAGAGAAGCTCTAATTAACTTTATAATTGGATTCGCTGTTTTTTGTTTTTATTTGCAGAGATACTTATTTACTTACAGTAATTTCAAAGCTATTACGTAATAGTTGTTAACTTTCTTCCTTAAAAACAAATAACAGGGCCTCTATTCTAGTATGATTAGTCAGAGATTTGAACTCGGCCGCCATTATAGTATAAGAGCCAACGACATTAAACCTAGTTCGATAAGAGTACCAGTATACATATATGTATAGTCATTAATGGGGGAACACGAAATGGCGATGCTGCAAAACCTGGCTGCTCGGAGGGCGACCTTCAATCACTGTACCACTTTCTCCACTGTTTGGAAATGCAGCAGTGGTTTTTCTTACACAGAAATTGATACTCTTACAGATGAGCTATGGTATTTTGAGGAGGTCGATCATACTAGATACCTACTTAAGTACGAGGCATCGCTTATCATGCTGCTGTCACTTATTAGGCGAATAAAGGGGCTTGCAGCACTGTAGTGTCGTCTAGTCCTACCCCTCCCCTGTTCCGAGGAACAAACGAAACTTGGGAGATACTAAAAACGCTATATTCACCAGAAAAACAATAACCAAACATCCTGTACAGCCAGTATTGAATGAATATTTAGTGTTTTACCTTTGCATTACGTTGGTTCTTCAAAATAAACTGACGCCTCCTAATGCTTTACTGATTATTTATTGTTTTTCTGTAAAAACCGTGCAACTGTGCATAATAGTAAATGGTGTCAAAAATGTTCAGAATGACCCTAACTATCCAGTCTAAGGTCAGAAATTTGCAGCGACTATTACTGACACATAACCAGTGATCGTAGATTTTCCAGCATTTTTGGTGCAGTGCTAGGATTGTCAGTAGTGCCCAATATTAAATTGTTGGAATCAAGAATCAAATAAAATCTAAAATAAAAATAAAATAGCGTATTAAACAAATCGGAAATACAGAAAAAAAAAACAGAACATGTAAAGCCTAACCCAATATGCATAATGAAATGAAGGGTTAATTTACTACGAGTATAAGAGAAAATGTAACACAGTTGCAATAACTTCTTACCTCAGGTTATATAGGTTCATATTTATGATTAGGAATTTATATACTGACTATATATTAGCATAGACAGTATAATGCGTAGGTAATGGCAGTGCATAAATATAGAAGACAATTTGTTTATTCGCTGACGTCCCGTCAAGTGCTAAATTATAATAAATGATTAAGTAAAAAATGCAATTTCATTTTCAATAACATCATAATATTACATAATTTTAAACGTCAATCATATTATATACACGTCTACAACCCTAGGTCGCTGTCGTGTGTCATTTGACGTCATCGCACCAAGAATGCTGGAAAAAGTAAGTCACTGCACATAAGTAAGAGCTATCGTAACTGATATTTGGATAACATATCAAAAGCAATATGGTTTTACCGAGTAGAATAGAGCCCATGTATAAATTCAATAACTCGAACTTGACTAGACTCGTGTCCAGCATCCATTCTGAGAAATATTAGAATTCTCCATGCACCTGTTCTCTACACAACCAGTATTGCCAGACGGTTCAACGTGACATCTCGAACCAATTTACATTTCAAATGTAAACTCGATTTAATCACGTTCCAGGTGAAATGTTAAGTGGGCAAAGATCTCTTAGCGATCTAAAAGACACACTTAATAGGGCCCTGTTTGCCAATCGAATAATTCGGTTATCAAGCTGCGATATTGTAAATTGGAACAAAAAGGTTAGGTTATTGTGAAACCAATAAGAAGTGGAACATGTTTTATTAAATATTCTTGTACTGCGGCTTTTCCAAAACTTACATAACCTTGAAACTTAATTTCAAGGCTCTTTGGGTAGGTTAAAGAAACAATAAGGAAACAAATACCTGGTTTAAGGTAAACTTTTCCAAGATGTAATGTTAGAACGCTGCAATGCTAGCGATCAACTCACAATGGTAAAAGTCGAATAAGGTAAGTTAGTTTAAACTACTCTCTAACATATATCAAAATAGATCAATCAAATCGGAGCCGGACAGTTACCTTTCCTTGTAAGCTATACTTTTAGACATGCGCACTGCATAATTATTACAGAATAAGTAAGGTGGGTTAGTAAGGCTTGTAGTAATGTTAGGCGATGGGCTTGCAACCTGTCACTTTTACACTGGTTGTGCAAAATGTGGTTACCGAATTATTAACATATTTTTTGACCTGTTGGTAAATCTGTAGCTCTGCCTACCCCACTCTGGGAATGAAGGCGTGAGTTTATGTATGTATGTATGTAAGTACCAAGTACTTTTTTCTTAAATCATCAAGAAAGGTACTATAAGCTCTTAAAATACGATTATGTGTATGATTTTACCTTCAGGAAACCGTAAATATAACATAAACTTTAAAAAAAAAAAAATCGATTGAGGTTAGTAACACCTCCATCTAAAACAGCTGCAGCTGGAACAGGTTTTTGGGGCTAGTTCTTTGTGGTACTAGTAATGGTAACGGAACACTACACTCAAAAGTCTGACATGCTCTTGGCAGGAAAACAGTTGAGAACACACCGTTATTAACTAAGGTTGTAAACGGAAGTCAACGCTGGCAGTTAAAGAACGTTCCTTTAAAGCAATATTAACTTTGCACTTAGTAACCTAACCTTTAAACCAACAGATTAAAGCGGAGAAAATGTATTTAACGCCGTGACTGCAACTTGCAATTTTCTTTCTTTAATCCGTTTACGTTCAGCTGCAATAAAAAGCACGATTGCTAATTAGCAGTTTGAAAAATATCCGCTTTCACAGCAGTTTCTAAGCGGTTTGTTAAAGCTAAAAATATAGCCAATTATTAAATATAATTAAGTCTTTATTTTGAAATTAAATTACTTTTCTTGAATCGGATTTTATGCCCGTAGACCGTAAATGACATATGCAGTGCGTGAATATATCGGAATCTTCATATCGTCCACAAGTCAATATCTCGTAAAACATATTTATAAATGGTAGTTCAAACTGGGAACCTAGTGAAAAAGGGTATAAGACGACTTAACTTGTTCCACAAAAGGGTACAATACATAAACGGAGTATACTAGACTTAGGGCCGTATTAATAAACTCATCTTGGCTAAGATGGCCGTCACAAGATACGTCAAAGTAAACGTCAAACCATAGAAAACTGTAATTTTTGACACATCTTGAGACGAGCATTAGAGTCGAGATCAGTTTATTAATACGGTCCTTAAACCTTTATTCACTTGATCGTCAGGAGACTTACACCCTTTTTACTAGGAACGCAGTTAGTATCATACTACCTCGAACGTTAAAGTACAAATCATACTTTTACATTATTTTTTTTGCACTACTTAGCATTATTGTAATGAGTATAATTATAATATTAATATAATAGTAGTTCGTCTTTGGCCCTTTAGGAGTTTCTCTTACCTATTGCCACTTGGGCGCTAAGGTTGTTTTGATTCGCGTCGTTCGACACTTAGTACACACGCAGTCAAACGTGGCGATGGTGTGGCCCCGACTAAACCGGCTTGGTGCGTCCTGTTGACTTTAATGTGGTGGCTCGCGGCGCGATCTTGTTTGTAGACGAACTACTGTTTACACTGTGATTTGTGGAACATTATAAAAGTAAGAGCTTTGTTAAGGGCAACTAGGCCACTAAGCTTGTGCTATGGGCACTAGACAGCGATATAATTACTTATATAGATAAATAAACACTTCAATACATATAAAACATCCTAGAATCAGAAACAAATAAGTAAGTTATTGTATAAGTCTCAGTGGGAATTGCCCCAGGATATAGGTCACACAAATATTTGCCTATACCGGGAATCGAACCTGGTACCGCTATCTTCGTAGGCAACCCTCTAAGTCTAAATAACATTGTTGGAAGTTCTTTCAGCAATCCTACTCGTATATTGCTGAAAGAACGTCTTTACTTTATTAGCAGTTAAATGAGGTACAAAAACATGGTAAAAAACGAGGAAATAAAATGTGTGTAGACAATTTTCTTTTTTTTAGGAATGTATCGAATCAATCCGTTTAAAATATTTCCAGGCACAAACTACTTTCGGAATTGCAAAACATTTTATTCCCATGAAATTCATTGTTTATAAAATGATAATCAAACTTACAAAATGGTCCATCAAAAAACAAGACGTATGGATCGTAAAGAGAAAAATAAGGCCCGACTGACCGCCATAAAAACTTTTGGGCCAAGATTTGATACAACTCCCTTGTTTACCAGCATTCAATCAACGAAACAAATATGATTTGTCAAAGGAATAAGAAAAGAAACGTTAACTGTTTTTCAACTGTGTAATTTATATTTTATTGCTGCCCTGTGTGCGGCAAGACGCAATCGTCACAACGAGTAGAATTATAATAGTTATTTGTTATACAAGGGGGAAAGTTGTATTTTACCTGCGAGTGTTCATTTGAAACACGAGCTAGGGAAAGGATTCTATGATCCTGAGTGTAGCGAGTGTTTCAACACACGAGACGTAAAATAATTTTTCACCCGTGTATAACACAAAACTTTTCATCTCACTACAGTGAGGAAAATAACAAAAAGAGTTTGTACTATAAGCTCAATTCCGCATTTTGCAAGGTTTCCCGTAATTCCACAGGTGTTAATACGTCTTTATCACTCGAATCACTCATTTTTAATAACAAAACAAACTAGAAAAACACGCGAATATTTAACGTTGATGACTTAATTGAAAAGTTTTGACGTTTTGAGTTTTCTTTTTATTATATCAGATGCGTTTTGTTCGCACATCGACTTACTTAGACTGTCAAATCATTTTTCACCTCACTAGCTCGGAAAGTCCTTTTTGTTTGTTTGATATCTATTGAGAAAATCGCTTTTTATCCACATGTGAAGAAAGAGTTGTGACAGCTTAAGTGATATTTGACAGCTAACAAAACGTAGAGCGTTAAAAGTGCTGAATTTTTAACATCACAATGAATTAATTGCATCGAGTAAAAAACACTAAACACAGTCTTACAACTTTATTTTAATTCATAAATATCAGCATTTATTAACCTTCATTCTTGTTGAAAAAAACGGATAAAGTGTTCTGACAGTTCAAGTAAGTCGTTGTGCGAACAAAACGCATGCGAAATAATAAAAAAAAACAATATGTCAAAACTTTTCAATTAAGCCGTCAACGTTAAATATTCGCATGTTTTTCTAGTTTGTTTTGTTATTAAAAATGAGTGATTCGAGTGATGAAGATGTATTAACACCTGTGGAATTACAGGAAACCGTAGAACCCTTTCCCTAGCTCGTGTTTCAAATGAACACTCGCAGGTAAAATACAACTTTCCCCCCTTGTATAACAAATAACTATTATCCGTTTTTACAACAAGAATGAAGGTTACTGTTGAATGCTGCTATTTATGAATGAAAATAAAGTTGTAAGACTGTATTTTAGTGTTTTTTACTCGATGCAATTAATTAATTGTGATGTTAAAAATTTAGCACATTTAACGGTTTACGCTTTGTTAGCTGTCAAATAACACTTAAGCTGCCTTCAAATGTCAAAACTCTTTCTTCACATGTGGATAAAAAGCGATTTTCTCAATAGATATCGAACAAACAAAAAGGGCTTTCCGAGCTAGTGAGATGAAAACATGTTTTTGTATTTAAAAACAAGATTGAATATTTAACCTGAAGGTTCGGTGAAATTCAATAAAAATAGATTTAGTTAAGTGTATAAATAGTTAAAGGTCTTTAAAACTGTCTGGTACTAGATCGAGGCACACTTATTATTTCAGTAAGTGTGCTAAGGGCCACTCCGTTTCAAAAGATTAAAAAAAAACAGGCTAGGTGCGGGCTCAGACTCAGTTCAAGGTTTCTTCGCCAATTCACAACCAACTCAAAAAACGGTCTACAATAACTACAAGTATTAACAAATTTAAATTTAAAATTAAATACCACTAAATCTAAAAATTAACTAAAACATGAAATCTAAGAATGCCCCCCGCGGCATTCTATCAAAGATGCTGGCAGCATTTTCTCGTTCAACTGCTAAACTTAATCGTTGAGTGAGGAAACTAACAGCTCTTTGGTCTACAGTGACGTCAATGAGTCTCTTTGACAATTCCTTAAAAAGGCTTAAAAAGGTCTCGACACCAAACGGAATAAAATTATACTTTACTTATAATTTAAAGTGACATTGCTGCATTCTTAGATTAATTTCAGTAGTTATATAAACACTTAAGTCGCCTGTAACTCAAGTACCAGTGACGTCTAAGGACATGGAAAAACTATAAAGGTACCTTGCTAGATTGGCTACGAAACCTTAAATACATATTTACATACATACATAGCCTCACGCCTGCAATCCCAGAGCGGGGTAGGCAGAGCTACAGAATTACCTACAACTTTAAAAACTTGTTGTTAATTCTGTAATTCTTGTGGTTACCTTAAATAATTGTGAGCAAATCTAATTCTTTGCTCACTTGTTGGTGTTGTGACCATTTGGCACGCTTTTAGTGGTACAAGTTCACTTTAATCATTCAAAATACCAGTCAGTCATAACAAGCGGAGGCCGGATAGTTAATACCCAGTCAACTGGACAATACCATTAAAAAGGTTGTTAAGTGTTAAAAATTTGTATTAGTGAACCATAAGCAGTACCTAATCCAAATCTTGGTTGAGCTATTCATATTAAGTAACGAACACGATGATATAGCTTGTTGATTTGATAGAAAAGTAGCGAAATAGTTCCACTTAGCTTTTCAAGTCCTAATAACGCGATGGTGATGATGTAATATTAAATAGTATCCACTCGCAAAATGTATTTCTTTGAATTAACGCTTTTAAGACGCATGATACAACCTAGGCAAGATGTAAATGCTGTGCTACGTTTTTCATTTCTATCGCTCAAAATATATGGGATGACAGTTGACCAGGTGGTTTATAGAACGCGCGATATTGTAATCCCATACATTTTGAGTTATAAATAAAAACGATAAAACGTTGGAGTTGCCGTAGAAAATATGCGTAAACGATTATCGAAAACTGTCAAAATGTATTTTCGACAACGATAGCGATCGCCAAGTGCATCTTGTCTAGCCATTAGACTGGGCATTTTTTTATAAACAACCGCAGTTTGGTCAAATTCCATATTTGTTTCACCGGTCCCTGGTGCGATTAGTTTAATGGTACCATTAATTACTCTACAGCCTGACTGTGACAAGCGAAATATTGTGATGCAAGTTACGTATGCTATGTTTTGGGCTATTTTAGAAATCTAAATATATCGTTCAATAATGTTGACTGTGTTTGTGAGTCGCTTGTTATCAACCTTGGTAAACCTTTTTATGTTCTTAGAAATCTATTTTGAAAACTCCTAAACAGCTAGCAGATAAATGGGAAATTTAATTAAAATTACTTATCTCACGCATTGGGCACATCGATTACCAAATTTGTAAATCAGGCATGACGAGCGTCGAAGGAAAAAAAACGCAAACGTCTCTGTAAAAATCTAGTCATATTTACTTTACATTCTCGTATCACGAAATAAACGTTATTGTTGTATTATCATGATCAATAAGTTGTAACACTGTCAGTGCGCCGAACAGTTTAAGTCCTTAGGGTAAATACGTGGCACGAGCGATGCAACTATGCGCTCCGTCATGCAGTTTTGAGTTGCTGGAAACTTCCCGCCAGTTTTGCGTGTAACTCAAACTTGAAGATTGTTGCAAGCCTTTGGGCGCTGTTTGGGTTTTAATGTGTATGCTTTGATATTTAATAATATTTTAAAAGGGGATTAGATTTAAACCTTGGAAACTCAATCCAATTGAGTTTTAATATGGCATAACAAAACAGCCCACTTTTCCGTGAAAGCATTCTCTCTGTCATAAAATACACGTGAAATATTTACCGCCCACTGCGACACGAACCGTGTAAAAGTGAGGATGTAGCAAAGTGCAGGCTCTTTCGTATTCAGCCGCGGTTAGGAGTAGATGGACTATATTGCAATGCAGTTTTGTAACAGGTGCTTCGTAGATTTTATTCCAAATATTATATTCAGTTATCAACAAGTTTTTGGAGTTGTTGGTAATTCTGTAGCTCTGCCTACCCCACTCTGGGAATGAAGGCGTGAAGGTATGTATGTATGTATTATAGTCAGTTTAAAAAAGTTTTGAATGAATCGTTGTTAATTTATAACGCTTGCATGATATGATGAGATCCGGCCAGCAATAAAGAATTCATTGTGTAAAAGATCTATTTTCATTGCAGGAGAAAATTTACGACATTTTAACCACGTTCATAAAACCAAGTAAATTTTACTGAATCAATCTATTTCCATGTGTCAATTCACCTCGACATACAAATTTAGAGGAGAGAAATATTGTTTTTACAATAAAACTTTTCGGGATCAAACTTTAAGGCCCATAAAGTATGATTTGTGCGATCGTAAACGTTGTATTGGGAATTTTTTTGGTACAAAATTGTTGTTATCGGTGAAAAACACCGAAACGAAAGCGCTCTACTCCTGCTAGTTAACTATGTTGTTACTAAAAGCTCCGTTCTTGCCAGCAGACGTAAGTTTGCCCATCATATTTTGATAGCCGCTTTCCCGTACATCTGGATCGTTAGGTGCCGATTGAAAAACAGTTTCGGATCAAAGTAACTCTGTTAGCAATGGAACTAAAATTAGCCCGCTCTTTAAACCCTTTGCAGACCTATGTATGTATATGCAAATCGTTCATTGTACTGGGTAACGAGGCAGGAGTTTGATATCTTACTCTATTTACGCAATTGCAGAGTGTATAAATAAAAAACAAGCCGGGTTTTTAAGCAGTGGACTGTATTATAAATTTTAACAATGCGCCATCATTCAGAGGCTATAACAGAAAAGGGGAAGGACAGTGTTGTCATATCAAAACACATCAAAAAGTTGCTACACCAAAATGTGAATTTTCTACTATTTTATGTTTAAATATTATTTCTTAAACACAGAGAAAAAAAAGGTGGCCAAGTGCGAGTCGAATTCGAATACCTGCCGAAGGTTCTGCACCTACATCATATTTGTACAAAATAATCGAAACCCGATAAAGTCCTGCTGCTGCTTTTGGACGTAAACAGAAGCCGTAACTTCCATTCCTGTACTTTAAGCCTTATTGTCAACAGATTATTTTACCAAAGTCAGGAAAAAGTTTGCTCTGTAAGAGTTTTTATGTTATCAAAAATCCATAGGACTGGTCCGAGTGGTGATTATACGGTAAAAATGGTTCTTTAATAATTTTATGATTTGTAAACGAATCCTTAGTCTATTTTACTTTTTGATCTTAAGGAGGTGGTTTCTTGGGTATTTTTCTTTGTGTCTCATATTTATTACCTAAATATTTTAAACACCACCAACTAAATTATTAACTTTAAATTTCTAATATAAAATGACATGACAAGCCTTTGTTTGAGCCGTTTAATGCTAATGAACTTCCTTCAGCCTGATAGCTTCAGAGAACCATGGTCGTGACAGACTGACGAAATAAGTAATCTTATCAGGGTTAAATTTTTCAGTATTTGGCATAAAACTCTGAAGAAGCCTTTTCTCATCTTTTTGCATAAATAATTGTTTATTCCAGCGCAGGAATTTAACCTTATAAAAATGGACCCATTTTTAAACAACGTTCACCGGATATCTATTCCGCGGCATAACGACAGGTTATCATCATTTGTTATTATATTTCCAAAAAATCGTTCAAACAATCTTAATCATAACCATGTTTAAAATATAAAGTTAAAAACAATTACTGATTGTGATTTTTTATATTAATTTCTCCCCGAAACTAGTTAATTTATCTCTTTTAATTTTCAGTATCATATAACGCAAACATAAGCATTTGCTGAAGGTACAAGAAGGGTGGTGTAAAACATAAACGTTTCTATGTATAAATTATATTTTTGTTCATATTCCGCCGTCTCATACAAAGGCCTTAATTTTGTTAACACGGGACAACCTTAATTAGGGCGGCATTATGTATAATCATGAAAATAATAAGGTTTAAAAGCGGTGGTTTTACTGTCATAATTAAGGGTCATTTACACCGTGTTACTAACGTCTCGTGTTTCCTAACGAAGTCACTTTTGTAGCTTTTTCATAATTAACAGTTTTGATTTAATAATTTTTATACAGGCCAAAATTCTGGGGTCCTAGTAAAAAGGGTACTACAAGTCGACTTAACTCGTAATAAAAAAGGGTATATACATGAACTCAGTATACTAGACTTAAACCCTTTTTCACTTGATCTTCGGAAGACTTATATCCTTTTTCACTAGGACCCCAGAATTGCTTCCGGCACTCTAAAGTAATGATCGTATGAAAAAAAAATGGTTTAAACTACTCACGGGGAGTTGAAAAGTTTCTATACAAATTGAGAATCATTTTTACGAGTTTAGAATAATTATGTTGTAGATTTTATGAAAAACTAGGTCTGTACGTTTTCCTTTCCATAGAATATATTTCGTGGAAAGAACAAAAAACGAAACTGAAAAATACAAACCTAATTTTTCATCGGCCTTGATTTATGCCCAGTTCCTATATTCAAGAAACGAATCGTTTTCCTTACGGGCAGTAGCGTTTTGACATTTGCTACGTACAAAATGTGTCAAATTTTAACGAAGCGTCACAACTCTACCAACGGTTTTGAATATAGGAACCCACGATTAGCGAACGAGTTAGGTGCGACCCCACCGCTGCTTAAAATACGGAGACGGTACGGAATCGCAGCGACGCATCGTATCCGTATTACTGTTTTTATCGCATGGCCTCCACACCGCGCGCTGCTCAAAATTCGGTGTCGTTGCGTAAACAAAAGACGGGGCCATAGTAACAACATGGCGCCGTTTTTGACGAACCGTTATAAACGCACCGTTAAGCAGCGATGTGGAGGGCATGCGATAAAAACTGTCACTGCGATTCCGTACCGTCACCGTTTTTTAAGCATTGGTGTGGGCGTACCTTTACCTTATGGCTCGGAGCTAAAATAGTATCGAAAATCGAAGGATAGTTATAATTCCATTCCTTGAGCAAAACGTCTTTTAAGCCTGCACCTAGCAAAGATCGAGCGTCCAGTGGCGCCCTCAATACTATTACTGTGTTTTATGATGAACTAAAGAATTTCCATGGAATTGGACGATGCTTTTTTATAGCGCAAGTAAAAACACAATTTATGGGATACGTAACAAACTTTGATAACAGGTGGCCACTTTTTTCCGTTAAGTTGATAACTAGAAGGTGAATTGTTAGTAAACTATGTCATTTATCCTCTAAGTTGTGTTTTCATTTGTAGTACAAAAAAGCATCGTCCGATTTCAAGAAAATACTTTTTTTTATTAGAAAACTCAATAATAGTAATGAGGGCGCTACTGTACCTACATCCGGCGTACGGTCGGCGCAGTCTTAAGGGCCTTCAACAAGCCTTTCTGCAGAGGTGACCGTGTTGGAGGATAGGTTGGTAACGCCGTCACCGTTGGAAACCAGCGTCTACATGGTTGACGACGGCGGGCGCCGACCGCGGTTGGCGACGCACGCCCGTCGATGAAGGTCATTGCAGGTCAAGTCGGGCAACAACCGTCTACACGGCAGAAATTGACAAGATAAACTATGCAGAAAGGCTTGTTGACAACCGTCTAGAGGCCCTTTTTTATGTATTTTTTAATTATAAATGAAAAGTAGGTAGGTACCGCAGTCTGTCTTACATCATCGATCTTATAAAATGCATCGGATGGAGATAGTTGAGTTAAGAACAATATAGGTAAAAGGAAAAAATACCCAGATCAGGGAATAATATAAACGAGTGCTATGCAGACGAAGCTAGAAACAATAAAACAAGCGGGTAAATTTGAGGTACCTAGATTATTAATTACTTTTCCACTTCTCGGGGTCTAAAATGACTCATAACAGCCTTGTATAGGCGGACTAAAGTGACGTATTTAATCCCTAGGGATTAAAGCGACCAAGAGTAAGAACCCTAGATAGTCTATAGGACCTGCTGCAATTTTATTTATAAATATTAATGTAAAATAGGTACACGAAATAAATATTTTTTTATTCGATATAAAGGTGAGGTTAAGTTTATTTCATTAAAACCTGCGGTCAAGTTAATAATTATGATAAAAAAAGAAAACGTGTACGAGATGTCAAATGAATATTTTCGGCCGAGCGATTGATACGAGTAGGTTGGTCGTTAATTCACTATCTGTTGTTTCGTGTCAACGTTGACACTGCTGATTGGGAGGAAACATACCACCAACTGAATGTGTGAGAGGGAAGGATGAATTATCCTACGCCTCTCAAACTGCTTTCGGTCTTTCTTCTGCTTAAAACATGTAATATTTGATGGTTACCATTTCATAGACACATTATGCAGTTTGGTACTTGCGATAGTATTACAACAAAGGCGGTTTTCAGTTGTACATAATGTTGGACTAGTTACTGCTACGAGCTACTACTGCTACTTAGTACTTGTTTTGTTGGTATATCAAGTTAACCATTTCTGGTGTTAACATCTCATTTAACTTTGTTTTAAACTTCCTTGTTAGTATAAAGCACTAACAACGATGATGGATGTTACGGTAAAAGTAAATGTAGGTGTACAATCTCGTTAAATTTTCATTGTCACATAATCGTATATTGTTCTTCTTCTTCACAGCATATAATCATCCCATACTGAACATATGCCTCTTCCATGGATTTCCGTATAATAATCGTATAATAATATTCTACTAACAACTTTTTCGTATTATTAAGTTAAGGGTAGAAATCTGTTTAGATAAATCTGGTGAACAAGCGAACTTTGAAGGTAAACTCTTTGTTAAACAAACTACATTTGGTTCGATCGAATTATTTAATTACTTCAACGAAATTAATTTCATCAAAATGTGAAGGTTATTAATTTTGTGGTTTATATATTATTGGTGTGGTGGTAATAACATGATTATAACACGTGTTTAGTTTCACTTTATATGTATAATGTATACTTAGTTTATTTATTTCGGTACGCGTACTTAAGAATAATATACAAAAACTGAATCTTTGTTTTAGAAAGACACGAATAGAATTAAGTAATATTGTATTAAAAAACTGCACTTAAAAAGCCGATTTTGGTTAATAGTGGCCTCTGCCGTGGCACACTCGCTTCGCTCACTTGGCTTCGTGCACGGTATTGGTTGCAGTAATTCCGGTCCAAATGCTTTGTTTTTATGGTTTTTAATGCAAAAACACAGTATGTAAATTATTATAAAGTAGAAAACCGCTGTTTTAATAATAATTTTCAAAATATTTATTTAAACCTGTCCCACGAGACAGGCTACTAATGTGAGATCACTGTGTAAATAATGTACCTCCATTTTTTTCATAAACATTTGTTTATGATTTATGATATATTTATTTAGTATGTAGTTGGAAAGTTGGATACATCCTTATTTACCTACTTAAGGGTGTTAGTTTGTTTGTTTCCCTTTACAGTCCAACGCCTCAACCGATCGACGTGAAATTTGGCACAGAGATAGTTTATAAACTAATTGCTAAAGTGTCCTTCAAGTATACTTTGTCCTTATCCTTCAATGTGACATTTGAATTTGATAGAAAGTGACAAGATTTTTGGAAATTCGTCTACCTTAACCGTAAATCAAACTGGTTGAATATAAAGTAGGGTTTTTTACGGTCTTTATATAATTTAAAGGTGTATATGTTGTAGTTATAACTGACCACTATCAATGACACTTGCGATCTGTATCATAAAATATGCCTTTATTGTTTTGTCATATTCGACCAGTTCAATTCCCTATGCAGTATTTATTGTTTATAATAATAAAAAATAGTCATATTTGCTATTTCCAATATTTAAGGTAGATGCCGTCCATGTGGCACATTTTTCCAACCTGTATTGTAATAAAGGGATGACCAGGGGCTTTATTCTACTTTGTAAAACCTAATTGCTGTTGACATGTTATCGTATTGTCAACGCCATGATAACTCTTATTTATTGACAGTTAATGGTGGCCGAGTTAAAAAAAATAATCGGGTAGGATGGAGCACCTGTGGGTGGACCTTAATGCATTGATTGGTAGAAAAGGGTTGACGTAAGCTGCCACCGTAACGGTCGCATCTGTCACGTAAGTATGTCAATTCCGTACATTTTATTACTTATTAAAAGTCGGTAGCGTTGGCAGAATGAATTTTTACCAGCGCTACAGATGTTAATAACATTTGGAAGTGCGATTGTCTGTCTTTGTTACATGTAAAAGAAGAGCAAAAGATAACATTGCACATATATATTTTTGGATAGTTATATTGTTGGATACAAGGTACCTACATCTAACTTGAAAATAAAAATGTGTTATTATATAAACTAACTGATATATGTATACACGCGTACCACGGCTGTCTATACAAATTTAATAATATAGGTGATATTTCTACGCGTAACAACTACTTGTACCAGAAAAAGAGTAATTTCTAGATATACAACTTTTCCGGCGTAATGTTACTATGCCAAATTATAGCTAAGTAGTACCAAGAGTCTCTGAGTTAAACTGCAGACAGGTGGACTGACAGACGGATCCGGTCAAACTGTAAGAGCTCCTTGTTGACTAAGGTACCCTAAAAACTCAAGTCGACCCAACTCAATAATGGCTACTCAGGTTTTTAGCGACTAAAAGCAAAAAAAACTCGAGACATTATAATAAATACTTAGCACTTAAGGTCTTCTTTTACGTTTATTTTATTCGACGGAGACCACTACTTTTAATGCAGATAAAACCAGCGTGGCTTTATCGTGCGTCTTCCAGAAGAACTATTTAGCTGCAAATGTTACAATTATTGCCGTCGTAATGAGTTTGAAGATAGGAAAATGGAGGATAATGCGGATACTTATTATTATGACATGTGTTTCGTGGTTAGAATACATGTCATTTATCTGCTAATTTCCTGCAGACGCTTTGAAAAGCTGATGTGATAGGGAGTGACGCCGGAAATTATTCAAGTTATACGTTAAGTGCCATATATGTGTGTGTTTTTACTTGTAATTGATTTTTTTTTGTGCAATAAAGAGTTTACGTACATACATACATATGTGCGAAGTGGATTAAATAAAAATGATATGTGAATATTGACGACAATACTGTTTTATAAATAACAAGCTTTTGCCCGCGACTTCCTCCACATTTCACGGATTATTGTAATCTTAAAATTGCATATTCTTACCATTTCTTAGGATGACGATGTAATGCCAAAAGCCATAATTCAATAACAACCATAAATATGTCGTTTTATAACGTTCTATAGATGTTTAACTTTTTACGACTCTTTTTGCCAATATCAAACATTAACCACAATAAATATCTGCTTCCCTATAGTTTCGAAACCAAATTACCTAATTTCGCAATAACATTACGCTGAAGCAAAGTGACCCTCCAGCAAGGTTTAATTTCTTCAGCAAAAAGTTGCGGTCTCAGATTTACAACCTTTTCCTACGCTGTCTCCATCGTTAACGATATTTTTGTTATAGCACCTTTATGCCTCCATAAGCGTGATTTAGGCGCTATATCCGCTTGAAGCTGGTTATGAGGCCGCGTAAAAAGTGGGTAGTTACAAATCACTGGAGATTTACAAGGTTCTGTAGTCGCTATCAAATAAATTGTTACATACATAAATATTAAATATTAACATCATGATTTCTGAACTTAAATTATTTATTAAAGACGTTAAAGGGTTTTTAGAACGTTTGGCGTTAGATACCTGATGTTCGAATATTACCGAGCACCTTCTAATTTTTTCGTATTCCCACATTCTCCTTTAACTTAAGGGGAAGATTTATAAAACAATGGTTAGACCTGCTGTCTTGTATGAATCAGAATGTTGGGCCACGAAAGGAATGAATTAAAGGAAATTGCATGCAGCTGAAATGAGAATGCTTAGAGGGATGTGTGGTGTGTGGCGAATGGATATAAAAAGATATGAGTATGTAAGAGGAAGTCTGAAAGTGTCATTAAAAATGTCCTTTGATTTAGTTTACTTTTTAATTGCACATACTTTGACGTAACCGTGTCAGGGGGCGCCTTTTCTTCTTTTCTGATTGAAAACACCTGCGCAGGGCCCCTATCCCACTGGGTAAACCCGTACTGCCTGTGACATGTTATGATATTGTCAATATAACGATAGCTTTTATTTACTTGACAGTAATGGCGACCGAGCTAAAAACTCAGTCAAATCGTGAAACAAAAGAAGAAGAAATAATAAAAAGTTAAAAAAACAAAAACCGCCATCAAAAAGCAAAAAATAACTTCTGATAATAAAATGGTAGGTAATAGGTTAGTCCAAGTGAAGTCTGCTTTTGGCTAAAATTTGTAGGATCTCAGTTGGACTGACCTATTTTATTAAAAGTTTTTTTTTTCGGACTCCTAAAGCCGCAATCGTGCCAAAATTTACTATGTAAATAATAATTTTGTGCTTTATTATGTAACGTCAAGGCTTAATAACATGAGATTTCTGACACGAACTGTAACCACAGACGATAAAATCTATGTTAAGCTGCAACCAAAAGGTACATACATACATACCTTCACGCCTTCATTCCCAGAGTGGGGTAGGCAGAGCTACAGAATTACCAACAACTCTGAAAACGTGTTGATAACTCTGTAACCACAATTGGCACAATTAGGCTAAGATGTTTAACAGTGTATATTAGTGACAGGTAGCAAGCCCATCGCCTAACAGTACTACAAGCCTTTATTCCCTTAGTCGCCTCTTACGACTTCCACGGGAAGCCATGGAGTGGCACAATTCTAATCCGGCAACCACACGGCACTAAGGTACAATTTTGTATTATATTAGAGTAAGCTTTCCATTGAACTTGTTTTATTCATGTATTTCAAAAATAATCCCAATAAATTTGCTGAACAATTAATTTTAATAAAAAGAGATCAACTACATTTATTAGAATTGAACAGAAACATCTATAGCAAAAATATTAAAGAAATTGAATGATTGATGTATCTTTTCGCGGTAACTGCTAACGAAGCACAATAGCACCTTATTTAAGGGTGACTGTTTTTGTAAGTTTTGTAAAAAATTAAATTGCGCTGCAAGATATTTTATGTTGCTGTATTGTGAAATATAGGTTTTTCGTGAACGTCTATTAAAGTGTCATGGTGTTTATTTGACCTTAAAGCCAATCTTGCCGACCTGCAATAAAACCCGAAGAAGCAATAAAGTAACATCGTCCATACGGGCACCTCAGCAAGCAGTTTCTCATTGGTCGCTCAATATGTCCCTTTCATTCTGTGCAAGTTAGAGAGAGGAGTACTGAGGGTCAAAGAAGTAGCGGGTAATGTCCCCTGGACCGAGAGAGCTCAGGTTTTAGAGAATTTGATTTGCTCGTTAGGGTTCCTTATGACCAGGGGTCGGACAAAAAGTGCGGATGACGTAAAGTTTACGTACCTAATCTTGCACACAGGATGATGTTTGTATTTAAACTTCCGTGTGACATGCAGTAACGAAGGAGTTTTAATGAAGTAACAAAATAATCGTAAATAAATCCATGGAATTAATAATACAAGTGGTAGGTACTACATAAGTAGTGAATAAAATAATTTTCACGAAACTTATTACCATAAGGTACGATTATTTAAAATTAATTAGAACAAATCTCTGGGAACCTCAGATAAATAGGTTTAATACTCAAAGGTGGTAACAGTAGGTAAGATTAGTAAAAGTAAAAAAAAGATAATTTGATGGTATTATACTTATTATTTAATGAAATTATTCCCTTAGTCGTCACTTACGACATCCACGAGAAGACATGGAGTGGCACTATTCTGACCCAGTGACTACACAGGTAATAATAATTGATTATGAAAATCAATAATACTATTTGAAATCATCCTATAAGTGGTTTGACGTCATCCGCACTTTTTGTCCGACCCCTGCTTATGACAGAGATGTTGAAGTCAGGCTAGGGAGCCGGTTGCTTTATTACCGATCATGTTTATTTAAGTGACGTTTCATAACTTCAATTTGTATTCTTGTTTTTTTTTCAAGAAACATGGCGGTACAAAATTTAAAACAAATATGTTCAAAGACCCCAATGAAGCTAAATTTTAGTAAAATTATCAAGTAAAGTTACGGGTTAAAATTCTTGTACGGAATCCTTCAATTTCTGTGTTAACTTTATATCGTTGTACCTCAAGGGCCCTCGACAGGCAAAAGGATCTTGTCGGACTATTTCATTTGCTTGTTGATTAGTATGGAGTGGTTTTCTACTGAAGCGTTTGTTTAGTATCCATGCTTTTACGTTATATTTATTTCGATTTTAGTTCGTGCCTGGACTCCACCATTACTGTCTAGTAAATAAGAGCTATTGTTGCGTTGACCAAACGATAACATGTCATGTCACGCCTCTATTGACGTTTTTCTAAGAATTATTTATATTTAAAATAGTGAAGTGAAAGATTAAAGTCATATTTTTTCTCAGCCCGTTGTGAATTTTAAGGATCCGAAGATAAATCAATCTATTAAGGCCTCTTTGAAGTACCATGTACATAATATTGGTAAGTATTATTATTTGACATTTACTAAAAGTGGGCTTGAACAATTAAGGTAGATTTCTTAAGCATAGGTTTACCAATGGCATTATCTTTGTTCGATCCCATGTGAATACAATATGTATGAATACGTTACATTTTTACTAAGACTTTTTCCATAATACGTTCGTTAGTCGTGATTGTGCGAAATCGAATGAATTATGCTGGTATGGTTAATGAACCCTGTAATATTTTTTGGATCGGTCAACTGACCATTATTGTCGTTATCAGTAAAGAAGTTTGAAGAAACGGAGAAGGTTTCATTGTCAAATTCAAAATAGATATTTTAAGTGAGATTTCGTTCTCCGTCAATCTGTCAAACTAAAATTCAAACAATTAAAATACTTAGCTTTTTTAGTGTTACGTTGTACAAAGTCCGCCCGGATGGCTCTTACCATCTTAGCCATTAACCTACCACTAAGCAACAGTGCTCGCATTTTTTGTTCCGGTGTAGGGATAAAACCACTGGTAAAATTCCAAGCATAGTGGCAATCCATCTTAGTCCTCGGGGTTGGCAACGCAATTGCTGTCTTAGGATTGCAGTATTAACGTTGTAGTCTTGTCTGTCTTACAATCACGTGGCCTGTGTACTATATGTAGTTGGCATAGAGATCTATGCCATGAAAATGTTATGTTATGGAGGTTAGATTTAGGAAGGTTCTATTTAAGCCACCCCACACGAAGCTAAAGTGCGCCAGCCAGTTTTTAGTATTAGTGCATGCGCATGCTCAAGTAACCCAACCATCCCCATAATAATAATCGTAGTACCAATTTTACGTCGCGCATTTTGTTCCCTCTACGCCGTAGCATTTGCATTTTTGTGGAAATTTCATTGCGCTCTCTCACCTGGCAAATTTGCTACGGTTTCGTAGATTGAAATGCTACGACAGAGTGAAAAAGCTACGCCAGCTTTGACTTTTATTAGTTTAAAAAGAATATGATTTGATTTGATTATTTTCTAAATAGTTGTACGAGTATAGTGCTACCATAATATCGAACATCGCCGTGGACAAATATTAACTTTCTTGATTCTGACGAGTCCGGGATGTGATATGCAATATCAATATCTTTTGATTGGGTTTGTTTGTATCATTATAATGACATATAAATAAAGAAAGCAAAACTGGCTAGATTATAAAAAACATAAATGCATTTTTAAATATTTTTAGGGCAGATTTTTGAAATTGATAATTTACTTGGCATATATCTCATTTCATTGGAACTAAAAATAAAAAAATAAAAAAAATATCAGGGTACAATGTCACACCAATTGACCTAGTCCCAATTTAAGCTCTAGGCTTGTATTATGGGTACTAGACAACAATATAAATACTTATATAGAGAAATATACCTATACTTAAATACATAGTAAACATCCATGACTCAGGAACAAATATTCGCGCTCATCACACAAATATCTGCCCTTACCGGGATTTGAACCCAGGACCGCTAGCCAACAAGGCCAGCGCGTCGTCTTAACTATCCTTAGCTACGTGAAGGTAATACGCAATTTACGTGAAGTCCTTAAAAAGCTTAATTCAGTTATTATAGTCTAAATAGGAGGAACACGTCATAAATATTAGAATTATTATTGATCAAATTTGATATTACACCAACATAAAATAAAAATCCCCCCACTTTTCCGTTTGGTTGCTCAATGGAAAACCTTCCCGGATCCTATTTTACCGCGTCTCCCTTTTTACTCGTCTCCCTTTTTTTAACTTATTCCCGAAAGCCTTACCCGTGATTCCTCTGCCTTTGCGGGGTTACAATTAAAATGTTTTCTCGTTAGTCCACTTAAAAAACTAAAGGTGGAAGTAAGTTAGGCTAAAATTATCCCTCATTTTTTGTTGTTGTTCAGTGGAACAAGGTAATTTAATTACTACCTCCTTTAACATCTTGATATAAATCAATTTTAATTATGAAGTTTCCTTTCGATTGATTCAAAAGAAACCCAGCTATGTAGAAACTGATGATTGGTTTGGCTGTATCAAATACACGCACATATTTACTACTAGCTGGTGTTGTCGATTAAAAGCCATGAGTGAAATAACAATATTGTACTTCTTAATTTTTCTATGAACCACATCCAATAGACAACGAACATCGACTTATTTTACTTGGTGACTTTAACATAAACTGTTCCGACAAAAATGACTGTAAATTTAAATGTCTGACACAATTTTTGGCAACTGTAAACTTGACTCAACATGTACGCGACCCGACTCATTTCACGAGCCACAGTGAAACGACAATTGACCTTGTGTGCACCGACGCTCGCGTTGTGACTGTGGACGTGAAGCATATCCCGGACCTCGGGGCGCATGCTTTCGTCACAGTCGAGCTTGACATTAAAAAACGGAAACCGACGCCGACAACAATTACATACCGACCGTTAAAAGACATAAATTTTTGTGTCTTTTACCACGACCTAGACGCGATTGACTGGGACCAAATACTTGACCTGGACGATGTTAACGACATGGTGCGGCGCTTTAATGACATTTTACTTGGACTTTTTGACAGACATGCACCTGAGAAGACGATTGTGGTGAAGGAGGCTCCCAAGCCATGGCTGACAAGCAACTTAAGGCTTATGATGCGTCTTAGGAACGAAGCTCATGCTAAATACAAGCAAACAAAGTCTGGCGCACATAAGCAATACTACCTGGACTTGAAACACCTGGTGATCGCAGCCATACACAGCGAGCGGCGGTCCTTCTTCGATCACCACATAAACAACACGACTGACCCAAAGACTCTTTGGAAAAACTTAAAGCGTTCCGTTATTACCGACTCTCACTCACAGCCCGACCTACCGACGTTTTTTAACGACGCTGACTTGATTAACCGGCATTTTCTGAATGTACCTGGAAAATCAGAGGTCACAATTTCGGACTTAACTTTATACGAATTTAGTAGACACGGTGACACGACTTTTACGCTCATGCCCTGGAAGATTGCTAAAGTGACCCCTTTAGCCAAGAAGCCGAACCCAGCCGAAATGTCTGACCTCCGTCCTATCAGCATCCTTCCTTGCTCATCAAAGGTAATGGAGAGGGTAATTTGCGATCAGCTGTCGGAATACCTAGAGAGAAACAATATCCTACCTGAACTACAGTCGGGATTTCGCAAGGGTCGATCGACTGCTACTGCGTTGCTCGATGTAGTCGATAACATATTACAGGCTCGGGATGCTGGTCAAAGTACTATTTTAGTACTATTGGATTTCTCTAGGGCTTTCGATTGCATTAGCGTGCCCTTGCTATTATCGAAGATGTCATTTTACGGGTTTGATGCCGCAGCGGTCAAGTGGTTTGACAGTTATCTGTCAGGCCGAGCGCAGACGGTCGAGTTACGCACAGTGTCAGGTCGTGCTATGCTGTCCTCTCCTGGTCTTGTGACCAGAGGAGTGCCGCAGGGCTCGATCCTGGGTCCTCTGCTCTTTATACTCTATAGCAGTGATATTATTTCCAGTATAAAGAGCAGTAAGTACCACCTCTACGCCGATGACTTGCAACTTTACACTTCCAGCACAATCTCAGATACAGTCACCGCCGTAGAGAACATCAATGCTGACCTCGATCGGGTTGCGTCTTGGTCAGGTAGGAACTGCCTCGTACTCAATCCCAAGAAGTCCAAATATTTAGTATTTGGATCGAAACATCAAACCCGTAAAACTCTGGATAGCCTGGCGACCGGGGATGTAGCTATCATGGGCGAACCAGTAGAGCGGGTGGTCGAAGCAAGTAACCTTGGCCTGCTTATGGACAGTGAGCTGCGCTTTGAGACCCACGTAGCTAGAGTCGTTAGCAACTGCTTTTACCGCCTCAAAATCCTTTATAATATTCGTGATTACCTCAGTGTTGATCTGCGTGTCCACCTGTGTGAATCACTTATATTATCAAGGTTAAACTATTGTGATGTCGTTTATGATGGTTGCATACTTGGTCGATCCAAGAGGCTAATACAACGAGTTCAAAACGCATGTGCTCGTTTTTGTTTCAGAGTCCCTCCCCGCTCCCATATCACTCCGTATTTGAACGCCGCTAACTTGCTAAACATGTCTGCGCGGAGGCGCATGCACCTGGCGACCCTTATGTTCGGTGTAGTGCAGTATGAGACCCCATCATACCTCTTTAAAAAGGTCCAGTGGATGAGTAGTGTGCGCCGGTTTAAATGTAGGGCGATTGTGCCGATGCACCGAACCGCGGCGTTTCGGGGTAGTTTCAAGTTCGCGGCGTCCAAGTGCTGGAATGATCTCCCTCCTCCCATCCAAGGAGCGCCTAGCAGGTACACCTTTAAGCGTAAGCTTAAGGGTTATTGGTTGACGCTCCAAAAATCCTAATTTCCTATCCAGCACTATCTTCTTTTCTTTTTTTCTTTGTCTTTTTAATTGTAGTTTTATTTTTTTTGAATGGTCTATACACTAGCTAAGTAGGTCTTTTACTATTTTAATATATGTTTATGTAAGGTTTCATGTCTCATTATATATTTTTATAAGGTCTCACTATAAGTATTTGTTTAATAGTATATTCGTTACTTTTATTTATTAGTTTGTATAGCGTTCCGTCCGTCTGTCACACTCGGTGCTGGCTGAAAATCAGCGCTGCAGGTTCTTAGCACCTCAGCATCATGCTGAGCCAGTATCCGATTCACTGCCACGAAGACACATCCACCACTTTGTTTTAGTTTACTGTTTTTTATTTTTTTTGTGTTTTGTTGTGGTAAGTGAATAAATGTATTTTTCTTTTTCTTTTCTTTCTTTCTAACATTATTTAATTTATATAATCCGACCTGTGGTTCTATTCTGCTCCTTAAAACCGTGTTAAATAATTACAGATGTTGTTTTTTTTGTGCGTAGACGACACAGTTAGCCTAGTTATCTTAGTGAACCTGCCTACAAAGTCAGCTGTCTGAAAATATTACTCTTCCATATGGACGGGCAAATAGAACAAAGGCCTATCTGCAAAATGTCTGCTTTTAAGGAGAGGAGCACAAAGATTCAATCGTGTATATTTCATAAAGTAATAAAGATAATAAAAACGTTTATTTCACCTCACAAAGGATATTATGGGAATAACTTACAAAAGCCTAATAACTTAAATATACAAACCTTTGTGAGGGACTGAAGTCCGAACTAGGAGTGATCCTGTAATACAGATCTCCAGGTCCCAACCCCGGAAACAAGTGGAGTTAATAGCTAGTCTTAGGTTTACGGTACAGTCTTATTGGAGGTAAGAAAGTATATAAATTAGCTTTTTAAAACTCTAAGAGGTGATTAATAGCAAGACAATGATTAATTATGGAAGTAATAAAATAGGTATTTAAATATTTAATTTAGGATATTACCCCTAACTAGAAGTACCCCGTCATCCGAGTAAGCTGTCGGTTTCTCTGATGAGCGAATCTAATAGGAGACACCATAGGATTGATGACAGGAAACCCCCTCGCGGGAAGCCTCTACATGTCTTTATCCGTATCGAGTCTCCACCCAGTTGGGCTGTGATTACCCTTCCTGTAAGCATGGCTATTATCCATTTCCTTAAAGCGGGGTCTATGTCGGTCTTTCCTAGTCATTTACCTATATCATGTTTATATCATAATATAATACATAAATACACATACATACATAAACTCACTTATTCATTCCCAGAGAGGGTAGGCAGAGCTACAGGATTACCAACAACTCTAAAAACTTGTTGATAATTCTGTAACCACATTTTGCACAATCATGCTAAGATATTATAAGTTTACTAGTGTATTAGATACACACAAAACGAGTATAATGTAGTTAATTATCATGGAAGTGTTATAAATAACATACATTTTGAATGTTAATTCATGAAAAGTTAAACTAACCACAAAAGGTTACATCTGAAATTAACGTCGACGAACAACGGACTAAATTCACATGTTAATCTCTTTTATTTAAACTTTTCCGAAGAACATCGGTCGATGTGTATATAGATCACGTCAAAGTCCGTAGAAAAGAGATCGATTTAAATATAAACCGCATAATTTCGTTACGTGTACACAACAAGTGTTTATAGACTAAATAAGGCTGCTAATCAATTTATTATAATTACGAATAATTAGAATGATTTGCAAGTAACATGTCTGACTCCGTAGTACAGTCAGCTGCAGAGAAAAGGATACCCCCCTCCTGGTAAGGGTCGTTTTTTTTCGAAAACCTGTGGTTAGATTTAAATGATTTTGAGTTTATGTGTAGACAATAGTAAAATCATATAAAACTAACAACAGGTTTTAAAAAAAAAAACTATCCTTACCAGGAGGGGGGGTATCCTTTTCTCTGCAGCTGACTGTACATTGCCGCATATAAACCTAGAACGAAAAATTTGACGCGCATTCTCCGCTGAAAATGGCTCGAAATGACGATCCGCGCGGCGTGCGGGCAGCGCGGGGCGATGCGTGTGCGTTTTGTGCATTGTTCTACGCATCAGGATTAACATGGTGCGTTTTTCGGTTCAATTATCTCAGAAACTATACGTCACAAAAAAATATTTGTATACCAATAGATAGACCTTCAAATGAGGAAGTAAAAAATACAATAAAAACGATTTCGTTCTACAATTACATAGACGGTTCTATGACGGGTCAAGTTCTTTTTACCCGACTGAGGCGAAGCCCAAAAGGAGGGTTATGTGTTTGACCTGTATGTATGTATGTTTGTGCGTATGTTCGTTTCTATGCCGCTTCGTAACTACTCAACGGGAAAACCGATTTTGATAAATGATACGTCATTAAAGTCTAGATGACGCGAGTGTCACTGGGTACATTAAATTCTTAAAAAATCGGATTTAATGTCGGGTAAAATTAACCTTAGGGTGTCGGTAAAATTCACTGGTTGGCTGGTCATCTGGTTTTTAAAGGTTGCTTTATATTTGCCTAGGTTAAAAAAAAAGTGAAATTCCACATGTCCTCCAAAAACTCGGGTACGATTTTGATTCGAACCCGTACCCTTTGTTAAAGAGGCATGTGCCAGGTCTCTAGACTAAATGCCGTCTAACCAAACGTTATAAATATCTAATACAGGGGCCTGGTAAAGTTGCCGCAGGTCGTGGCTTATTTAGTATTTCTAGGACTCCCAAGTGTCTGGTTTGGTGGTAGAAACTTTTAGTCCGCCGAGTCTCAATTGAAATATTTAAGATAAATTTCTGCTAATAGTTTATAGTAGTTAAATAAATTAAAAAGTTTGAAATAAGTTTATTTTCTTAGCAACCTACCTCTATATACATACGTATAGTAGATAGGTACTTACTTTAGCGAGAATCTAATTTAACTTTTTAATAAAAATACCGAATAGGTATGTTAATAAGTAAACAGCAAATAACGTCAAACTTAAGCAATAAAAACTTGCAATCTATGCATTAGATCGCGTCTGTAATGTATGCATAGTCAATAATGTTGGTGTTATATGCTTTGTTCACAAGGTTAATATTCTTTAGAGTTATTAGCGCTCCATAATCAAAGAAATTGGTAGATGATGGATAATGTTGATGGCGTTGAGGCAACCTTATTCTGTTATACCTACAAAAATCGAAAATGATATAGCTTTATACGTAAAAAAAATAGAGCCCTAAAAAGTATGTGTGTATTTTCGTTTTATGGGGTGAAATATAATGAAATACGATTCTAACGATTTTCAATAGTTTTAAAATTTTCCCCGAAGAACAAATACCGTTAAACGTGGATAACTAGTTTCCCAGGATCGCACCCCGGTGCAATTTTGATATTGTATATCGATATTTTTTGTAATCATTTCTTCAATTTGCACCGCGTTTTAATATTTTCACAAGAGCCGCAATGGACGAAATAAAGTTTTTACCTGCCTATATATATTTTTGTTCATAATGATCCGTAGGTTGAATTAAATTAAATAACACGTGCAAATATAGATTGAGATGGAATAAAATGTACGGCAAAATTGCACCGAGTGCATTTTCTCTCGTTAGTTATGACCATTGCATGGTTTTCAAAAAATTGCACCCCTTTCCATGGGGGTGAATTTATTAAGGGATGTATAAAGCTCGGTTTTAAACCATTTACAGACTTTAGTGAAATTTCTTCTAATTTTCTCCCTTGTAGCGAGGATCTGAGCGTGCCAGGTTTTTGGCGATGGGAACCAAAGAGACTGGCTTCATGCACGACGCGCTGGCCTATTTGGTAGTGACCCTGCCTACGAAGCTAGCGGTCCTGGGTTCAAATCCCGGTAAGGGCAGATATTTGTGTGATGAGCGCGAATATTTGTTCCTGAGTCATGGATGTTTTTTTTTTTTTTTTTTTTTTTTTTTTTTTTATATCATAGGAAGGCAAACGAGCACACAGGCCACCTGATGGTAAGTGGAAACTGTGACCCATAGACATTCGCATTCACAAGACTGCAATCCTAAGACTGCAAATGCGTTGCCAACCCTGAGGCCGAAGATGGAATGCCTCTATGCTAGTCATATACTACTACTATGTATTTAAGTATATATTTCTCTATATAAGTATTTATATCGTTGTCTAGTACCCATAATACAAGCCTAGAGCTTAAATTGGGACTAGGTCAATTGGTGTGACATTGTCCCATGATATTTATTATTTTATTATTATTATGCACACTCTAACGATTCCAAAAAAAGCACGACTACACGACTTACTTCCATACATTTCCTGATTTGACTATAGGTACTAGTTGTTGGCGGTTTTAGATTAACACAACCACACGGAGGTACCTATGTTCAGGGCTGTCAACATGAGTAACGAAGCCGTTGGCGGTCGCGTCGTTAGCGCGTAATTTTGTTATTCTCTAACGAACTAGACTCAAGAGCAAGCAAAGCGATCACGTTCAACCAAAATTATATTCAAAGTGACCCGTTCGATTTGATCGCCAGTGTAGCTTTAAGCTTTTTTATTTTTGAAAAGTTGACCTGCAATCATGAACCTATTATGATTGGTTGAATCTCAGCAAAATGTTAATGAGTACAAAGTAAATGTCGTAATTGAAAACCGGCATTTCTGACGCGTCCTAAGGCGCGCATACCACTCAGGATCAATTGCTGCGCCCTTATTCATAAACGCACAATGAACCCATTTTAGTTAAATTATTCTTTGTACATTTCGGTGAAATTCAAATTTCATGACAGCTAAGGACAAAGTATCTGGGGAGCTATTATGACGTAACTATGCAGTTCATTTTACGCTGAGAGAAAAGTACAGAGCTATAGCAGTTCTATAGCTCTGTCCTTTTCTCTCAGTGTAAAGAGAACTGCATTGCTATATCGTAATAACCCCCCTGTAAGGACACTTTAGCTGTTGCGTGTTTATGAATAAGAAGGTAAGTTAACGCAGCACACGTAAGTAAACTTAGGACCTAAATGAAGGACGCACTTTAGAATAACCCAAAAGTTGAACGCTGCCGTGTAAAATAATAAACACAACAGTTTATAAGCGCGCTAGCCGACAGCCCGGACGCTTTACGGGTCTAATGAAGAGACATGATACTGTGTGTGATTTTAAAATGGTATAACCGTTAAAAAAAATAGGGGCTTGGATGTTGCTCTAGACATATTCGACAAGTTTTTGTAAAAACTTTGTTAATAATAAATGATTTTGGTTTTGAATGATTTTGATTTTGATATTATATTTTCTACCAATTGACAGACGTGCTTTCATACCAACCACAATATAGTTGAAATGGTAGTATGACAATCTCTAGTAGTATTGTATGTTTAGAAATATATATATATATATATATGTATATATATTATTAACATTAAATAAAGAAATACATTAATATCAGGGGACATTGTCACAACAATTGACTTAGTACCAAACTAAGCTCTAGGCTTGTACTATGGGTACAAGAGAACGATATAAATACTTATAGAAGTATATACTGAAATACATAGGAAACATACACGACTCAGGAAAAAATATTCGCGCTCATCAAACAAAATTTCTTGGAATATATGTATGAATACAGACTAAACAAATTAATAGGATCATGCGCTGTAATGTATCATCAATATATCTCTTTAAATTTAATAATCAAAGGACGTAAGTAGTTGTGTTGTGAAGAGTATAAATCCTTTAACTGTTCCTATTATATTTACTATTGTTTCACTAACCCTACACCTGCATTATTAAGAAACGGGACGGAAGATTTTTTTTACCACCAATGAAATGAGCTGCAATGCTATTTAAGAAGTTTTGATCATATGTCCACCTAATTCACTTACTTCTAAACATAGTTCTTTGCTTCCCTGATTCTCACAACTCTACTGTTATTTTCTTTTTTAAATTGTTCCTTGTACACCACAACATAAAATAAAAAGCAAAATAAAAATAATATGAATGGGTAGTAAATAAATTACTTGGAACTTCGGCAAAGATCTACTCTCATCTTATTAAGGCGACAAAAGCTATGTGAACTTATCTAAAACAACTCGGCAATTTGTACTACACTTTTTTCTACATTTAATTAAACGGCAGTCAAAACTTTATTTGCATGATTAAACTTGAGTACTTAACGCAACCGATGCAGAGACCTCAAAATGTATGCTCATTTTCCGTGTAAATCAGGAAGTTTGGCACTGATTATGTAAAGTGAAACCCGTAAAATGTTTATTGTACGTCAGCGTTGAATATGCAGCGCGAGACTTAATGCACATACGAGGTTGCATTTAAATATATTAAAGGGAAACTTTGCACGTCAATTGGAAACTATTATCACGATCAATTAGTTTCCCACCCGTAAGCAACCCTATAATAGAATGCTGTAGGAACAAAATCAAATGAAAACAGTAAAACAAGGCAGGACGGCAATTTCAGGTGTCGCAATTTGTATTCCCACCTATATGAATGGAGTTCGATTTATTTTCTAATGCTACGCTGCCTGACATGGAAACAGGGTGGAGAACTTTCAACTTTGTGCGTGTCGTGTAAGGTTTGTTTTAGTTATGTGATGCGTGATATACGATTATGGTGGCCACCACCTTTAGCTCGTTCCCTTAATGAGACGTGGTTTAATGCGGCTCCTTTCGCAGCAGTTCCTGACTACGACACACATGTTGGTAATTAACTGGTAGGTTATGTTCGTCTCTTTTCTCCCGCAGGGAGGTGTAATTTTTTTTAAATACTTAACTCATTTTTTAATTCGTGTTTGAAGTACTTATTAACCGGCTGCAAACTAAAGTTGCCCTGCGTTTTGGCCAAGTTGCTTCGTTGACAAAACCTGCGACCGAATTAATAATACACTCACTGTAATATTAGTGGCCTGGCCTGGCAGGACATCTTAGGCTCTTCTTTTTCTGCTTCTACACCTTATCCACGCCACTCTTTCCAATGTTGGGCAATAAATATCCAACTTAGGTTCACCAAATGTTATTCCTTCTACGGAGTTAAAAAGCGAGAGAGTTAAATGAATCTTTTTTTAAGCAAAACATACCTACAGGTTGCTCAATTGATATTGAAATAATACTTTGCTGATAGCAATGATAATCCAGCGAGGCTTAAGGGATTAAGTTATTGACTGCGCGTAAAACCATGGCGGCTATGTTATTATTGAATTGACTTTTTCAAAGCTGGTATGAAAAAACATCAGTATTCACGGTGTTCTATACATATAGTTATTTACGTACTGGTAAATATTACTTATACTCGTATGTTATATATTTTTACAAGCTTTTATTAACATAATATGTTAATTATGTATTTATGCATGTATGTATTGTAGGGTCAAATCTTGCAAGTTAAATTTAAACCAAATTTGCATACACCTTTAGTTGTGATGACAATACAATAATATAGTACCATCGAGCTGGTCTGATGATGGAGACTTAGGGTGGCCATAGGAACTCCTAAATTACACTTGATACATACATACATACATACCTTCACGCCTGTATTCCCAGAGTGGGGTAGGCAAAGCTACAGAATTACCTACAACTCTAAAAACCTGTTGATAATTCAGTAACCACACTTTGCAAAAAAACACTTGATAAACCCAACGTATTAGGGCTCGTTAGAATCGTCTGGACGAGTAGATGACGACTTTACAAAAAAAAAATTCAGCAACAAAAGCTTGTCCCAGAAAATATTTTTTGACGTAAACTTTTTTCTTTAATAGCCGGGAATGTACTTCTTGGTGTTGCTTGAAACTTGTTGCTTAACAATAAACTTATACTTGTTTGTTTGCTACTTATCATAAGTTCTTGTAATAATATAGAAACTGTTTACTTAACCACAGGTAAAACGGGCCGGGCTTCTTACTACCTTCACGTGTTCTGGTGTAATACTATGCTATACTTGAAAGAATATAATAAATACAGTAGCATAATTATAAATAATTCAGTAGTTAAAGTGTAAATAAAATTAGTAAATAACATATTATAATATTATAAAGCTAAGCCCTCTTCTCTATTTCTGTTGCTGTGCCCAACAGGGTCCTTTAACATGTATACAACAACATCTGTAAAATGTGGATTGCAATAAATAGATTGAGTATTGAGTATTGAGCATTTCTTATGTTTTTTTCTGGTATAAAAAGAAAAATGTCGATCACTTCACAATTATGGATGTAAAAAATGCGTACAGTTTATGCATGTTTGCGCATGTGTCTTTGTGTTTATGTATGTTGATGTATAGGAATTTGGAATGAACTCACGGTTGAGAATATTGGGCTTTTCAAAAAGGATATCTCTAAATATCTTCGAGACCGCCAATGCATTAGCAAATGTCCATAGGCGACGGTGACCAGTTCCCATCAGGCCGTCTGCCTGTTTGTCCGAAGATGGCAGTTTAAAATAAAAATAAAGAGTGTAATTACACATTGAGGTGGTGTTAGTCAAATGGTCTAAAATTAAACTTATCACATATCAGTTTTACCTAATTATAATTATAACATTAGAATGCTAGTTTATTTTATACGTTCTATTGTTTTGCATGCCATTGCATAACTGAACATATGGATTCTGTTTTTTTTATTGTACCATGTTATGTAAAACTATGTCCGTGCAATAAATGATTTGATTTAATTAAAAAAAAAACAGGTTAAGTATTCTTAAAAGCAAATACTCCAGACGCCATCTTAGCTCCACTATTCAGATACTTTTACTAACGCAAAACGCCACCACTAAATACTTTAAAGTGACGTGACTCGAGTAATTTAATTCCTTTGTAAAACACACAAAATGAGAGCCAACCAAGAGAGATTTGCTCTTAGTTGACCTAAATTGAATAAAACGGCTACTATAATTAGCTATATTCATATTCATATTCATATATTTATTCATACCTATCAATCTGTTTATTTTCTTAATAATTACTCAGTTATTTATTATATTATAATTTATCGCTTAGATACTCTGCTATATTATAGTAAGCTTTTTCATATAAAATATTTTTTAGTTTATTTATATATAGGTGTTGATTATTTTCTTTACGTATTGTTTCAGGTAAGTTATTATAAATTTTGACTGACATTACGACCGGAGGAATGGATTTTTAAGCGAGAGGAGGGCAATAATAATTTGTGTTTATGGCGTATTGGTCGTGTTGTGGGCAGATCGTCTCGTTTGCTAAAGAATTCGTCGTGTTTGCGTACGAACTTACAGGCTTCCAAAACGTAAATGCTAGTAAGTGTCAGTAATTTATGTTTTTGGAAGAGCGGTTGGCAACTATCAGTTTGCTTGATGTTCGCTAATATTCGTACAAGTTTTTTTTGGAGGGTGAATAGTGACGGTGCATCCGTGCTGTTTCCCCATAGGACGATTCCGTAGCTGAGCCAGGAGTGCGCGTACGCATAGTAGGTGGCCAGAGCCGTCTCAAAGTCGGTGGTTTTCTTTATTTCGCGGAGAGAAAAGGTAAATTTGGATATTTTAGTACAGATTTTTTGTAAATGGGGCTTCCAATTTATGTGAGTATCAATGTTTATTCCTAAAAGGTTAAAATTATTTACGGTTTCTATTGCTATATTATTGAACGTGAAGTTAATTTCTAATGGATTTTTTTGATGCGGGTAAAATGAAATTATCTTAGTTTTATTGAAGTTTATTTCTAAATTATGATCTTTAAGCCAGTGCGTTACTTTATTTAAAGTTGAACGGAGATTTTCATTTATATTATTATTACTTTGGCACGCGGTGAGTATAGAGATGTCGTCTGCAAATAATACACAGGTCTCATTTATAATTTTAGGAAGATCGTTAATATACACAAGAAACAACAAACATCCGATTACACTTCCTTGTGGAATTGAAGCCTTCGTTGCTATAACATCTGAGCGAACATTAATTATCTGTTTGCCGATATGATCAAAGAACTCAATTTCCACCATTTTCTCTCTTTTACTGAGGTATGATGCGAGCCATTTGTGGGCTAATATTCGAACTAAAGAATTACTTATATGAACTAAAGCTGGCCGTAACAACACAGCAAGTTCGTTTGTGACTCGATTAACATCTAATTTCTTGCTAGGCTTTAATAGAATCAAGACGCTCTTCGCGCTCGACGTTTTTCGCAACAATCACAATTTTGCCAGGAATCATATTTTTTTTCATGTCATAGTTAAAAAAATATGTTTAAATCTTATTGACTAAGAAATATCTACATGCAAACCAATTACACTTCATAGGTACGTGACGCAAATAATATAATGTGTATCAACCGCTAGTACCTCTAATAGAGCTTTATATAAAAAGTGCTTAAGATGCCCGACAAAAAAATCTAATGTAATTGATATATGGTACCTAGTCTAGTAGCACGGCTATAATTATACGTTTAAGTATAAGGCTAAATAATACGTTTCGTTTTCGTGAATACTCGTATTATACATGAAAATAAAAGTTATTTATGCCTGCCGCTGGAGAAATGTAGAGCTTCTAATGCTTTGCTGTTGCGAGTCTGAGCTACTAACTACATACAACTACTAGTAGTCAGTTTCAATAGTTTCAGTAGGCCGGACTAGTTCTCAGTTTCAATAAGTATTTTTGTTTGGAATGCCATTGTTTAGTTCCTAAGTATTTTGGTTGCGATTGGTGCTTGTCCGGGCTTCTACAACCCCTAAACGAGTATCATCTTTCAAGTAAAATATGTACCCGTATCTTATGTTAAATAATTTTACAGTCCATATCTCAAAGATAGCTCTAACAGAAAAGAGTCATAAAACCATCGCAAAGTGCAACACTTTATCATTTTTGCACTAGTGCACTTTGCACTCACTCGTATGTATACTAGAGTTTGCTCCGGCCAAGTATAGACAGACCCGCTCCTGCGAAGCGCAGTCGAATGCCGGCTTCAGCGTCGAACGGGCGAACGCAAACCCGAAACGCTGAAGTTACCGTTACGCGTGTTTAAGTTTCGAACTGGTGTAGTGTTTTGTTTTTAACGGAATTCTGATCGCAGTGCAGTGAGTTGCCAGTTACTTTTTTGTGATTGTGATTCGAAAGAGTTTTCGTCAGGTGGAAGTTTTACGTGAGTTATTTTTTTTAATTAAGAAATAATTATGAATAGCTTTGACGTACAGAAGGTGTTTTAAAAATTATATTATACTAAATTAAAAATACCAACTGGGATTTGGGAATTTTTATAAATAAACTGCAGTAAAAAGGCTTAAATATCGGATAGAAAAAAATATTCTTTAATATTTTTTCCTTGTATTGTAACCCGACTTCGCCACAACACAAACGACCAGTACTTACTCGTTTTATAATATACCAGAAGGACACAGTTGAAAAAGATAGGTAAAACAATTTGTCAGAATATATAAAAAAATATAATTATATATGCTACTATTTTTATAAATGCCGAAGTTTATGTGTGAGTATGTGTGTTGGTTTGTTACTTCTTCACGCTGCAACGCCTGCACAGATTTTTATGAAATTTGCAATGGAGATAGCTTATTCACTGTATTAACGCATAGGTTACTTATTATCCCCAAAAAGTTTTAAAGAGCCTGACGGAATAACGATAATTGAAATCCACGCAGACGAAATCGCGGGCGGGGTATAATATATTTTTAACGCAACTAACGTTTGTTTTAACATTGTACAATCACGGACGTTAATTTGAGACCCATTAAAAAAAATGCTTGAAGTCGTCAATGTCATTGGAGATGCCAAGTCAGTAACTTACAGGAAACTAAACTTTATTGCTGTGGAATGCCAGATTGACTTTGGACCTAAGGTTGGTCACAAATTAGATCTTTGACTCTACCACAAAAAGTCTACGAACTACTAAGAGTCTGCAAATTAAAAGTAGGTAGATATTTTTACAATAAAGCCTGTTAGTATACAAGGTGATTATCTTTTTACGATTTACCATTTTTTACAAAATAAGAGCTTAGTATAAGAAGTCCTATCAAAACGAGGGTTCAGAAGATTAATTTCCAGCTACTTACTCTATTATGCTTTGAACACCGGGCACCTTTTTGAAGACAAAAGACTTATTTATTTATCCCCCTGATAATTAAGAAATTGTTTATTCGAAACCAAATCTTAAATAATATCTAATAAGATAACATTTAGTCAAACCCGCAACTCAACGATAACGAAATTTCAATTCCATAAAGCCCTTAAACAGGATTTTCATAGGCTGATTTTAAATTTAGAACGATGTGTATTGTTTCACATACGTACTTAATATGCATATGAAATGTTATCGTTATCATTTGAACAAACAAAACATATTTATTTTAACTCGATTTATAAGG
This sequence comes from Acleris emargana, assembly GCA_927399475.2. Taxonomy (NCBI): domain Eukaryota; kingdom Metazoa; phylum Arthropoda; class Insecta; order Lepidoptera; family Tortricidae; genus Acleris; species Acleris emargana. The sequence continues at coordinate 11,263,168 of OV656851.1, forward strand.
GTAAGGGTAAGAAAAAACCAAATTTTCATTTAATATAGAAAATATTAAGAAAAATATGCAACTAATAATGTAACTACACGTCTAAAGATCAAAAATACCCCCAGATTTATTGATATTTTTCAATGTAGTTAAATCGAACCCAACAAGATTAAGATGCTTACTTTTAGTTGTGATAGTGTTATAAAAACACACCCTGAATATTCTACGCCTATTTCCTCACCTCATCTTATCAAACAAAGTGAAATCCTTTTTAGCAAACTGCCTTTAGTAACATATTGACAAGCGGATACGTCAGCCTACGATTTACTGCCAAAATCCTAAATTATTTAGGTTGAATTAAGGTCAAACTAAAAACATTCCCATTCTATCTATCTAATTCATTCTTTCCTAACAGACAGACTTACGAAACAAGTATCGAATACGGAAAAATCCCAGGAGTATATATGCTCGTAGCTAATCCCATTCACACCATTTCTAAGCCTTCCGGGTTAGAATCTCGATTAGCTTGTGCTTGTGTGTGTGATGTAAGATTCCAGCTTTGTGACTTGGATAGTGTTTGAGAAATAGTGACTGTGACCTACAGTACATACAGACAGACATATCATTGTGGTTATGCTTAAGTACTCAGAATAATAATATAAGCAAAATCGCGCAACCTGACCTTTATGTACTTCTAATATTGAAGTCAGCATTGACAGTAAATAATATTAGGCTAGACTAAAACTTAGGAACCCTTTTTACCCGAAAAAAGGACCCCGAAAGGCTTACCTGCTATAAACTAGGTAATCGAAAAAGTTGAAGGTCAACCCTTTTAAAAATGGAGAGAAGTCAGGAAATTAGGATGTTTTGATTCGATTTAAGTTTATTTTATATGGAAATTGTTGACGATTTACCTAGAAATATTGATGTGAGAATTTAATCATCATTTTTGTGTTCAAAATTCAACATTGGCATTCTTCTAAAACAAACCTTTGATTTGATGCCTCTCCTGTAAAATTGATCGGACACAAAAGACGTCGTCTTTTTGTGTTAGAGAATAGATACCTAAAGAGCAAAGTGAGTACAAAAGAAGACTTTTATTATTTTGTTTGTAGAGTTAATTAATAAATGTAATTGCAATATTTTATTCAAATGTTATGAATTAGTGAAACCATAATGCCCTGTACAGTTGTGATAGGTACGCAAAGTTCATTAGTTTGTGGTCGATCCATTGAATAGATAGGCCGGGGTAATTATATTGAAAAATATGCCAACCTTGCATGAATTAAAAACAGCATGTGTACAGTACAGACAGGGGAGTGTATTAAGTTGTATCCTGCGAATAGTTCACCCCGCCCATGCGTTTTTTTCAAAGAAATTATGTTTATCCATTTTACTTGATAGATTTTTCTTTTTAAAAGGCATATTTGTATATATTAAGGAGTATTTATAGAAGAGATGAAGTATTAAACAATTGTCGTCCCCGTTTTTTTTTTTAAATCAAAATTTATTTTTCTTTGATTTCCGCGGTGGAATTTGTTTAATTCTGCAAAAATATAGTTAGTAGTAATTAGTTCAACCGATTCCTTAGAATTGTCCTTTTAACTATTTTCCCTTGAATTATATTCACAAAAACGCGTTTTTGTTATTTTTACCTTGTTCCGGTCATGGAAAATGTTTCATTTTTTGTTATTATTTGGAGAGATAAGTTGAAATACATGATTCTAGAAAAAACGATGTTTAGATTTTTGCAAGGTTAAAAGCTCAAAGCCCTCCACTAAGACCATAAGTCTTGTAAAGTTACATTTTAACATTAATGATATTATTGTATTATCATTTATCAAATAACGACTTTTTACATGATTTTACTAAAAAAGAATGGATTCGATTTTGTTAAAGATAAACCAAAAAAATTAAGATCGTGTAAATCATCCTATACTGCCATTTTAGGCGGTATTATCACATGTTGCTGGAAAATACTCGAATATTTCATATAATACGTGACCCTCGCGATTTTTTATTATTTTACCACCCATTAAACAACCTCGGGGCGTTAAATCGCGGTACGGATAAAAAACCCATACCGTGGAAAATGGAAAGCTTTTGCGCTAGAATGTACCGCTTGTTTTTTTGGGATTTGTGAATGTTTATTTTGAGTGTTGTCTGAATTTGGTGTTTTGATCGAATAAATCAGTGCTTTCACATATTATAAGTTCGTGAATAATGCATTAAATTTGCTGATAATTATTTACTACTTAATCGTCATCTGAGTGACCGTAAGATGTAAGTACTAATAATGTCCGCTTAATTTCCCGAATAAAAACCGGTTAAGTACGAGCGAACTCGCGCACCGATAGGTTCCGTATTTAGATAATATGCTTGGTGGTTACCAAGCAGATAAAACAGTATCTCAGGAACCAATCATGTCTACTTAGCCGTCATAGTTTTCCTTAAAAATGCGTTATATGCGATTTCGTTAAAGATATTTTTCAGATTTTTAGTATTTGTAGTTCAACTTGACTCTAGCGAAAATAAACGCTTTTCTTAAACGGAGCCCGCAATTAAAAAATGGTTTTCACACCCGCAATATTTTTTAAAGACCTATCTAACGACACCCCACACTATGGGATTTACAGGTAAACAAACAAAAAAAACAAGATTTTTTTTAACCACTTTGTTTGCGTGACTAATTTGTATATTCGTGCCAAATTACAGCTTTCTAGTACTAAGAGTCCCTGAGCTAGGCTGCGGACGGAGGGACTGACGGACGGACATGGCGAAACTATAAGGGTTTCTAGTTTGACTACGGAACCCTAAAAATGATTTTGAAATGTGCAGATTGAGCCCTGTCATATGACATTCCTTTGCATATAGACAGACAGACAGAAAGACAGGCAACGAAGTCTCCCAAAAGGGTTCCTTTTTTACCATTTTGGTACAGAACCCTAAATAAAAAATACGGAAAAGGTAAAAACTCGGCCAAGACTTGCACACGATGTGTCCTGACTACCGTAAAATATTTAAGGCTTTGTGAGGCCTTTTGCCTTCATCAAGATCAAACAAAACACGCCGAAAAAACCATTGTATGAGAACTCCCTTTAATTTTTTACTTTATCGTTACAGCGGCCATAGTAATGCACAACACACACACATTGTGAAAATTTCATTGGTTCAAAAGATACTGCCCTGCGACAGGGGGCGAACCGCGGTGCCTTAAAAGTAATAGGATTGGTACGGAACCCTAAAAAAGGGCCAAGTCCGAGTCAGACTCGCGTACCAACGTTTCCGTACACAACCTTTTTCGGATTATTCTCTTCACATGTGCTTGTACACATTACTTCTCGCGAAATTTCATGATCCTAGGTCAACGAGAAGTACCTTATAGGTTTTTATTCACTTGTAAATGTGAAAACATGCTGCATAAACGGCCGCTTCTTTTGACCGAGTTGACTTTGAAATTGATTTTACACAGCTCCAAAGAGTCAACTATTGCTGACTCTTTTTCTCGCGTAAAGATATTAAGTGGAAATTCATATCCAAATGTACAAATACTCTGGTTTTACTATAATTTCAAATGATACTCGTAGCTCCACAAGCCACGAGGGTCTTGACAAACAGATAGACGAACAGCGAAGTAATCCTATAACGGTCCCTTTTTCCTTTTGAGGTATAAAACCCTAAAAACCAGAAAATAATTTTAATTTTAATTCTTTCGCCAGTTTTATCACTAAATAAATGAAGATGAGTGAAGTGATGACTTAATTTAAATCAAATAAAAAAGATTACGTAATAAAAGGATAAAAAGTATAACTTAGAACTAACTCCTCTTTAAGTTGAAGTTTCATCCATAAAATTGCCAATTGTTTATATTTTGGCCTTTTCCATATTTTTTTAGAGAGAATTATCTTCCGCCGTCACAGATTAAGTTAGGCTCGTTTTTGATTAGTGAGTTAGAAAATAAACGCCTGCCTCTCGCATGTATTAAAATAAAAGCAACACGAGTCGCCTAATTTTGTCACGTTAGTTTGATCTCGCTGAGGAAAATTCCTTATTTACCCAAAACTCTATGGATAAATTTAACAAATGCTTGGATTAAATTCCCTCCATTGGTGCGGGGAACGCTGACGCCATTCCTTTTCAAAGATCTAGATCAAGTACTAAATACCTTCTACCTTAGATTCTGAATCTATAAAGACTGAACGCACAAATCAATAAATCGCACCGTTGATGGAAGAAAGACGTAACTTGTAGATGAGTCTTTTTGCAATTATTTCACCATTAATAAAGAAACAAAAAATACATAATCTCACAAAATTTCAGATTTTTAGCCCCAAAAATAAAAAAGTTACGACGTAAAGTAAAAATAATACGACTACTGTCTTTGTCAGAATCATAGAGGAAAACAGCGGCAACTCATAGTTACGAACACTAAATAGACAACAAAATAATCATATATACACTTACAGACTTGTGTCTTCCATTTTCATCAGTAACTTAGAAAGTATGTCAAAATACCTACTTTTAATCAGAAACAAAATTCAAAAGGTAACGCTAAAGTCGACCTACGCTTTTTTTCCATGATATTATTTCAGACCGGGGATACGTAACTTGAACTGCGCTCTTACGATCATGACCTTTTATGTGCAAGTATAACACACGTCTTTCTTCCCCGAGAAATTCCACTAAGCGGAGTTCGTAAATAAATATACTCTATTATTTTTCTAAATATGAATATGTTTGAAATTCGTAATTAGTAAAACGTCATTTTGACCAGTACCGATTTAATGAGTACATTTATGTAACTATACTTATAGTGCGATATTTAAAATACTTGTAATTGGTACTCTATATACGCCGTTTATTCGCGCGGCACTATCAAAGAGCGGAGTGGGGGTGTCGCTACTTACGCCCCGAGTTCAAAGGCGAGCCGCCTGCGCAACTCACCGTTTCGGCAGTCGCGCGAGTTTCGTCTCGTGTAGCACGTGACAATATTGAGAAAGTGTCGTTACATCTTACGTTAATAGGGACCTGCGAATCGTGGTAGACATGGAGGGCGACGGACCGCCGCCTAGACGTAGGCGACCTTGTTTGGTAAACTTAAAAAATGCAAGGGTCAAGCGTATGCTTGACATGTCATTATGTACAAACGACGAGAATGGTGAGTTTTTAAGCTATTGTTACATATATTGTTTTTTGTCAATAGTTAAATACCAATGTTTTAATAAATTTGTTTTTGTTTTGTAAGGTTGTAGGTATACCTACCTGTAGATTAAATTTCGGTAAAAGCAGAGATTATTACAATTTCGTGAGTAATTTTTGATTGTGTAGTAGATACCTAAGCATTATAACTTTAATTAAAAAAAACAATCCTTATCAATTTTTATTTTTACCTAAAGATGTCAGAGCCTATTTGGTCATTTAATATCAAAACGTAGCCTGTGTACTGTAAGAACCACTGTGTACTAGGGACTGTACACAAAGGTTCGAGCCACTGTGCACTGTTAGAACAACTGTGTACTTGGGGGTACTAGTGACTGTGTACAGGTCGTAGTACACAGTGGCTCGATTCCCATTTTTTTTAAAAGACTGGGTACCTCTTTTTTGGTAAAAGTTATAGCTAATGTATTTGCAACATATGAAACTTCAATATTGCACTGTGCTTTGTGCTTGCAATAACTATTTCAGGGATTTATATTTTTCATGCAACAGCCTGTTAAAAAATCCTAGCCACTGTTCCCTCCTTGACCCTAATTACTATTGGAGCTTAGGGGACCATACGAGGCAATGGGACCACATTTGTCATTTAGTTAAATCCAGACCAAAACGGGTCCAATTGGTAAATTTTACTAGAGTGCGCACTCAAACACTTGTTTATACATTGCCCAAGACTGGTTTATACAATGAAATGGTAACGGTTTGTAAGAAGATGTTCTTACAAACATTCGATATAAATGAAAAGACGGTGTACACTGCTGTTGACAAGCGAGAAGGACAGATAGTTAATGATTTACGAGGAAAACACGAAACTAGGGCTAACAAAGTAGATGAAAGCACCACGAAAAGCGTCGTTGACCATATTAATATGTTTCCTCGTAAAGAATCGCATTATCTCAGAAAGCAGACAAAAAGGGAGTATTTAGACGAAAAGCTTAATCGTGCGAAGATGTACTGGATTTATACACTCTCGGTCAAATAATACGGGTCAGAGTGCGTTTTTCATACAAACAACGAGGCTATTTCGAAGCCTTGGTTCCTGGACACAGGCATGTTTTGAGTGAGGTTTAATGGTGGATACTCCGAGGTTAAACAGTGGAGGTCAAAAGTGCTTAAGATACCTAACCGATCGCACAATCAGTTAACACCACAGCGAGAGAGCATGGGTCAGCATTTGGATTTCCTTACATTTTATTGCCATTTTATATGTTTTTCTGAACATGCACAATTCCGGCGTTAACCGCAGATTCAATCCGTTGGGTATCTTAGGCAATCTGGAAGTCCTGTATCGATGCTCGATGCAGATTTCACTAAAAGCATCTCCTGGCGAGGAACCAAGGCTTCCAAATAGCCTCTTTAGTATGAAAAACGCATTCTGACCCGTATTATTTGACCGCGAGATGACATGGATCAAGGAAAATCAAGTTTATGAAAATGTCCGCCCAGCTACGGAACGATGGTATAGTCATATATTTAATACCAAATTTAATCTCGGCTTTTTCCAGCCGAAAAAAGACTTATGTTGTTTATGTAGCCTTTATGAGCAAGCGGACAGTCAGAGAAAGCAACAGTTAGAAGAAGAATATATGGCTCACATAAAAAACAAGGAAATCGTTCGTCAAATCAAAGATGCGAAGAAAATTAACTCAGATCCTTCCTTAAAGCCTGTGGCTTGTTTTGATCTTGAAAAGGTATTAAGTTTACCTCAATCCGAGGTTGGAGTTTTCCATTACAAAAGGAAGTACCCCGTGTACAACTTTACAATTTTTAATATTTTGTCAAAAACCGGGTACTGCTATATTTGGCATGCCCAAATCGCTAAACGCGGAGCTAACGAAATAGCCAGTTGTTTGTGGCATTTCATTCAATCTGAAGCAGAAAGGGGGATAAAGGAGCTATATTTTTATTCGGATAACTGTACAGGGCTAAACCGTAATCGCTTTGTATTTGCTTTGTACTCGTACGCATCTAGAGTACTGAATGTAAAAATCACACATCGATTTTTACAGAAAGGCCATACACAGAACGAAGGCGATTCCATGCACTCTTGTATTGAAAGATTTAAAAAAAACCAAGTGCTGTATGTGCCGGATCAAATGTATTCCGTAATAAGGAATTGCAAAGTTAATGGCCAAAGATACAACGTGAAGGAAATGACGCAGGAAGATATGTATGATGTTAAGCAACTTGTAGACCTCTCAAAAACTGGGAAAAAAATACTTCTGGCGATAAAGTTTTGTGGACTAAAATCAAAGAAATTTCGGTGGATTCTCCTGCTCCTGCTACGCTTTGTATCAAATACGATTTCGAAGCAGAATCAGTTTGCTTAGAAACGAACCGAGGCCGAATAATGAGGAAAAAAAAATCTTCACACGCTGAGAATAACGAGGAGTTTAACTCAGTTTTAAAACGACTGTATCATGCGCCATTGCCGATTTCGCAAAATCTATATAAGGACCTAATGAGTATGTGTAAAGATAATTACATACCACATCATTATCATGTTTTTTTTTTTAATTTACGCCCACAAGCTTCAATTCAAGAAATAAATTCCGATATGGAAGAGAGTGATTAAGCAATTCAATATTTAGTTATTTCATTATTTTTTTTTTGTTTGTATCAACAGAACTGTTAATTTTGAATGTGATTTTATTTTTGAAACCAAATAAAGGTTTTAATTTCTTTTATTAAAGGGTTTTATTAAAATATCGCAGTTTTGGGCATAACCTGGGTTTTTTGGGCTCTAATAACGTGTAGTTAGTTTTTTCGCTTACTTAATACACATGAAAAATAGTTTTTTTTTTTTAACAAAATGACACATCTTTCAGTCAATTTGAATAACATTTAGAAAAAGTTAATTTTTGTAGTATGTAATAACAGTTTCATTTCAAAAGAAGTAAGTTATTGACGATACGTGTTAATGTTTTATTTTATAACCCAGTATGAAAGGCGCGTTTTGACTTACTGTCTAGTTCGGAAAAAGCAACCTCGAGGAAGAAGCGCGTAAGTTTATCTACGACAGCGATCTTCACAAATAAAACACACTTATAAAACTCGCAAGTATAGTTAAACACGCAAGTTAGCATTAATAAAAAACGCAACTAAAGTTAGGATCGTAAATTTTATTGAAAAAATAAGTGATTTAACTTACATAATCACATGTTCCAAAACATGTCGCGGAAAAAAAAGTTTTGACCATATTTATAATTTTCTCCTTGTAGAAGAAGCTATACGTAACATAAATAATACATAAAGATCGAGTGAATTTTTACGAATCTATTAGTTTAAGCCAATTTTTTGTAGGTTGTTTGATCTTGGTATGAAGGTGTTTTTTCGCTCTCCTAAAAAGTAGCTATTTTTCATCTACGTCTTTCTTCCACGTATAGTGCGAAATCATCAATCTTATACTCTTACCGATGTATTATTTTTACTCTATAACACCACTTAGGTGCGTGCTTATTCTAGTGCAAATGTAGTTGGGTAGTAAATCAGAACAAGATATTTTTATCATAAGCTTTTAGATGAAGCTGATTCAGTCATAAGTCAGAGTATACGTATAAACCCTATACGACATTAAAACTGAATAAATTGACAATGTAGACTAAATTAGTGTGATATTTAACCATCGCGATTGCGCGGTGGGATGAGGAAGGCCCGGTATTAAAACATTTGGTGAGCCATGTCGTAGGCTGTTATAGGAATATAGGCATATGTATAGCAATTGACTACAAACAGGCTGATGATAATGCTATGCTGAGCTAAGACATCGTAAAAAAGTTTAGTACTAACTGGATCCAAATAAATAATAAAATAAATAGTGTGAGGTAGGTAACTTATTCAACAAAATAAACTCCGCTTTGTCATGTACTTTTAGAATTTTTAACGTGATTTATTTTTAAAATACAAATTGTCACTTAATCTGCAATGTTTTAACAGCAACAGGCTTTTGTAAAGTTAAACCACCACTAAATAAAACGGGAGATTAAACAGCTCCCGAAATTGATTAGGTTATTATACGATGTGAAGTTGCTGGGGGCGTGTAGCGTGAGTTACGCGCTCCGTTTTCGCTTCTAAATTAAATTGAGACGCAAGAATTTAAAAAATAAATGTATTTGTTTTTGGTTTTATTGGATATAGGCCGAATAAATAATTTGCGTCAAGCCTTGGGGGCGTATGTCCAGCAGCTATTTTGATGTTGGATAGCTGACGACAGTTAACATTATATTGGAGCGGAGTCAATGAACAGGCATTATTTTTAACCTACCTAAGATAAAGTTCATAAAACAAGTAAATAAATTCTCAAAGTACATGGTTGTTTACTTTTGATAATGTTTATTTCCTGACGATTTGTATATTTTTAATTACGAAACAATGTAAAATAATAGTTGCCATTTAATTAAAATATTATCTTAATCAACATTATGCGTCAAAATAGGTTAAAATGTGTACCTAGTAACAACAGTAAAAAAACTACATCTCATTCATTCGTGTATGATTGGAATGAAATCGTAAAACTGTTGGCAGGATTAATTTGTCAATCGGAAGTGGACACCTTTTTAATCCTGCGTTCATTTTGGATTTATTCCAGGCACAGGCTGCGAATAGATCGCCAACCGCCAAAGGGCAGGAAAGAGTTATAATCTGTAATATTGGAGCTTACAAAGTTTTCCGGTATTTTCCGGATGTAATAACCAGTTATGAGCTCAAGCTTTAATGTTATTATTAGAACGGACTATTTTTATCTGTGTGTAACGAAATTGTGGGAGAAAGCTCTGGCCTATTTGCTTAAACATACACATTTTTTACGATATTGCCTTACTTAGGTACGTATTAATATATGTACCTAAATAAGGCAATATCCTACGCACTTTAATTTGATAAAGTCACGAAGTTTTAAATTATTTTAGGATGTACAATAGCGGCCTGTACGCGTAAAGTTCGGATCATGTAAAGTCCGCTAATAAATACAAGTAATTTGTGTTACGTTTTATTTTATTGCAACGAATAGATCACTATCACTAACGAACACAAATTATCAACAAATAAGTCGTTTCAGTCAAAACTACTAAACTTTTTAGTATCTACCTATAACAGTTAAGCTCAATTAATGTCAGTTTATTCGTCATTAAGTTAACCCCTGGATCTTAAGTTTATATTGAATGTCAAATAATCATCGTAATGTTCCAGAGCCACTTACTATCCTAATAGGTATAACATGTGTGCCCTGCGCCTAGCCCTGTCTGGATCTAATACAGTTGCCTACAATAGGATACAATTCCTTTGAATCAGTGCCAAAACAAACATTGTTAGCTTTATGGAAACGTTAGGTTGGTGCTGGGATTTGGTAACCTTTATTGCTATTAATGTAATCTAGGGTTAGGATTTTGGTGGCAAAACGTGGTCATAGAATCTATGGAGTTGCTATTACCTAATTATTATTACACATAGCACTTTGATTTTGGCCTTTCGTTTTGTCATATTTATAAATAAACTAAATACATTTGTTTGTTTGTTACGCTTTCACAGCGCAGATATCCTCCGTACCAAAATTAATTTAAACTCGTTTAGCGATTTTATGAAAGATTGATTTTTGAAATATGACAATACTGAAGGTCAAAATCAAAGTGGTATGTATAATGATAATCAAGAAACAGTGACTCCATGGATCCTACCACGAAACATGCCACAAACAAACCTGAAAACCACGATTTGCCACCAAAAGTCCTAACCCTAGATTACATTAATAGCAATAAAGGTTACCAAATCCCAGCACCAACCTAATGTTTCCATAAAGCTAACAATTTTTGTTGCCTTCTGTGAATGGTTTAATAATGCGTAAAACTCTAGACCTCCACAAAGTAGCAATGAATTACTAGTGAATTTGTTCATGAATAATTACGACTACATTAATTGCAATACTATGGAAGTTTCGTTATATTATATTCTTATAGTATAATGACACACACTCAAATACATACAAAATGTATAATTTTATTTTAGAGTGAAGATGTGTCGACTAATTGGTAGGTATGTACCAAATAAAATACTCATGGTTTTTACATTCTAATTCGAAAGAATAGGAAATTTTAAGAGACCTATTTCAATCATTTTGTGTTTGATCCAATAGTTTTGTTTTATTTATTTATTTAGCAAACATTTTATTGATGACATGATTATTTTAAATTTGGGATGGCATTTACTAATAAATTACAACAATTGAATGATATCTAACGATAAAAGTGATTGTAATAGTGGAATAAAACATACATATATATATACTTTTTCGTATTCATTTTCATGTACTGTTTATTATACAGAGTTCACGATAAAGGTTCAATTTACAAAGAAATTCGTGGTAAAACAAATTAAACGCTTTTAAGAATGTTCATTCAGGCAATAAATATTGATAGTGCCTTTTGGTAATAGGATTTACCGAAGGATATTGAAAACACTCTGTTTTTCCATTATTCACGGACCTTGACAGATCTCCGTTCGCCTTTGAACTATCGCATATTTATCTTACTCCAATGGGTACGAGTACGTCGGGGAAGTCGGGAACACTTTGCGAGAGCTGGTAAACAAAGGACATCGCTGAAGTTAAACAAAACAGTTGTCAGGAACTGTGAAAATTACTTGTAGTCATACACGGCTGTATACCTGTTGTTCAAAGCCAAATATTCATCAAACACAAACTAGTTGAAACCGGGATCCTGTACCTTGGTCAATTAAACAAATTAAACCGATAAATGTTACAAACGTTTTTGGTCATAGTTAAAGTGAGCGAACATATATTTGAGAAGCAACCAATCATATTATTTAAATCAGTAAGAATTTTATGTTCCGTTTTTGATATACAGTAGTTAACTCAACTAATTGTTAAAATTCGAAAAAGGAATCGAAAATTCGACACATTTCCTTTAGATTTCACCATTAGCAAGGGTTTTTAACGATTAGTTAGTTTAACTACTGATCAAACAACAGGCCCTAAAAGGGAGTGAAAATAATGTAGAAAAAATAAGTTTCGTAGAATGAAATCGTTCATAACTTCCCTAGGGAGATGACATTTGACAGAGTTAATTTCAAAGTTTACTGCGATCGCTCCAAATACAGCTTGTGTTTTCTGTCTACCTTCAAGTAACGCCTTAAATTTGTAAGAAAAAAAAGTACCTTTAGCTTACCTAGCAAAGGATAAGAAGACCGACATTACCTATTCAAAAGTTTATTGTTCATAGTCATAATCATAGCTATTTATTCAAGGTAACAATATAAGTACATTGCATTTGAAAAAATATACTTATACAATAAAATAATAATAATCATAATATTAAAATAATAATCACTACATATTACTACATTAACTCCATATTTCAATAATACATCAAAATAAATTAAACTAAATAATTACAATGTCAAGTCAAATCTTTCTAAATTTTTCATTAAATAAACTATATTCATCTATATATAACAGCAGTATCACTCATTGCTATTGATTCTGACAAGACTCCTCAGCCCAGTAGAAACACTTCGTCAGCAAAAAAGGCCCCAGCTTAGCTTTTGAACAGCTTCAGGCTCGTAACTGACTTCAATTCAGAGGTGTTATTTCATTTGACGCATGTACTCGTATACCTACTTTTGCATGTATTTTTGTCAACGGAAACGTGATTGTAGTCGTCCTACAAGTTACAACACGTCGCGTGTATTGTAAAACTTTCTTATTGAAGTTTTAGTATAATAGAGCCGTACGTGATACTACTTTGAGTTTTAGCCAGATCTAAGTGAAAGTAATTGGTTTTAGGTACCAAGTAATATAGAAAAAGCAACCAATAATTGCCATTCAATATGTTAATGTAAGAAATGCTTCAAGGGTAAGCCATAAGGAATAATGAATAAATGAGTTAAACTAATTTTTTTTTGCCTTTTATTATGTAATGTAATATCAGTGCCTTACTGTCTTTTTTAGGATACGGTTTGAGCACGTACATTAAGTACTTCCTCAATGGGTAAAAAAAAGGAAAAACGGTAACAAATTGACCTATCTTGTCTATTGCTTAGGAAAGAGGGTGATTTTTTCAACAATCACGTGGCCCGTTAACGTCTTCTTCCTGAAGTGCCAGCACGCTTCGTTTATCGCTATAAATAATATTGTGAACATTGTAACATCTTTTTCCAAGGAAAATAATAGTTTGAAAAGTATTTTCCCTTGTTTGTGTCACGCATTATGTCATTGAGACTCTTAAGAGTAAATTCTCATTAGTTGGAACACTGTTTTATTTATGAATTACTTAAAAGGGTTTCGAGATGAACATGAATTCAGACTAGACTAAATGGTCGTATAATAAATTTCGAATAGACGACAAATATAATTTCATTGGATTGACACTTTTAAGATATGAATAATTTTAGTTATAAATAGAAATATATAAATATTAGTCAATTATTAGGTATCCTTTAGGACTAGTCATCGTCTGTGACGAACCTTGGGCATAACGAACGGCTGACATAATTAATGTGGCGATAGTTTTGCGAATTCTGTACGAATAGCATGTAGGTACGATAAGTTGCATGAAGGGCATATTATATTTTTAAATAATTGCCACCCTAACCAAGTCGTTTGTACAAACTTGATTTTATGAGTGTTTGATTGAATGAAAACACCAATCGAATGCCGTAGGTAGATACTAACCTACCGATCGAATTTTTGATATGTAAAAAACAACACTTTCTTATCTATGATGAACATGTTAAGTTTTTTTTTGTGTAACATATTTTCCTTAAAAGTTTTAAACTTAAACTATTTTAAAATTACACTAAAACTAGCAACGACCATACCTACGAGGGATAAAACGTTGTTTAAAACTGAATGCGAATTTTAAGTATTCAGATTTCCAATACGCTCTCGTAAACTGAAACTCAGCATTTTTAAACCCGGGTTGTCTAAAGAAAACTCTGGTGACCATCTGGTTCTCATAATCTCACGAGATGGCGCTACTTCAGTCACTATCGCCCCAAACTTAATAGCCTCACAACTTAGTTTTGCTGACAGGACCAGCGATATCAGCTAAACGAAATGCACCTTGCATGTAGCTTGATACGTTCCAGATTTAGACTTCGTGTCGGTGGTTTGTTTATGGTGCACTTGAATTTAAAGTTTTAGTAGGGACTTAAATAAAATTGCACCGGTATTACTGAAAGCTTTGTTGGTTTCGCTTAAGATAAATGATGAAAATTTTAGACTGTTATAAGGATTTGTTAGATTTCTGTTTTAAACATATCAGGGATATCAATATTTTTGATTTCTTTTCATTTTTTGTTGAACGCACTTACAATATAGCTACATCAATGTTTTGGTGTAAGAAGTTTTCGATTGGTTTTGGAAATAAGAACTTTAAAATTAGAAACTTGCAACTTTTTCAGGTTGCAATAATATGGCGGGTTATATGGGGGGTTATTATAATATGGCTATGCAGTTCATTTTACAGTGAGCGTAAAGGACAGAGCTATAGAAGTTATATACTGCCCTCCTAAGGAGAAAAGGCGTACCTATCTACTATATCAATTGTATTGAAAATCCAACCTTATTATAACCCTTGAGAGTTTAATATGCTATATTAATTGCACATGCACATGCGCCTTTTCTCCGTAGGACGGCAGTGTAGCTCTGTCTTTTTCTCGAAGCGTAAACTGAACTGCAAAGGTAGGTCATAATAACCCCCCAGGTACGGCAGACTTCTTAACACTCTGCTCCGCATCAAATTTCTTTTTTTACGGAGAGGAGATGTCATTACTCATCGTCCTCCCCGGCTAGGGTAGCTAATGGGGGGGAAGGGGGAGTATGAAGGACTCTCGACCGCCTTAGTCCTCCTTAGTTAACCTCCAATGAGCCTTTAACGGGAGCACCGTGGGCTGATGACTATGCACCACTGGGGGCCCCCCAGCCGCCCCAGCCTATAAGCTAACTCTGGTATTAGAAAACGGGTTACATAATACAAAATAAGATAAAAAGTAGACCTGAGATTTCGCAAAATGGCCGATTTACTTATTTACTAAGTTCTCCCAACTTTTACTACCTGTGTACTTTATTTAATCCAAGAAAATCTTTTTTGCTGCCAGCCTCTAATTGTTATGCTGGTTGGTAAGAAACCTTAATACTTATTTACAAACTTAAATTAAGAATAGGTTAACGAATAAGCAAGGTAGCTAAAACAGGAGGAGATGGAAATTAAAAAGAAACCTTTTGTGTATAACACTGAGTTCAAATTCCGAGGCATGGTTTTGAAGGGTAAATTAATGTTATAATGACTGCTTAACCTCGATTGTTCAGCGGCGGCCCCTTGCCTCGGTTAACATTTCCGTGGTCCTTTATTTTACTATTATGGCTTTAAGTGAGACATTTTCCGGATATTTGTTGGAAACTAAACAAATTACTTTGTGAATAGACCCCTTAGGATACATGAGAACGTAAATTTGTATCTCGCAGTCGCAGTCCGAGTTTTCTAGATTCTTCCTTTGTCCGCTTGTGCCCCACCGGCGGCAGCGAGCAAAAAGCGAAGTACCCCGCCGGCAGTCATGCTTGCCGGTACGCCATGATTCGATTTTGTGTCCTTAGTCTTTCACATTAATACATAAAATCCCATGAATTATATGTCAATCGATTCAGTGTGAAATTAACTACAAACGGACATTAACCTATCATAACGCTTAAACGGAAAACATCTGAAATTAACTTCAGTCTAGTTTGTCTAATCGTTGCGTGAGTGAATGTGCAGTGAGATATCTTTTTAATTTATGTGATCTACAGATTTTTTATTTAATACATATTAGATTATATTGTCACTTTTCTAATAATGTACATTTCTATGCAAAAAAGTGTACGAGTAAGTGGATATAGGTCGTGGAAAGCAAATCAAGTCGTTTGCGCGGTCAGTGTGTTAAAAACCCATGTTTATAAAATGGGTTACTCCGCTTTTTGACACACTTTGAACCCCCGACGCAAAAAATGATGCTTGACGTGTAAATTGTGTGTGTGTGTGTGTGTGTGTGTGTGTGTGTGTGTGTGTTTAGTTCGGAACAGGTATTTTTAATGTAACAAACTTATTGGAACTGCATAATGATTCAAACTGAAAGATTATTATTAACATTTTTTTGAAAAAAGTTATCAAACGTGATATTTAAGAAAAAACTACTATTGATTGTTCTAGTCAAAAACTGAATAGATTAAATGAAAATCAGGTAGTATGAAGCCCCCGCCTGTATTCCCATTTCTACTCCATTTTCACGTTTTTTGATTTTTTATGTTGTAGAAGTACAGCGACGTTCAAATTTTATGGAAATAAAATATTTTTATTCTTAGAATCTCGTGGAACTTTTAAAACATGTCACTCATTCGTATGCTTCGGAATTCATTAACGACTATTTTACAAAGTGCCAAAAAGCTATTTCAAACTTTTAATGAACGCGGACCGTTTGTCTGTTCGGTGGAATTACTCGTATTGTGATGAGTGCCAAAACAATTATTTCTGGGTGAATTTTCTGATAAATATAATATCTGGAGTGCTACGAAATGGTTTGCTGACACACTGCTGACGTCGAAGATACAATGCTTTATAAATTCGTGGTTTCTAATTAGTGAACAATTTTATTTCAAAAATCTTATAAATCACGAAAAATATAAGACTCGAGCATATTTACATATTTCCTTGTATTTAATGTTTTATTTTAATATAGTAAAATTAAAAATTGTAACTAAACTTATTTTAATTAAAATAAAACTAAGCAACTCAATTATTAAAGATGTAAATAATAATCACCACTATAAAAAGAACACCCCCTCTAGCAGGTCCGCTCGCGGCATGGTTCCTATGACACTGACTGCATTCCCTATCCTCCTGATCCTTAATAAAGCTTTTCATGTCAGCTGACCAAGCTCCCATGGTCTCCACTGCAAGCACCTCAAATTCGTAATTATTTAATAATTGTTAATTCCAATCGAATATGGCGCTGAAATAATGTTGTTTATAATGAACTAGAGGACGAGCGTGACTTCGTACCCGTAGTATTTGGTATCCCTATTTCTTCGTATTGGGGGTTGATTTCGGAAAATCTTTTCATAGTGCACACCTACCAAACCTTCAAATTTTAAGTCCAGCGGTTTTGGCTGTGCGTTGATCGACCATTCAATCAGTTTCTCCTTTTATATATAAATATAATATGTGTATAGATAGATTAAAGAGTAAATTTTTTGGTAGTTTCATATCTTGCCTTTAACCTTAAATTCCTGCAATCCATATATACCATATCTACCTTTGATTTACACCGGGAGCCAAATGACAGCTGCGCGCGCGTTACACGTTTACCTACCTACCGTAAAATGGGGCTATTTGGTAATCACGGGGCTATTTAGAACTAAGTAATCATAAGCTTTTAGTTGATATATTTTTTGTCATGGCTATGCTAGAACTGTAAAATTTGTTGTCAGGCTAAGTTTTTAGTTCTATTATTGCCATGACAAAAATATATCAACTAAAAGATTATAATTACTTGGGTTCCAAATAGCCTCGTGGTTCCCAAATAGCCCCGTTTTACGGTACCCATATAGGAGACAAATATAATAGACCATAGCATGTGACATACACACATATAGATATTTAATTAATGAAATATTTCTAAATATGGTGTGGTTCGTAATACCTGTCACTAATACGCTGGCAAAAATCTTAGCCTATTTGTGCAAAATGTCGTTACAGAGTTATCAACAAGTTTTTAAAGTTGTAGGTAATTCTGTAGCTCTGCCTACCCCACTTTGGGATTACAGGCGTGAAGGTATGTATGTATGTATGCATGGTGTGGTTCGTAAATGTAGTTACAAGAATAATCAACCAATTTTTACTTGTTGGTAATTCTGTTGCTCTGCCTACCCACTCTGGGAATGAAGGCGTGAGTTTATGTATGTACTTATGCATGTAAATATTTCTATTTTATTAATGCTTTCATAAACATGCATCAAATTTAACACCGACAGCCAACTACCTATTCCAATTACTGCTCGTAAGGGTAGGTACTATCAGCCAAATGGAACCTGACCCATCATAGAGCGGTGTCACAGTGAAATTATAAAACAATTTGTTTGCCACTTACGACTTGAATTATAACGTCACTGACAGTTCTATGGTGGGTCAGGGTTCCACTGGGCTGATAGTACATACACCTAATCCTATCCTACTAATATTATAGTACTTAGCAGCCCAGCCGTCTTTTATTGATACCAGTATTAACAAATGTTACTTCTTAAATTAGACAATAACGTGAAGAATACTCAACCAAATTGATTGAAACCGACGTACGTGCATGAAGATATTGTTAAATGTAGAGGAAGCGAAAGTTTTAGGTATGTTTAGATCGTTGCACCTGGCGTTCCATAGTCTCTGCCTACTCCATTGGGAGACAGGCGTGAAGTTATGTATGTATGTATGTGTATTGATTCATCTTGTTTTATTTTTCAGCTCAATAACCCAGGTTCATAATGGCGTACAAATATTCTTCTTAATTGTCTTGACTCTTCCTTAAGGCGAAGGGTAGGGCAAAATTACGAAATCGAGGTGTTTTTGGATAAATTTTTTGGGAAAAATATAGGAAGTGGCAGTTTTAAATGATGATAATCTGAAGACATATATCCTCAAGTCTTGCTCTGACTCATTAATATAGTTATCTAACTGATAGTAAGCTCTATTTACCACTTTAAATGAACCGTTTTTAAAAAGTTCGTATTCGTTTTATTCCGGCTGGGCGATTTAGTTTGCAGCCAAACTTTCCACACTTCTTTTTACGGATTTAATGTGTTGCGTGAACTTGAATATATTAGCTTTAATAAGAATTTACAGATTATAGACTCAAAACCTATGTGCTCCTAGTGAAACAATGAACTAAATGTTTGCTCTTAAACTATGACTAGGCGTTTTGAAGCTTTTTGTTGAATGTGGCCAAAAAAATATACACAAACTAAAATAAGAATTTAAAATACTCAAAAAATAAACAAAACAATATAAAGAAAAAAAAAAATTGTTTCGAATAAAAGTTGATTTTAGTGTTAGATAATGGATTTGAACTTGCATTCACGTCGGATCAGTAAAAAATCATAAAAGTTGTGTAGTTATAACTAGGTAGGTACTCAAAACTACAGAGCGATGAAAGCGACGTTGCGTGCTCGGTTTGGGTTTTGGCGTGTGGCGGCCGGCCGCGGCGTTGCCAGACCGTTGGGTTGGTTTGGTTGATAGTTCGAATGTTTCGGACTTTGTTTTGACTCCCACCCAACGGTCAGTCACTGTCATTTCAGTTGAATTGAATCAGTTGCGTTTCTACTATTCCGTGCGAACAAGTAACTACCTACTGCAGTTGTTTTATAATTCGGCCTTGGCGTTGTTGTTTTGTTATTATAATATCCTGTTACCTATTGTTATTGACATTGAACTTCGTGTTTTATGCGGTGAGATACGGTTATACGGTTATACGAGTATAGCAAAGGGGGCGCAACTACCCAGTATCTCTTGACCCATCCAAAATATCTTGAAAAAAATGGTAAGTATTAAACGAAAGTTGATAAAGTAACGATTTCAAAAATGTATAATTTTCAGTCATGCCAGGTTCCACAACTGATGGGGCCAGGTTTTGCAAAGACGAATAAAAAAAATACTATGAAAATTAAAAGGAAGTCGTGAAATAAACGGCATTTTAAGAAAAATAAGATTTTATTTGTTAATTTAATATTTTGTATTTCCACCTCTAGCCCTTATCACAGCATCCAGGCGGTTTTTCATCGATCTGATGAGCTTTTTGTGAAGCTCCTGGGGAATGACATCCCACACCTCCTGCAGAGCTGCCTTCAGCTCCGTAACATTTGACGGAGCTGGTTCTCTCTTCCGAACTTGTCTTTTCAGGTAGTCCCAGACATGCTCAATGGGATTCAGGTCCGGGCTGAGAGCTGGCCAGTCCATGGTGGGTATGCCGATTGATTACTTTTTCGGCACATTCCTTTTTGGACATATTCCGTTTTCGGCATATTCTTGTTTTGGCACATTCCGTTTTCGGCAGAAATCATTATAGACAACAAATTAAATGAATCCGAGGCATAATTATTTTTATTTTCAAGACATAAAATATAATATAAGCACATGAATTTAGATACCTAGTTGGTTATCATTAGTTAGTTGCCCAATTACTTTAAGTAATCAGTACCTACTGTTTAATTTTTGTCTTCTATTTTTATTGTTTTATTAAAAAAAAATACTAATTAATATTATTTTATTTTATTACGCAAGTAAAGTCAAAAGTATTTCATAGTATAATTTATTTACAAAAATGTGCCGAAACAAGAATATGCCGAAAACGGATTATGTCCAAAAAGGAATGTGCCGAAAAAGGAATCAATCGGTATGCCGACCTCGGCAAGGTAGGCCCGAGTGATCCTTGCGGTATGACAAGGGGCATTATCCTGCATTAGGACGAACCCCTCGTCATAAAAACCGGCGTAAGGAACAACATGCTCCTCAAGGATCTCGGTGATGTACCTGGCAGCTGTCAAACCACCGCCACGGCCCCCACCAGGTACAAAAACGAGCTCGGTACGCCCTTCCATGGAAATGCCCGCCCACACCATGACGGAACCCCCTCCATAGGCAACTGTTTCCCTGAAACAGCACTGTGCGTACCGTTCCCCTGACCTCCTGTAGACCCTCCCCCGTCTGTCACAGCCATTCAAGCACACCCTGGACTCATCGCAAAAAAGAACTGGGGTCCATTGCTCAATGGTCCAGTTTTTGTGCTGATGAGCAAATTCCAGGCGTGCTTGGCGGTGACGTGGGAGCAGTCTGGGGCCCGTGGCGGGCCGTTTCGGGGTCAGGTTAGCTTCCTTAAGCCTTCGCCTTACTGTCCACTCGCTGGCAGTAACCCCTCTTACATCCTGAAGATGCTGCTGGATGGAAACGCCGGTCTGGTGCCGATTTCTGAGAGAGGTAGTGACCATAAAGCGGTCATCCCTCTCAGATGTGCACCTCCGGCGGCCAGAACCTGGTCTTCGTACCAAGGCCCCAATCTCCCGATACCGTCGGTAGACTCGGGATACTGCTGACTGGCTTAAATTCAGCTGGTCAGCCACAAAGCGTTGGTTGTGTCCCTCTTCCAGCAAGGCCACGACTTGGGCGGCTTCAGTCATGGTGGTATCCATTTTCTCCAAGGCTTCTGAGTAGGGTCGTTAGGAGAGATGTGTACCGGTCAACTTCTGATCAGTGACTGATCACATTTCCCCCTCCACCCCCTTATTTATAGGGGTCAAAGGGGGCACAACTCGTACGTTTCGGAACGAGTAAATGACCCACATATCGGAAAATAAGGCATAACTTGAAAAATCGTGGATGGATTTCCACGGTTTTTCATTTTTTTAATCGTTACATTATCACCTTTCGTTTGAAACCACTTTTATTAATTTATCATGGATGGGTCAAGAAATACTGGACGGAGAACACAAGCGTGCAGCTTGAGTCGATTTTTTTGCTCGCGAGTGTATAAAAACACTCTAGGGCGCGCAGTGTCGGCACGCGTCCTAACCAGCGAGAGCCCTAAATTCGGACTTGTGTGGAAATGTCCATTTAGGAGCCAATATCTCGGTAATGATCAATATTTTTGCGTCCTCTATACGATAGCATCATAAAAACTTCGTGTTATAATAAGACCACTTCACTCAAACCCCAATATCTTGGTAAATATTGGTCGGAGAAAAAAAGTTTATATAACAAAACATGCTTATTTTACCATGTTTTATAGGATTTATTAACAAAAATGAGGGGTTATATTGACATCAATTTCACTACTCCAAAAAATTTCTAAGTCCCAGATCACTTCAAAATGACTGACATTTGAACCCCTAATATCTCGGTAAATATCAAGTTTAGGGAAAAGTTGCCTATACAAAACACGCCTTCTATACGATAGCATCATAAAAAATAGGTGTTATAATGACACCACTTCCATCAAAACAAAATTAAGTCTTGCGCCCCCTTTGCTACCTATACCCCAACCCGATATTCTCGATTAATCGCTGCCTTGTCGTAGACCACGTCAAAATTTAATACATTTAAAGTAGTATTATTGAAACAATTTAATCCCTATGCTTTATTATTAATTAAATTTTTGGTTCGAAATATAAACTGTAACTGATAGCACTCACACAATCCTAGTAGACCAAAGTTTTCATTGATCTATTCGTGCCAGCTATTCATGAAAAAACCTTTACGTGTTAAATAATTAACTATTTATGTATTTACTTATTTGTTTAAAAGCTATTTTGGACATTCGTTACTGAATTTGAGATAGTATTTAGAAAAACACAAGTGTATCATATTGGTCGATCAAATCAAGCGCCATCTAACGGTAAATGCATGCCTGACTGTTTGACAAACAGCATTATGCGGTCGATCGCAGAGCTTACTTGTTAGATGGCGCGCGAATTAAAACTTTACTCGTCTGGCCGAATGAGCAAGGTCAATTGCCCGCCCCGTCGCCTTAAGGAATAACAAAGAATCCACAAACCACCCCCGTCCATAATGTCGATATGTCATTCAAATGACTTTTGAGTATCATTTAAAAAAACACTGCATCTTTTAATATTATTATTGGTACGCCATTTTGTGCCACGATTATTTTGCTGGAAATGAAAACAAGTTGATGAGAATATAGTTGATTCTTCTTGACGTTATCATCTGATTGAAGAAGGTATATTTGTTAACACCTGTATGAATGGTAGGCGGTTATTCTTGCCGCCGAGTGTATATAGGTACATACACCGTGTCCAATAAGTTCGAATACACATCTTTTTGCACTAACCCTAAAGACATACAGACTACAGGCCATCGAATTCTTATTTTAATTAATAAAGTATGGTGTCGTTAACAAAATACAATCGTTTCAAACGTCAAGCATTTGTAGTTTGCTTTTAATCCACGATGAAACAGTTTCGTGAAACAATTATCAGAAAATTTTGCAATGGCGACAGCCCAGGTGCTACTTTAAGGCCTTAAAACCCCTTGGAATTAAACGCAATCTAGTTTACACCACAATCAAAAGGTATAAAGAGACCTCCTCAGTAGAAGACAGGAAAAGATCCGGTCGGCCACGTTCAGCTAGAACTGATAGAGTAGTAAAGATTGGGAGAGAGCGACTTCGGCGGAAAAAACACCGTTCTATCCGAAAATTGGCTGCCGAGCTGAAAATTTCAAAAGGATCGGTACACAATATTTTGAGGGTGGATCTTGGATGCCATGCCTACAAAAAACGAAAAGGTCATGGCATTTCCGAAGCGACCAAGAAAAAGAGAGAACAAAGATCCAACATAATACTTTCTTGGCACGCAGGGGATGAGTTTGTATTTTCTGACGAGAAACTGTTCTTGTTAGAACAGCCTCATAACGCCCAAAATGATCGATTGTGGGCACCAATGATAGAAGACATTCCGGACAACCACAAAAATATTTCTAGGTTCCAGAGCTCACCATCGGTGATGGTGTGGGGTGCAGTTTGTAAGCGGGGTAAACTACCTCTAGTATTTATCGATAAAGGCTTTAAAATCAATGCTCAATACTATAAATCCGAGGTTTTGGAGAAAATTGTTGCTCCAAATTTAAAAAGGATGTTTGAGAACGAATATTATGTTTTCCAACAAGACGGAGCTCCTTCACACACGGCAAACGCTGTTCAAGCTTGGTGTCAGGCTAATTTGACCGATTTTCTGCCGAAACATGAATGGCCACCCAGTTCTCTGGACTTGAATGTATTAGATTATTACGTGTGGTCGTACATACATGCTCT
The DNA here is from genome assembly GCA_927399475.2 of Acleris emargana. NCBI lineage: Eukaryota > Metazoa > Arthropoda > Insecta > Lepidoptera > Tortricidae > Acleris > Acleris emargana. The sequence goes on from OV656851.1 coordinate 11,287,213, forward strand.
CAAAACTACATGATTATAAAATCGCAAACCTGGATCATTTCAAAAAGGTTATCGAGCATATTTGGGACCAAATACCAATGGAAGCGGTGCGTGCCGCGTGTGATTCATTTGAGAAACGTTTGAAGCTAGTAAAAAAAGTTAAAGGTGGAGTTATTCCGAAACATTTGTTGTAAATATTATACATACGTGTGCCATTAATAAAATATACTTTTGATTGTATTAACTGTTTGTACATTTATTTTATTGAGAATCTAAACTGTATGCAAACTTATTGGACACGGTGTAAATGAGGAAGTTAGTGTGTATTACTTGGTACGGAGTTGCGGGTAAAAGCTAGTCAAAAATACAAACGAATGAGTTGTTATATCAATTTTATTTTGTCACAATACTTTTATGCCTACAAGTTGTAAAATTTTAATTAACAAGGCACGCCTAGCCTAGCTACGGGATCTAACGTAGCTAATCAAAGCAGAGTTCACATTGTTGGATAATTATTAAAGCCACGACTTCAACTCTTCCAGGTTGCGATGCATTAACTTCTTACTTGAGCGGTCACAGTACATGCGGCCCTCAAAACAGAGGATGAATGTGGTGTAACCCTCAGCTTCACAACATTGTTGCTTTCTTTTTTCATCACTTTTGCAGTATTTGTTGCAGGCCGAGACAGATATGTCTTTTTGCAAAGTTGTCGTGTGTCTTCGAGAGCCCAGTTCTGTCGTATGGAACGATGGAGGTTGAGAATCCTGCATCCTAGCCGCTTTAGCCGTCTTAACCGTCTTCACCAGTTTTTCCTTCTTAGCCTTTCTTTTACCCCCCGAAGCCATTCCAGCCAGCACCAGTGATACCAGAACCAGCGCGAAGAGTGTCTTCTGAGCAATCATCTTGTTTGAACTGTTGAAATTGAGTGGAGGTTGGTTAAAGGAGGTAATAAACTGCGTTTATCAGGTCAATTATGCGCAAATTTAATTATTTGGAAAATTTACTAATTTCTAGGTTCGATAAAGGGTAATTAGGCATAAAAATGCAAAATAGGCATAAAGATAACATTCAGTCAGTACATATTATAGTCAATCATTAAATTCAGCCCACGCATGTCTTGGAAAATGCTTAGTCATGCTTTCTATTTATTTATTTGTCGTTTGTAGTTGAGGTGTGTGCACATTTCTTAAATTTAAATTTATTGAAAATGTCATTGGAAGTTCACTGTTATAATACATTAAAATTTATTTTTCCTGTTACTGTGAAGTGTTTAATGTCAACAACGTTTAGTGCACCCGCATACAAAGAGCAAATTTCCTGCTGTAAAGTTTACGAAGTAGTTGGAATACCAAACTCAAATAGAGATTTCTAAATTTTCTTTTCTTCTTTTATTTTGTCTTAAAAGAACCTCGAAGAAGCATTTTTAGCAGACATTATGATAGTGAAAGTTGGTAACTGGAAAATAACTTAATGCCGGCCATCGTCACTGAGACTTCAAAAAAGTCACAATATAAAAATAAGAACAAGAAATATATTATATTAATAACTAAATACACCTTAGGCCGCTTGCTGCATAGTAGCAGGGTCACTACTAACTATGATGATTGAGTCGTCGTCAACACACTGATTCTAAACAACACCCATGAGGATAGACTATACGTATATTACGATTTCACACGGTTATAATGATATCAAAAAGGTGCAGGTTCGGCATATCAGCCAAAATCTCGTTGGTAATAGACGACCAGTCACGCACACCTTCGGCAAATAATATAAACACACGTACTTAAAAGACAAAAATAACACCAAATGGTTAATAACAACGTTGCTTACCTGCTGATTGCAAATTTTCTTTTTGACAGCGGTTGATGGGGTTAATGTAGTTGATGATTATTCGACAAAGAATATAATTATACTTATACATCATGACACCCGACAGTCAGGGGTGATAACCTGATATTTGGATGTAATTCGTCAAAGTCAGGATCAGAAACTCTAAAACAGCTGTTCAAAAATCCTTCTTAGTTAGCATGTGGCGCCTTATAGACGTGATTATTACACCTTACGGCTTAATATATAACAAAAGACCTTGTTACATCCTTCCCGTCAATTGAAAAATAGAGTCTAATCATAGACAGATAGAATATATTATTTAATGCTCGTACACACGCACGTAAACAGCAAATAAAAAATACGATAAGAAAGCAATAGTACTCGGCTGTCTGTTGCCTTCACACTCTCTCTGGCATAAAAAATATACAGACAGATGGCAACGGGAGTGTGACAGCGATTTTAATTACATTATAATATAGTATGTCAAATCCCTCAACGTTATTTCACAAATCGAATCTAGATTTTTTCTTTAACAGGCTCGAAGGCTAGGTTATTTTTCTTAATAACAATAAGTAAACCTGTATTGCTTATTATAAGACTTAGTAACGTCTCACAGACGTCATGACTATTATTTTGAACTTTATGTCACCATGGCCTAAGTGTTACTTCGAGAGTGCGTTGAAACTACGTCGTCAATTAAAGGTTAAGTGTTTTTCATCTACATACTTATACCGACCGAGGTATAAACATTGAAAAAGTCCAGTAGAATTGTTTCAAGTATATTTCATGCATACTAATCGGCCATAATTTTGTCGAATCGTTTTTTTTAAGTACTCGATTAGACTAACAACAGCCAAAAATTTAAAGCATGCCTTATCATACGGCATTAATTTTATCTTTTATAAGCGTTTTTGAAACAATTAATAAATTATATAAATATACAGTAAATATACAAATATATATATAAGGTAGGGATTTGTAGAGTTCTGTAGTCTAACTAGGAACCCTTATAACTTCGCCATGTCCGTCTGTGCGTCCGCAGCTAAGCTCAGAGATTCTTAGTTCTAGAAATCAAAAATTTGGTATCAATATAAATAATAATAAATATCAGGAGACAAAGTCACACCAATTGACCTAGTCCCAAACTAAGCTCTAGGCTTGTACTATGGGTACTAGACAACGATATAAATACTTATATAGAGAAATATATACTTAAATACATAGAAAACATCCATGACTCAGGAACAAATATTCGCGCTCATCACACAAATGTCTGCCCTTACCGGGATTTGAACCCAGGACCTCTAGCTTCGTAGGCAGGGTCACTACCAACTAGGCCAGCGCGTCGTCGAATATACATATTAGTCACGCCGACTAAGTGATAAAATAAAAAGTAGGGAAAAGAAATCTCGTCTATCCCTTCGTGAGGGCTGTCGTTGGGTAGGTCTTCAAAAATATTGCGAGTTTCTCAAAACAATTTTTATTGTAAGTAGCCTACTTGGTTGCTAGTGGCCTACGAAGCTAGCGGTCCCGGGTTCGATCTTCAGTACAGAAAATACTCTGTGTGATGAGACTGATGAGCGCAAGTATTTGTTTTGGGGTCTTGGATATTTTCTACGGACTTATTTTAATATTTATTTCTCTGCATAGTTCTTGTTGATTATTACCTGTAGGACAAGTGGGAATTTGTGTGAAATTGTCCCCTGATATTAATTTATAATGTAATCTTTAGTCAGAGAACCGTAAAATTTTACGTGTTAAATCCAAAAGGTCAATCGAGCGGCAGACACAATTGGTTGCACAATGACTGAATCAGTTTATTGCGTCGCAGTCGTTCTTCTTCGTCAGGTCTGATTGATAAACGACGGCTGCGTCGCCACTTTGTGTTTGAATACTTAACAATGGCAGAGTTATTCACTGAAGATTTGACAAGGGCAACGGTTAAACTGTTGGAGGTAAAGAATACATTTTACGTATTGTAATTAGCATCCAAGTATCAAATATTATATCAAAACAGACGTGTTTTTTTTGATAGTTGCTGTTGGTGCTACACGAGAATTTTAAAATAACTATTAAATACTGTCGACCCCTATCTACAGGGCTGATATCTTTAAATCCAATCGATTTAAATACACTTGCATTAAGGTTTTAATTAATGTTAAGACCTACTCATCATCATCGGCCGCAAGACGTCCACTGCTGGACAAAGGCCTTCCCCAAGGTTTTCCACAACGATCGGTCCTCTGCTGCTGACATCCAGCGGTTTCCCGCGACCTTCATCAGATCGTCAGTCCACCTTGTGGAAGGCCTGCTGATACTTCGTCTCCCGGTTCGCAGTCGCCACTCTAGAACCTTCCCTCTCCAACGGCCATCGGGTCTACGAGCAATGTGCCCCGCCCACTGCCATTTAAGGTTTGCTATTCGGCCTTAAGGCATATTTTTTTTGTTAGTATTTGTATGGAGACCTTAATTTACAACTTAAGGTTTAATTTAAATCCACAGGTTGAAAAGTACCTATTGTAATTTTATAGATATGTATTGATATAAATTTAGAATCACTTATCATAATATAAAAAACACGGTTATAATTAATTGTATCACGAAAATATGACAATTATGACAGCAATTCAAAAATACGCTCTCCGAGTCCTATTTGGAACGTGGAAAGTCTCTCAAGGAGAGCTAAGGTAAACATTATCTTTGTAAAGACGCCTATTGTTTAAGTCACTCGGATATTACGAGGAAATTAGATCTTGGTACTTGGCCTATTCGGCGGGAAATCTAAACAGTGTCACGTGTGGCATAAAACGCCTTAGTCCTCGCCGAATTATGGTTTCACAATAAATATGATAAAAGATGGTTAAGGTTATGTCAAGTACCTATGCAATACCTAAGCATTCTGTAGGTACGACATACGACATAAAGAAATGTATTTTGATTTTTTACTCGTTCACAATATACACCTACATGTCAATTTCTACGGTTTTCGATCTTTAATACTGACGGAATATTACTACATACATACATTAAATCACGCCGGTTTCCCAGAGGGGTAGGCAGAGACCACTAAGAATATTACTACTTATTCTTCATTTTTTGTACTTCTAAAGTAAGTATACAACCTGTTTTTTAGTGCTGTAATTAAAAACTAAATAATAGATTAGTTCCATATTTAATTATTTTTTTCCATCCATTTAGGCGCGCTTAAATTGATATTATACGGTTTCGACAATGTCAAGGATATTGATTGTTTATTAGTTTGAGGTAATACGTAAATTAGCCGTGTTATATATTGTTAAGTATTCACGACTAATAACTTTGAAAATGTAACCCCACAATTCCCACAAATTTACGTATAATGTCAAATTGCTAAACTAGACTTGACGAAAAATTAAGTTGTGAGTGGGACTTGTGGACTTAAAACACTATAAAATAATACTTCACTTTCATAAAATGCCATCTACATTCATGTAAAGCTTGTCAAACAATATTAGGTAACTTAACACATTACATGTTTTAAATTATAATCGCATCGGTCTCTCAGCTCGCTCTTAGCATCAGGCAAGATCTTTATTAAATGCTAAGAATAATTATGACTTGCAAACCGTTTGTGATCCCATAATTCTCCGTGCACTCACTGAATTAATTATGTCAATATTAATTTTGCGGCAGCGCCGAGTGAAATATGAAAATTAACTGAAGTTTATCTTAGATTTAATAAATAAAAGCATTTATAGAAAAGATTATTGAAATGGTAGAGAATTATTTTGATGGAAACTTTTAGGCGTTCATCAGTAGTAGGTAAAATGAGGAAGACTTAGGTACTTTGGTAAAATATAAAGAACAATAGCTGCCTTAAAAAGAGAAAACTTTACTGTGTAGTTTCTTTTGCACAGAATCATCACAGCTCATCAAGACCAATCTAACGAATTCAAACCAGGAGGCTGTACGTTAAGTACAGGGGAGACCCGGTAGTCACCTGTAGTTACCTGTCCTTTACGTGCCTTTGAGTACTAAATTTCAGCCTGATTCGATAGTTGGAAGTGGGTTAAATTCGATCACAAGATTTAAAATAACCATAAAACAAACAATAGTAGATTGTTCAACAAGGGACTAAAATATGCCATAATTACACGAGTTTTTTTATAATTCGAGTGTCATTAATTATGGTTGTTTACTACACACACACACACACACTACTTTACACTCTTTACTTTTCACTTTGAATACGAGGAAAAAAAACAATCTATACAAAATTACAATATTTATTAAAATTACAATTTATATCAAGTCTAAAAACGAGATTCACGTTCGTTAAGTAAGTATTAATCACTTACCCTGTACTAACTTTCTGTAGCTCTGCCTTACCCCACTCTGGGAATGAAGGCGTGAAGGTATGTATGTATGTATGTATGTAATAGTATCACGACAAAAATATATTAAACAAGGCAAGTAGTTGACAATGATACGTCACACATCATATTTCTAGTTTAAACAGAAAGTGGATAGGAAATCGGCTTCCCAATTGCGCTTACCAATACCTTTTATTCACTACCTTAAAAAAGATTTCTCACACATCAAATAGGGTTTTTTGTCCCGAAAGTGAGAAGGCGTAAAAAGTCAGGTTAGACTGTAATTTCGTTTGCATACAATGATAATTCACGCCTTTATTTACGTACGTTCCTTTGTGTGATTTCTTTTGTCGTGGGTTTTTTATTTAGGGCTTTCAAGCGACACCCCTGTCTATTTGTGCCTTACTTAATGGAAAAATAGGCTCCAGTTTCGCCTCGGGGACCTGGATCGCGTGTAATGCTTTAGTGTTTAACCTCGTGACAGCCCGGGTAGTACGAGTATGTCACTTACAAAAGTATCATGCAACGTTATAGCCCCAGGGTTAAGATAATTAAATTCAAAAGTAAGTAAGTTTCTTGTTTTGTTTTGCGAGCTGCATTAATTAAATAACATTTGCATAAAGATATCTGACGTCTAAAAGCATATAGAAGCTCGAGATATTACGTAAAGTACGTGGTGATAGTCAATAAAGTGATTTAAACTAGCTAACACGGTCGTGTAAAACATTTAGTCGGTTATCTAATAGATAAGACATAGTTTGTTGAAAAATGTCTTTTCACTTCTCATGCTCTCAAAATGTCACTTTAGTCTCTGCACATCGGGACTAATGCTCCTTATTAATCTCTAGGGATTAAAGTTTTTTTTTTATTAACTTTGGAAATCCGTAAACAACCAATCACGGTGTTTGTGAATGGAGGATTAAGTATCGCCATTTTCAGTGATTGTGTATGGACCAATTTTAGGGCGTGGAAATAAACTCAAAATGTCCAATGTGCAAAATATAAAAAAAAAGATTTAATTTCGTTAAACACGATTAATTATTACAAATATGAATCCATTTAAATATAATAGGGATCAATTTATTTTAGTATGCATGATCCAAATAGTTTTCAAGTTTGTATCTTTTGGCTAAATATGCAAGGACTTGAAGTGACACTTTACAAAAAACAACCGTGAAATAAATTTGTTAGAAACTTTGTCACATATTTGCTAAATATTGTAATTTTGTATAGAGAGTCGCAATTTTTCCTTGGTGAAAAGTAGAGACTTTAACGCGAGACTAAACAACCATAATGACAGACGAACTATAGCCACTCTCGATCCCTCGCTCGCTCGGCGCTCGCGTGGCTAAACGTCTCGTCATTATGGCTTGTTTTAGTCCCTTGTTGAACAATCTACTATTATTTATAACTAAATTGGTTTATGATAAATATATAGGTTACACTCATACAAACTATTTGAATAATGCACGGTCAAGATATAACATTATCCCTTTTCCTCCACTTGCTACTACAAAAAATGATAAGTTTAAGTATGACAGAGTAAGCAAATTTCTAGATGAATATAATTAGTTTCGAGATGAAGATAAAGTTTTAGGTAATTCTGTAGTTCTTCTACCCCACTCTGGGATTACAGGCGTGAAGGTATGTATGTTAGATAAATCAATTCGTATGGAGCAGTTTCTGTCAAAGCTACGAGACTAATTGAAACAATTTTCTACCCTTACGAGTAACGTCCGGGTTCCATGGCAACTTTACGGTTTTGAGGAATGCTCCGCCGTTCGAAAAAGATTCCATATCTAAAGTTACTGGGTGAGTTGTACAATAAAACAAATTACTGTGAGTTCAAAGGTGGAGATGCCCACTTTAGCTTTTGCAGCAATGTCACCTTAAATTGAGTGAGAATTCTATTACAACCGTTTCGTAACCGGAACAAATTACTTATTACAATGTTGAACTGAAATATTTGCGTGCAAGCAATCACGTACTCGTACGAAAATTACATAAGTTTGCTCAAAGAAATCCCTTTTTACACATTAATATGTTTCTATATGAATCGGAATCACTTGAAATAAATTGCTTACTCGTACTGAATACAAGCATATTGTCACGCACGATCTTAGCAAGCGGTAATTATTGCAAGGCCTCTCATTTTCAATGTCTTACAATAAATTAATTGGGTTAATTCATTTACATATAAAATCATCTTTTGCATAATGTTTATAATACTGCCTGTTAATATGGAATTTTATTTCTATAACCTTTTGTAGTCCAAGAGCTAAATAAAGGCGTTAATCAAAGTCACAGTTGTGTATTTCGATTTTTAATTGGCAAAAGGTTCCAATTCCAACCCACAAAAGTTGACGTGGGCGTTAAGAGGATAAGATAAAAGCCACAGATAAAGGTGATATGTGACTCTTGTTCGGCGCACGTCCATAGATTCTGTTTATTTTAACTCCGGAGCGGACAAACAACTTTTCCAACCCTTGTCTCTAAGTTACGAACTGCGATTTTCATAAATTCGTCACGTTATTGTTGTGTCACAAATAACAAATAGCTATTTGGATTGGGGATCAGAATCCAAATTCTAGTGTTTTTCTTGCGACATTTTCATCGAAACTATTTTTATTTGGATTCGTTTTCGCTATTGCCACTTGTTTTTGTTTGCCAGTGTGACCATGAAAACGATAGTGGAGTTGTTTAAAGTGTTGGATTTGAATCTCAGAGTTTCATGTTTACATTAATATATTGGGTGCAATTGATCACTTTTACCCCTTGATTAATAATCTTATTTACGCACTTGTGCTGGAAGTCATTTTTTTCATGCATGCTTGATTCATATTCAAACTCAAAGTTTAAAATATTTATTTAGTAAATTATCGATAATATGGAATCAATATACTTGAGGTTCGGACTATATGAGTAGTGGGTACGTCAATGGCTGAATGCGAGCACGAGGTATTTATTTTTACGTAACGCATTGAAAGAATGTTGTGATGTTCTTTGGTTGTTTATAGAGAAACACTGTTCTAAAAGAAGTTTCTAACGCAACTTTTAGAATTTATGTGACATAGTTGACGTTATCTAAGATCTTACCCGACTTAAACCTAGAAGTTCTTTCTTCTGAGTTGCAAGTTTAAAATATCTGTTGTATTCTTTGAAATGTTGTTACTTATACGGTGCGGTACGCGACTACTAAATGTAGCTAAAATTAAATCAAGGCGAAGTTTGATTTCAAGACATCCCAAAGACTAAGGAAAGAGGTCTGAAAAATATGTTTTTGACTTCCGTGTTAAAATAATTGAAATTTAGTAAAATTTAAAAGTTTCAATTACTGTAATAAATATATATTTGAGCACATAAAAAAAAAACCGTATTTAATGCTAACATTAAAGTACAACCATAGATACAGGTTTACCTGATATGCCATTTTATTTTTTTAGAGAAGCATTTTATTTAATGCTGTTTGTCATCCTCCTGACAACCAGACGTCAAAGGGTCGTCCCGAGGTTAAACCAAAAGCAATAAATTAGCACGATTCTAAAATAATTAACAAACAAAAACCAGACAGATTCACAGTCTGTTATTATCAACTGGTGCCGTCAGTGTGTTAATTAACCGAATGATGACGCAAAGAAAATATAAGAACTATGTGTTTAAGGGTATATTATATGCTACTTCAAAATAACCGTACCGTACCTTTTCTTTCAAATTGTTACGTACGAGTATAGAGTTTTCCTAAAATGCAATCTCATCAGTTGTTATTTTTTTGTTTAAATCTTTAATATGAACTTCGACAATCAAATGGCTGATCTCTCATACAAACTTCCAACCATTTTTAAATCCCATAGTGGTAGATATTACAAAAACTTATTACTTTCGAATTTATACCCACTTTTCAGTCTTTTCACCTCCTTAAGAGATGTGATCCCAAAAAATCCTTTCTTAATGCATTTCTATGATGGTAGCGAAGAACGATTCTATCCGAATTTAAAGTTACTCGGACTCTTGAAATAAAGGAAACGTCGAGGTGGGTATATCAAGAACGTTATACGAACAGGAACCTATATTTTTGGTTTGGTATTTTAATAGTTATGTAATCATGGTATATGTCTGTTACAACATAAAATACCGGGGGTAAAACTAAAAAAAAATACTTCATCTACAATCATCAACCCCTCCAAGCTCTTGCACTTCTTTATTGGTAAACGAACTTTATGAATATTTATATATAATCTATTAGAATGTATATACAAGTAAATTTTTCTACGGGCGATCCATTTTACAAGCAGCCTATTTAAGTCACTGGCGTTGGCGGCTTTACCTCGAAATCCTTACCTAAGCCGATTGGATTTACGTCCTGGAGCACCACTTATATCCATCCTTACCTATAAAACTTGACAGGCATTCCACAGACCACTGAACAAAGCTGATCATGTTCTCCCATTTACATGGCCACTAATGCCTATTGATTCCCAAGTGGCCATTATCGTGTTTGATTACCGAGTAATCTGGTTAACCGGGAGTGTATAACCGCTAATATAGTTTAGGCATGTTGACACACCCGGTCGATAACTAACTTGATTAATATTACCTAAATCATATGTTCATACTAACGTTTAAAGTTCATTCCACCACCTTACTTGTCTTATTTAGTAAATATTTTTTCACTTCTCATGATCTTAAAATGTTACTTTAGTCTCTGTGTATCGGGACTAAAGCTCCTTTTTAATCTCTAGGGATTCAAGTATTATTTTATTAATTTACTTTGGAAACCCCTAAACATGCAATCACGGTGTTTGTGAATGGAGGATTATCGCCATTTTCAGTGATTTTGCATAGACAATTTTTAGGGCGTGAAAATAACCGCAAAAATATAATAAAAAATGATTAAATTTCGTGAAACACGATTAATGATTACGAATATGAATCTATTTAATATTATCAAGGATGAATTCATTTTATAATGCATGGTCCAATTAGTTTTAAAATAGTATTCAAGTTTGAACCTGTTGGCTAAATATGTAAACAATTAAAGCAGCACTTCACACCAAAAAAAAACATAAAAACCCGCGGCACAAATTTTTTAGAAACTGTCTTATAATCTATATTGTAATTTTGTATAAGTACCTATTTAGAACGTCGTCAGTGCCGGATTGAGCAAGCACGGGGTCCGTAGCAAATTCTATAAAGAGACCCCTGGTTTGTTTTAGGTTACAGGTTGAGGCGGGCTCTTTTCCGCAACTGGGCGACGTAGTTATGCGCCTATTTTGCGTGGGGGTTTGTTTTAGGTTATTATGCTGAAGAAAATCGACTGGATTATTCATATATCAGCATACTGATGTAAGTACTAAAACAGGAGAATGTAGACTAGCATTTTAGAGGTTGGGCGTGGGTGTGCGGGGCCCGTAACATGTGCTACTCTTGCTACGTCGCTAATCCGGCACTGAAGGTCTTTTTTTTCTTCTCATTCAAAGTGAAAAGTAGAGTGTTTAACGCGAGACTAAACAACCATAATGACACCCGAATTATAGCCATAAACATCTCGTGTCATTGTCTTGTTTTAGTCCCTTATTGAACAATCTACTATTACTCGTATAACCTCAAAATCCATGTTAATAATGACACTAAAGACCATATTTTGCTCATAATTTTCCCGATTTTATAGTTTTTTTTAAAGGAAAAAGGAGCACTATGAAATTATACAAGTTTTTATTTAATAAGACGAGTAAGATGTAACGGTCTGTACATATAATATTAAACCGAGTACTTAATAATCTCTGAAATCTGAAACCTGGGCAGATATTCTCCACAGTAAAACCTTATTGCTTTCGATGTGTTAATATTGACGACGTTTTGATGGATCTTACGAGTATTGACTTGACACTAATTCCGACCGAGATTGGTTTTACAATACAATCACACGTCAAAGGCTTTACCTACAATAGAAGCCCTGACGGGTTATTATGTAGTTATGCAGTTGATTTTACGGCGAGCGTAAAGGACAGAGCTAGAGCAGTTATATAGCTCTGTCCTTTTCTCTAAGCGTAAATTGAACTGCATAGCTATGTCGTAATAACCCCGCAGAGGTGTTATTTTCTTAGAAACGGCTCTATGTCGAACGGCCGACCGAGTGAGCGAAATCATACGAGCGCGCTCAATGAACGAGTAAAGTGGATAAACTAAGAATGCATGCCCTTAAGTGTGGTTTTTACGCTGATGGGACAAATTGAACTTACCGATTATAGGGGTATAGTTATTTTTGGTGCGTTAAGTTCAAGAGCGAGTGGTTATAGAGACTCACCTACCTGATTAGTGGTTTAATATGTCGGTTATTTGATATTTTTTACATACCTACCTACTTATTTCAACTAAGGGAGTTCATAACCCTTTGGGCTTAAAATAAGATAAGATAAGATGAGATTTATTTATTTGTAATAATCATACATAGTCAGTTTTACATTAGTGTAGGTGTACGATAATATCAGATTCAATAACATATACACTAGCTCTCACTATGAATATAATTGCATTATGTCATTGGATTAATTGATTAAGTTACAATTGTGAATTATATTTTTAAGTTATGTGTGTGTTATTACCGAATAGGACGGTTAATTAAACCGGAAATGTATTATAATAAAATAGGTAGCTTGAGTATAATTTAATATCAAGGTACAATTGATTGTAGGGGAGATACGCCATGAAACGGACGTTTAACTTTGAAGTAAGATTACATACTGTAGTTAAAAACTTACGAACTCGTTCACTATCCTTAAGGAATTCGGATATACTATTGTATAATTATTAATACATCATATTTAATAAAAATTCAATTTATTGTAAGAAATATTATAAATTATTTTATCTCAATTACGTCCGTTTCATAACACAGGTAGCATTGAATAGGACAATGGGTGTCTTGAAACGGACTAGGAACCAATGCCATACTTTGAGTCTCATGAATAATCAATGTTTCACAAATTCTTTGCTTTTACACAATAACATTAATTTAAATACGTCAAACATTTGGGTACAACATAAACTGAGATCATAAAATAAACAATTACAAAAAAACAACATAAAATAATTAAACTTTCAACTTCTTAGTTTTAGTTTCAATTTGGCAACAATAAAAGTAGATATTGTTTTTTTTTTACACAATAATACTTATCAAACACTTTGGTTGAACTCAAACTGAGATCATATAATTAAAAATTACATAAATACAACATTAAATAATTAGACTCTCAACTTCTTAGTCCGTTTCAACGCGACGGTACCTGTCCGATTCATTGCGAATCTAACCTAAAAACATTTTAGCCAAATTCCAAATAGTGAAGTATTGATAAGATTACAACACACCGTTCCGTATTTTCTTGAGAATATGTCACAACAAGTACAACCAATATAATTGTAGCTTGAGTTTTTATCGAATTTTAAATCAGTTTGCAAATATACGATATTTTATACAAAACTCATGCAGTTGGGTGAATCAACTTTTAAATATCCACATGACGAAATTGTGTACTTTTATATTTTTGTCTCATTTTCTATATTTAAATATTTTATTTAAAAGATAATTTTCTCTAGTTTACGATTATGTACAGAGCAGAGCACTTTTTTGTACGAATTTAGTGTATTTGACTAAAAAATGTTCACCAGCCCAAATCTACTGTCCCCTGGACAACTATTTAAAAGTGTTTTTTAACAAACCAGACATCAATTATTGTGAATACAGTTATTTTCCCTACATTGATTAAACAATACAATTTCATGTTTTATCTAAATATATCTAAATATCTCCTTGAATTTCACAATATTTCCCATAATCAAGTCCCCAGGACAACTGTCACTTCACAGAATCGAAATTTGTCAATAAAAACGTTATAAAGAAATAGTAATGTAACAAAATTCCTCCTGATACTTTGTTTTTTATGTTATTGTATATTTAAACCTTTATTAACTATTCTGAAAGTTAAAAAGAAAGAAATAATAACAAACTAGTGGTTTACAATTCAGGGACAACGTAGTTGTCCGTTGTCCCATGGACATATTTGGTTGTCTGAAGGACATTTTAGAACCAAAAAATCTTAAGGGAAGGTACTTAATAAAACATGTTAGATAAAGTATTAGGAAGTAGTTTTAATGTTTTAGCACACCGAACAACAAAAATATAAAAATTCCTTATCACATAGTTTTTGTCCAAGGGACAACCAAAATGTCCCAAGGACAACCAAATTAGTTGTCCAAGTGACTAGTTGTCCGAGGGACTTTTCTAAAACTTTGAGCCGTATAATAAATATTAATGTTTTTTTGTGGTTTATAATAGAATCTAGTATGACATAATTTATTCAAATATGTTAAGTACTTACGATTTTTTGCCGGTGGTCCGATGGACAGACAATAAAGCCACCCCACACTCTTCAACAGTGCTCGACCGACTGACGCCGCGAGTACCGTGTATTCAAAATTGCGGCTAGGCCTATCAGATTACCAGGAAGTTTAGCTTGTAGTCAACTGCCTTACTACGCCATCTACATTTAGATTCCGTAACTTATTTATGGTTGTCCGATGGACCTGCATGAAGTGGATAAGTTCAAGGGACAAAATTAAAATTCAAGAAATTTATAAACGGTGTAATGCAAATATAAGAAATCGGTGTTTTATTGATTATACTTATCCATAAAAATGATTATGAGTATAAATATCAATCCCACAATAGTATTTTTTTTCGTGATACAGAGTTTTATAGTGTACCGTCGCAAAGGGACAATTTGCCTTACTATGAAAAACCACCTTTTAGTCTTTCGGACAACCATTAAAAAACGGGTAAATTGTTAAAAACAATTCAATGTTTCGTGATGAACTGTTACATAATATTAATGGGAACAGAATCCAATGCAAATAAAGTTCATTACCTTTATATAAATTTGTAATATCGATCAGGGACTCGGTACGTCTGATGTTGAACACTTAAAAGTTGATTCACCCAGTTCAACAACGTGCGAAAAAGTGAACAAAATAATGCCTGCCGGGATCTGTCATAAATGTGGGTTTGTCTATGGTCATCAGTGTTGCCAACCACCAAAAGACATGAATATTTTCGTTCAGATTTTTTCATGATATCAATAGTGTCCGTTTCATAACGCGTCCGTTTCATTGCGTATTCCCCCTACTTTTCATATTTCAATGAATCTCTAATGGAAAGAACGAAAGCTACAGTGAAATGAAACGCATTTTCCAATAACGGAGTTATTATTTTCTGATTGAATGATAACAAAAGTGCCTTGTCGATAAGCTTCGTAATAAGGAAGCGTTGTTGATGCGGTCAAATTGAGCGGAAAGTAATAAACAATTTATTATAAGAACTTTTTGGTCTTCTTCTCAAATGGTGTATTGTCTTTAATAAGAAATCAAACTTCTTCTTTCCAAAGAAGACCAATGTTGAAAAGCATCGCATGATAGTCGCCGGTAGTTCCTTTTGCTAAACCATATTATTACTTATAAGATTAATAATATTTAATTAGCACACCATAACATATGCTGCAATGACAATTACTCCAATTTGTAAAAGAAAAATGTTTTATGAATAAAAAATATTTAATAGTGAATGTTTGTAAACTGAATAAAAGACAAAAAAGGTTTTTTATGCTTCAACGACTTTAGTTAATCGCTGCTTATCCTATAATGTAGGTACTCTTTAGTTAGATACTGTAGTCACATTGTTGATGGGTATCAAATAATTGTGTACCCTTCGAATTACCGCATCTATGATAATTTACTGTGAGGTAATGTCACAATTTTGTATCCATACTTTAAAATGCACTTACGAATGAATACACCAAGCGATAATCAATCTTCAAAGGAAGACTTAAGGACGGTATCAAATATGTTTGTCAGTGTATGGATGACATGTTTACGTTTAATCAATCAGGTCTTTAGTCGTCAACCTTGGAGCGGTTACTTTACTTGGTGTTTGATTTGCCAGTAAGTAATACACGTTAACGAAAAGGTTTTAAAAAAGTGTGAAAACGTATAAGCGGATGTTGAGGTATAATTTATTGGCTAAAGCTAGTGGTTGTTTTATGAATTTCACTTGCATTTCACCATATTTATAACGGATATTTTTATCGGCCTGTCTGAAGTGACGCAGGTAGAGCGACGCTTAGAGCGAATGCGAATAAAAAGGAATGCAACCAATCATATACTGTTTTCAATTTACCTTGGTTTTTTACTGACGTAATTGGTGTTCTCCACCGTTACTACTTCACCCTGTCTGTGAAGAGCGTGCCCTAATGGGGCTGAGCTCTCAGAATAATCGGCCGGTCTCAGCCAGTCTGGGTAATTGAGGACTAAGGATTTGGATCCCGGGTGTCGATGCCATCTTCTACATTGGGAAGAGGCGTCTAGCGGGCTGCTCTTGGAGGCGATTTTTTCTGTGAGTGGCA
This sequence comes from Acleris emargana, assembly GCA_927399475.2. Taxonomy (NCBI): domain Eukaryota; kingdom Metazoa; phylum Arthropoda; class Insecta; order Lepidoptera; family Tortricidae; genus Acleris; species Acleris emargana. The sequence goes on from OV656851.1 coordinate 11,303,828, forward strand.
ACTCTGCCACTCAGTTTTCCGGAACGCTTGCCCAAAATGGCCATCTGTAAAGGATTGAAAGGGGTAGACCAAGGTTAAGGGTGATAAATGTGATAATGAGCTTTATTGAAATAACGTTGAGTCACGATTTTTTTTCTAAATTTGCTTTAAGGTCCGTCTAGAACTTTTAAAGCTTCTAGTAGCAAAATAAGATCATAGCAATGTAATTTTAGGTTCAAAGACCAAATGTGTAAAATATTTCTGCTACTCGTATTCCGGTATAAAATACAACTATTTAGAGGTTCACTGTCAGAATGTTCCCGTTCCATGGCAACCACATTTTACGATGGGCGAAATGTCTCTCGTTTCGAGAAAATTTACTCGGCTGAGTCGGGGATGCTCATTTATGCGAGTGCTGATTACGCAAAATACTTTAATAAAGAACGAAAGGAAAAGAGAGACATAAGTATAATAATGTTGAAAAACAATCAATACTGTTGAGTAAGTAAAGGATGAATTAAAACCCTGAAGACTTCCCAATGCCAATAGCAAATAATAATATATCCGTTTACCATTTTCCCAAACTTTGCAGTGTAAATAAACCATTCTGAAATAAGGGCACAAAGAAACTTTAGCCTACATGCTCATTTAGCACTTAGCTGGTTATTAGCTAAAAGGTGTAAATATTACAGTATCTAGAGAAAACGTTAAAAAACGCAAACGTTAAATTTACTAAATTACATTGATTTTATGTAGGTGTCGTAAAAATTCAACATTTTAGCATGTGGCAAATTTGAACATGAAAATTTTGTATCCGCTTTATAACCTCATAAAGCGTATTCACATTCAGCATACACACTCTTAGATTTGGATAAAGAAGGTGTTGAAGTCCCGGATTAGTCTTTATGTCGCGAGTGTTTAAATTATTTATTACAGAGTCCGGGAAGCAACTTCTTCGTTCGAGCTTATATGACCATTAATGGATGTTACCTTAAATATTTACCTTGTCCTTGCCGGCCACCGTGAATTATAAATATTGAATATAAATATTGAACTTGATCTCTTATTTTTTGGAAAATAATACGAATATTTCCATTCAGGTTTGAGGGAAATAGTACATTACTGTAGAAGCCGGAAAGCAACTCTCCTCCCCGTAGGTAAATTTAACAGGTTTTTAAAACATGCACATTGAATGCCGATAAACAGTGGCCAGCAATAGATTTTCATACAAACTTCCCGGCCTACGCAGGCAAAAATTGGTCAAGGTGGTGCAGGCAGAAGTGGCGTGAAAAATAAATGTTAATACAAATAATTCAAAGCACGGTTTAGAAAAAATATATCCTACATCTCTCTTTCTTATTAACGTGAAAAAAGTAACTGTTTAATTTCAACTTGATAAAACAGAGATTTATGGCCTAGTTGCCCTGCCACTAACCGCGATAGCGGAGAAGGGTAAAAAACAGACGTATAAATGCAAATCCAATGTTAATTCTGGGGTGAAATACGGAGCCGCGGCTCTTGGCCTGGAACGTGGCTTCTTAACAATTTCAATGATTATTAATAAGTTTGGTTTAAATATATGCTGTTATTACTCATGAAATTATGTGACATTTAATAATGCTACTTAGCTTTTAGTCACCACTTTGTCAACATGTCTTAAAATAATTTTTATGTAACACCATGTATGAAAAAAGTTTTGTTCGATTTGTCACTTTTCTAATATAGATCAGGATGGATGGTCTTGGATTGTCTCGAAGAGAGATATGGGATCGATTGTTTTTTTTTAACCAAACCTAACGATTTTGTCACAGGCTCTAAATTTTGTAACTGTCAATTTAAAAAAGTACAACTGGAACCCTTGCAAACCCACACAAACTGTCTTTTGGAGGCCTAACCTAACTAAGTTTAATTTCACGTGGCGGCAAGGGTTTCAGTAGCTGCCCTTACTGATCCATCTCAACTCTCCTTTACCTTACCTAATATTACAGCAATGGAACATTGGTAAAGGCAGATTTTATCATTTACATTTTAATATACGATTAGTATTTTCCGTGTAATGTAAGGATTGTCCATGTTAGAACTATCCATATTTGTACAGACTTATTTTAAAACATTAAATGATATATCACTTTTACCTTAAATTTCGGTTTTATGGGAACACATTCCTGGCGAGTGCTTTTTCATTAACACGCAAGATATTTTGTTAGTGAATCAAACCGTTTAGGAAAAACCGGGTTAGTGATAGTCAGTCTGGAGCAGATACAAAGATTCCGCACCTACATCCTTTTTATATAAATTAAAAATTCAAATTTCAAAATAAAGTTTTTTTATGGCATGGAGAAGGTTCGCCCCAAAGCACACAGTCTACGGTCTTTCCGTCGTTGGATATCATATTCGCAAAACATGATATTCTCAAAATATCATACAAACATAACATCACATTAGCAAAATATAATTATTAGTAAGACGATTATTAAAAAAAAGTTTAGAAGCTACACAATGCGATACACATCTACAGGACATCTAAGTAAACAAGCCCAGTCATTTAACTGTCATATTAAATATGCGTCCACAACTAAAATTAATTTTAAAAGAACACTACGCAAATATTTGTTAAACAACAGTAACTACTTTATTCCTATGTTTAGGTTTCCGCCATTGTTTTGGATGACCACATTTTTTACCACTTCCTTCCTTCATGAACACTGAAGCATGCAAAACTAAGCTGACTAAGGAAGTAGCATAAACTTTATCACGCCTAACGACTGAACTCAGTTAGCTGGTAATTACATAGCTTGAGCTATCTGGCACGAAATCTGACGAAGGCATGAGCCAGGTCAGGGTTGAAAACTAGATATATAGGTAGCTATCTGAAATTGACACCTGAGGTCGGATGAATTTTATTTTTACTTACATTAATTATACATCATTACCAAATCTGTAATCTATTTTTCTTCTCCTTCCTCTCTGTAAATCAAATTTGATGTTTTAAAAGTTGTTGTGTAAGATAGAAAATTGGCTTCAGCACAGCACAGTATGTTTTTAAATGTAGGGTTTTTGATATCGTCGTCGGTGACACTGCAAAACCGCGTAAGTAACATTTTTAATAAGAAGCAAAATGCACCTTTTTAATAACACAGTAAGATTTATTTTGCTCTATCATAAATTTGTTAGTTACGCGGTCTTGCAGTATCACCGACGATATACGAGTATGTATCCTATTATACTTTTATTAATAGTTGATAAATCCAAATCGAGAGGGATTTAATGTTAAGTTGGCAGGAACTTTTCCTACCTTTCGTGATTCCGGGAATGCCCTCAAAAAGGGATATAAATTTTTTCTAGGGAAAACGGATACCTACCTACTTGTTATATCCCCTGTGGAAATATCTCCGCCAATTATAAAGTTGAAAAGGTAAATTATGTATTATTTCCAGGTTTGAGGTTCTATTGAAATTGACGAAGTTTTAAATAGGTAACGTATATTGTCCTTTGAAGTGTAATATTATTTTTTAAATTAACCCTATTATTTTAACTTAATTATACCTACAATGCTGTGCCTCTGGCATTGCTAGTGATTGTGGGTGATGGTGACCTGACGATGGCTTGCTATCAGATGATCCGTCTGCTCGTTTACCTTCTACGGCTATGCAAAAATAATTGGTCCTTAAAAAGTATGTCGAGAGATTCGTGTAGTGGTCAAGCCCATTGTTACTTCCGTATACGCTTTAAAAAGCTTTTAAATCATATCAATAAAGGGTGGGTAAGTTTTATAACAACTCGACCTAGGTAATTACTTCGCTTTTCAGTGTTTAGTACCTACTTATTATTAGTCTTTCGAAACATCCTTCAGAGAACTATCCTTTATTGTCATATATGTAGACTATTATAAAAAAATCGTCATTATTTCAGGAATTTAAATTCAAACTGAGTTTTATATAATCTCTACACAATTTTGAGCATGGGTATGAAAGGTTTTTCTCTATTGTTTTTGCCGTATTTAAAAATCTACTACTGTCGAATCCATCATATTTCGACAAAGATGCACATGTCAGTTAAAAATGTTATAAATAAATAAGACTGCCTAACAACACGTTCACATAGGGCTCTTGGGAATAAATTGGCTTCCTAACCCTTCTTGAATTGAATGTCAGCTCCGCGATTCGAGGTTGCCGCGAGAGATACGAGTATGTCAACTAAACAGTTCACATTTTCCAACATCTTCATGTTTTCCTGAATCAAATTTGAATATGTCACTTTCAGGTTATGCGTACACTGATTATGTTTACTTTTCTCATTTAAACAAAATAGGAATCCTTATCTTATCTTATCTTATCTTACAGATTGGCCCATTCGGATACACTTCGACCCTTTGGGATCTCACTCTCAGCTGTTCGAATGTGCAGGTTTCCTCACGATGTTTTCCTTCACCGTAAGAGCATCGGGTAATGCACTTAAGTTAGAAAAACTGATTGGTACATGGTGACCGCGGTGTTCGAACTCATTGGCTTACGATCACGCCCTTAAATGAAAGGAAAAGTAAAGGATATTTTAAGGCTTAAATAGGAACCCTTAAAACATACCATTAAGAAAACATTTTTTGTTTTCCAAATTTAAAAAGAAAATGGTAGAAATTTTGATGTCTTGAATTTATCAACTAGGTACAGTTTATTCTTTCTAGACCTAAATTTAGCAGGAACAAACTTTAATTTCAGACAAGGTAAACATATTGCAACGCTTCAAAGGATAACACTTAAACGTTAGAAGTAAAGATTTGGATGTAAAAATTTACATTTTGTAACCCATATGAATAACCTATACTTCATTTGAGTTTATAAGTTTCAGTTACGTAACCACCAGTATCAGTATCTAAGTGCCTTTTCCAACTGCTCAATTATTATTTTTCACTTAAGACTCGCGATAGCCGCGATAACGTCACGAGTACCTTTAGGCATTTAAGACGCTGACGTTCTTGCCTTGCCTTTAACGTGCCGTCTCTTTGTAGACTTAATTAAGTCAAGCCATAAGATGTCAGTATTCATTTAAATTTGCCTAAAGGAGGGATCCTTCTATTTGTGGAAATGGATCCAGAAATATTTCAAGTTAGTAACATTTACGGAGCACCTTCTATTTATTCAAATTTTTGATAATAATTGTTACACGTCGCACTTTGAAACAAGAGACGCCTGCTGAGGATAAGCGCCGCAAGAAACTTAACGGTTTGTAGTTCGATCTGATCAATTTTCCATCAACATTTTAATTTGTTTAGGAAACCGAAAATGTATCAAGAGCCCATTGCGAGATTTGCGAGTATTTCGGTAAATGTTTACGCTGATCCACAGACGTAAACTCCGGTTTTTTATGCGTGTAATCGATTAGAAGAGCACGTGGATTGAAGCTTTAGGTAATACAGTTTGTTCGTTATAAACGCGCGTGTTTATTTAACTCGAATAGTTAAAACCATCAAAATATGCGTGAATTTTGAGTGGAAAGAATGTTTAGCCTGCCCAAGAACACTTCATTTCCGTTAGATACAGGTGTTAAATTTAAATGTTGTACTGTCGAAGTTGAAAAATGATGCTGTGGATTTCAGAGTGGAATAAACTATTACACTGTGGACCGATCTTTATGACTTCCTTAGTATACAGCCGACCTCCGTTACAGATACTATTTCTGAAATACGACTTCCTATTGTTTTGACAACAATAAAGGTTTGATATTTGGTTGTGTATATAATAGGTAGAAATGTCGTAAATTTACAGATTTATAGGTGTTTATTAACCAATATATTATTTGTTAGTAAGTCTCTCTCAGGTTACAGTGACAAGTTCAAACTCCAACTTTCAGTATTCCGTTTACAGGGTCTTTTCTTAATATAAATCGGCAATCTTCGTTTTTCTATGATACACGAGTGACAAATATACTGTCAGTTGCGAGTGCAAGCGTGACAGAGATTGACAGCCGAACGCTATTAAGAAGCTGGGAATACTGTGATTATTATGACACACAATACCTTTGAGTATAAAGTGTCATAATGTGTCAACATGACAATTAAAAACTATAATTATATATCGTTTAACTGGAACTGCTAACTATACTTTCAAAATTATAACTAGCACTTATTATGATGACAAACGAATTAAACTGTAAATAACGGAACTTGAATTTTATGGAAGACAATATATAGAACCCTTAATTTTACTGAACATGATTTAATATTTTTTAAACCTGATCTATCACACTCTTATAAGGTACGAGTGAAATAATCTCATCGGAATACCAGGTTAATCCTAGATACTGGGAACCAATGCCCAAAGTTTGCTATTTGACAGTAAAGATATCCCATCAGAGCCCTTAGGACACAGATGTTCAAGCACAAAGGTTCCGCTTGATGGCCGACAATAAGATAAAACCAATAGTTTCAACGTTAATTCTCAGATACGGCACTACAAAGGTTTAATCCAACAAACTATAACCAACCTCAACCTCCCACGTTTAGAATCTATTATCACCTAAACGTATCAGACATTTCCACTTTCTCTATACGGAATCAGTCAGGCTCTTTGCAATTCTATGCCTATGAAGTTAGGTTGCAGGTTTCGTTAATATAAACTTATCTCACAGTTGTTAATTTGTAATTTATCTGAAGATATGGCTCGTTTCTGGCCCCTGGGGGATTTTGCATACATTAAGAAGCTAGGAATGTTATTGAGCTACTGCGAATTTATCCTTACATACACTCAATATATAAAAGAGCTATTTATGACAGCTTTTACAGTTAAAATATTTTTAAATATCATAATGAAATTAAACCTTACCTTACCTTATTAACAAGTATATATTGGTCTGTCTGTTTTTTGTTTTTTTTTTTTCATACTTAAATGTACATACCTCGTTTTTTTTTACCCGCAAGCTTGGAATAAAATATTTTTTATAACTTTTTGAATTAAGTCCTTTTTGAGTTTTAAACTTAACAGATTAATGGCCTGCGCTTGATATAAATAAGCTTTCAAGCTTTTCTTATTTTGTTTGTAAAGCTCTTGTTCTTGATTTATTTATTTAATAGACAGAAATTTAAGTAATTGACGTAGATTAAGCTAATGACCTAAATTGTAGTTTTAAGTGTCTTTCAGCAGGTCGTTTGGTTATAAACGCTAATTACGCTGTTAGACAAAATTGGGCTTTCATGAATGATTTAAAACTTAACATAATAATTAATTTAAATTTTATGCATTTGTACAGTCAGCTGCAGAGAAAAGTATACCCCCCGTCCTGGTAAGGATTGTTTTTTTTCGAAAACCTGTGGTTAGATTTAAATGATTTTGAGTTTATGTCTAGACAATAGTAAAATCTTCAATTCACCGAAAAATCATATAAATTTAACCACAGGTTTTTGAAAAAAATCGATCCTTATCGAGGGATGTATCGGGGGGGGTATCCTTTTCTCTGCAACTGACTGTACATTTTTTTGTGGTGTTCAATATAGGAGTAAAATATTGGTGTTGAATCGTAAGTATTATGTGTATCTGATATTGTTCACAAAACAGCGTATACGGTTCTTATTTTACTTCAAAGCATTTAAGAACCTATTAAAACATTACGTTGATGATTTTTATAGTTCCGTTAAAACACTCGTATATCCGTCGACTAGCTTGTAAACTGAATGAATTACAGAACTGAAATTTGTATATTTCATGTAAAAAATTGAATCGGTTCAATAAAAAAGTCTCAGTATTTAAATTTCAGATATTTAAAGTATTAGTAACCGCTACTCGATTAAATACGTTTGAAAAACTAGATGAACCCATCGTGGATTAAATTAAAGCTGAAAATTTACTCGCACAAAGAACTTAAAACATCTTTCTAAGTGTTTTAATTTTGTCACACTATTTATTATAGTCAAACTGGCAAAATGACAGACTTTAAAAATTTCGTTTTGTAAGCCAAACTAATCTTGACTTATGGTTGACTAAATAATCACATAACAAACTATCTATCTCTAATCCAATATTAAATACTAAATAATCATCATTATACGACCGATAAGTCGGCAACCAATTATGAAACATTAAAGTTAAGATGGTGTTATTATTTTATTCTTCCTTATTACTATCACTTTCTCCCGGAAGCCCTCCACTCCGGGTCGTGACGGAAATAATCCGGATGAGCCGATTTTTATTAAAAACCCCTTTCCTTAACCGCTACAATTTCCTCGTGATATTAAAAATACGCTACTATATCTATAGATTGTCCCGCACAACGTGTGGGTACGCCGAGCTTCAGAGTTGGTATTTTCAACTTACTGAAATAACTTTTATATTAGACATTTGTAAAAAACCGGCCAAGTGCGAGTTGAACTCTGAAGCGTTCCGTAATATTTTTTTGATAGATTTTTTATATGTTTTCTTGTAATCTTCAAGCAATGAACTAAATTTAGTCTTTTTTTTTTAATTGGCTCAGTAGTTTTGCAGACTCTATTCTACTTGGTAAAACCGTCTTGCTTTTGGACATGTAGGTACTACCAAAAACAAAACGAAACTCAGTTACACGCTGGAAATTGCTTACCCTACGAAGTATGAAGTATGTTTGTCGTTGCCTATAGTTTGGGACTAGGTTCATTTGTGTAAGAGTGTCCAATTGTGTTTCAAGATTGTGTAAAAACTTCCCGTTTTAATAAGCAAGTGAAGTGCCACCATTACATCCAGGACTAGACGAATATACGACGTACGCGCGATGATAGGATGTCGACGCGCTGGCCTAGTTGGTAGTGACCCTGCCTACGAAGCTAGCGGTCCTGGTTTCAAATCCCGGTAAGGGCAGATATTTGTGTGATGAGCGCGAATATTTGTTCCTGAGTCATGGATGTTTACTATGTATTTAAGTATACATTTCTCTATATAAGTATTTATATCGTTGTCTAGTACCCATAATACAAACCTAGAGCTTAAATTGGGACTAGGTCAATTGGTGTGACATTGTCCCTGATATTTATTTATTTATTATATAATTAAAATGGAATTAGTTTCCACTTAAACCTAATCTTTACAAGTTTTGTAGGGTTCCGTACATACAAAGCGGTAAAAAGGAACCTTTATTTAATGATGCCATACACGCAATAGACGCGTAAAAGGCAAAACAATACTTACTGTAAAAAAGCAAGGTTAACAAAGGAGTAACCTTATTGAAATGTGTTTATTTTCTTTTATATTAATTACGTTGCGACGACACAATGCGTTCTATCTCGGTTTTCTTTAAACATTTGTATGTGTTTGTCATATGGTTGGTTTTTTACCGTGTGGTTGCCGGCTTAGACTTGTGCCACTCCATGTCTTCCCGTAGAAGTCGTAAGAGGCGACTAAGGGAATAAAGGCTTGTAGTACTGTTAGGCGATGGGCTTGCTACCTGTCACTAATATACACTGTTAAACATCTTAGCCTAATTGTGCAAATTGTGGTTACAGAGTTATCAACAAGTTTTTAGAGTTGTTGATAATTCTGTAGCTCTGCCTACCCCACTCTGGGAATGAAGGCGTGAAGGTATGTATGTGATGTCATATGGTCGGTGAATAAATTTATTGGTTCTTCTCCTTCTTCCTGTTTATATTACCAACGTTTACCAGTTAAGAATTTTTTTTTCTCAAACATGCTATGTACTCGTAATGTCGGCGTTATGTTAGTTATTTTAGGCTTCAAAGTGCCACGTTCCCGACGGAACAACTCGAGAGAACTGTAAAGGAATTTCATACAAAATTGAAGGCCTAGGCCGGGAAGTAATTTTTTTTTAAATTTTAATATGGCCATGACAGCTGGTTTTATGAACAGGCTGAATAGCTGAAAATCGTTTTTTTTTTTTGTATCTGTGTGGTTCGGACCAAAAATATCCGCGTTAATGCCTATTACACAAATGTTTTTTGAGTGATGTTTTTTTTTATTTCATTGCATATGTTTGAGAAAAGCACTATACATACCTCGCCGTGAAAAGGGGTTGCCAGCCTCGTAACTATCCGACCTCGCTTCGCTCGGCCGTCTATATGAACTCGGCCTTCAACCACCTACTTCCCGGCGTCTGTAGTAATGTACTATTACAAACAGCAAGTTTATTCGTGGAACCGAAATTCATTACAGATGACATTCAGTTCTATTTAACAAAAGTACCAGGTTGAAGAGACTGGCTAACTGTTACTATTCCAGGCTCTTCTTTGATCGTGATTGTGATGTTTATCGTTGAGAGGAAACATTTAGAATGTTCTACAGAGTTCTTTTGAAAACGTAATATAACATAAGTACATACATACCTTCACGCCTGTAATCCCAGAGTGGGGTAGGCAGAGCTACAGAATTACCTACAACTTTAAAAACTTGTTTATAATTATGTGACCACATTTTGCACAAATAGGCTAAAATGTTTACCAGCGTATTAGTGACAGGTTGCAAGCCCATCGCCTAGCATTAGGTACTACAAGCCTACGTAATATAACATTTACCAAAGCAAAAAATATAATTTTGTAGTTTTTTGCACTTTATATAGGTAGGGTGACGGAACCAGCAATGGACAAGGACCAATGATGGACACTTGATTCTTATTTTACAGAAGATAAGGGTTATTCATTTGTTTTGCTACAATCAATTTACGACCGTATGAAAGTTGAATAAAGAGTTACGTGTCCATAACTGGTGCCTGTCAGCTAAAAGTGTCCAACTTGTGCCATCAGCCTAGTTCATTTTTGTGAATTTTATTTAGCAGACTATAATTTACTCATTATAAATTCAGTTAAAATATTCTTAAGAGTTGCTGCACACGCCTGTTATTAGTGTTTGTATTAGATTATACACGATCGCATTATAATTTAGCATGTAAGTATATGTATAAACAATATTATTGTATCAATAAATAAATAGAACAAAGCTCCGAACAAGTTTACTTTTAAAAAGAAAGTTCGCGATTTTTTTAATTTTTTTTGTAGGTTGGTGGAATAGACATCATCTTGATTTTCTGATGGTGTTATCTGTAATGTTTTGTGCTTATCCTCTTTTTTTATATTATGTATTTATGTAAGTATTTGTATTTATTTTAATATATTGGTATGTAGGTATATATTATTACGTTTAAGCAACATGTTAGACCCTATGTTGCTCCGCCACCACAATCTCTGCTTTGCCCAAAGGTTAACTGGTAGAGAATGCCTTACGGCATTAAGTTCGCCTTTTGTATATGAAGTGTATTCTTTTGTGCAATAAAGATTAAATAAATAAATAAGATATTAATTCCATAAAAACGTATTTTTCTTGTTAGACTTTTTTTCCATCAATCAGTCATCACTAATATTAATATTATGCATAAAGACCTCCTCTCTCTGAAACCAGGCCTCACGAAACAGACTATTTCCATGTGCCGCCGCGCCGTGGAAACGACAGAAGGGGAAAAGAAAAGCGCTAATATGAGTAACGGCAGTCGGAATAAAACAAGATAAGAGTAACTTTTTTGGGTTCCGTACGTCTTTATATCGTATAAAATGAAGTCACTTCCGCTATCTGTTTGCTTAAATCTTTTAAACTACTCAACTAGCGGCCCGCCAGCGGCTTCGCCCCGCTGCAAATTTCAGACTTTCCCGGTGGATTTTTGACAATGACGAACACAACAAAATTGAAATCAGCCAAATTGGTTCAGCCGTTCTCAAGTTATAGCGTGACCAGGAGAAATAGGGGTTAATTTTTTTATATATACACCGTGTTTTGTTTGATTTACGATAACTTTGGCATATTACTAGGTACAGTCAACGTCAAAAGTAAGTGATCAAAATTAACATTTCAAAACATGTTCAAGCATGACGCCCCAGATAAAACAGATTATAACAAAGTGTCATTTTCAACTGAATATTTAATTAGTCAAAAGAAAATGATCATAAACGATGCCATAACTGTCTCTTTACAGAAAATTTCAATAAAGAATATATATTTTTTACCAAAGTGTCAAGTGTCCAACAAGATAAAGTCAAAATGACCAAATCTCCAAATGGAAACTAGGGTAATCACGGCAGTTAAAAAGGATTTATTTTAAATGTCGCAAAAAAAAAACAAAGCGTAGTAGTAGGAACTTATTTCAACCCTTGACGGAAATGAGAGGTGTTATAGTTGTTTCGCGTGTTTGTCTTACGAGTATAACCGACATTAACCGAACGTCTGACTTGTATTCCGAGGTGGTCTTGAGAAGACATGAAGGCCCAAACATTCATATTCACTTACATGTTATAGTTTGGTAGTATTACTGACTATTGCTATTTTAGAAAATCAGTTTAATTTGAAACACTCAGTAATGACTTTAACTGTTTGAATGGCATGTCACTTACTTATGACACATTATGAGATAATTTTCTAATGTTTAACTACAATAATCAGATACATCTGTCTTAATTTATTGTATATACTATTTTGAGACCCTAATTCATCAGTTTCTTTTGCTGTTGACTGTACATCCATAGAAACTAGTTGGTAGATTAGATTTTTAAATATTGCAAAAAAAATGAAAAAAACTGTTTAGAACCAAGTTATTAAATGTTGTATCTTTGGTCATTCTAAAAGGGCCTTTAGAGTTAACTCATAGACCTCATAGTCAGTGTCAAATACGTCAATGTTGGCGTGACATACACAGACAGTTAAGAGCCTTTTAGACCAGTTCAACGTGATTAACTGATTAAATTTTAAAATTAAATATCTTTAAAACCGTTACAGTTATCATTTGTCTGTCTTCGGGAAATTAACTTTATTTGACCTAAAGACCGTTCCCTTAAAGTTATCGTAAATCAAAAAAAACACGGTGTATAATATGTATTAATCATCTCAACTCAACTCAACATCGGGACTCAAGTGGAACCCCAAAAGAAATTGTAGGTATTCTTGAATCCAATTAAGGCACGAATGCGATATTATTCAAGTATGCGCATTAATAAGCTGCTTCGCCGAAACAATTATCTAGAGATGGAATTATCCTCAGAAAACTCCAGATTCGTGATAAATAAGAATCCAGAAATGTATCTGTTTGGCCTGTGCCACTGAAGACAAAAGTGTAGACGCTCTGAAAGCAATACTTACCAGGGAGTGGGTACAAATAACCTTGGAGGAGCTGCGGCATATCGTTGATAATTTTAATAAAGATTTGCGTCTGTGTATCAAAGCCAAAGGTTTTTATACACAGACGCAAATGTTTGTTTTAAATATTTTATTTTAAAAGATAGTAGTTTTGAATTTTTAATGTCATATCATATTGTAAAGGTCTTGCAAGTAATAAAAACATTTTCTTACAAATCTTTGTTAACATTTTTTGGAGCCACCCTGTGATTTAAAAAAATACCCGGTACCCTGTGTTAATACAATAATGCACCGCCTCCAAAAAAAATCTGATTTGCCCAAAGGTCAACTGCTACAGAATGCCATTAGGCATTAAGTTCACCTTTTGTTTTTAAACTTGTATGTTTGTGCAGTAACTATGAAATAAATAAATACGAGAACACATTACCGTGACTTGATCATGAAAATATTCTCGTCATTGCTCGCCTTACCAATATTATTAATAGGTATTTAATATTATTGTAAGTATCCTCCATAAATATTCCATGTAAACGCGAACCAATCAATAGGTGATACAAGCAGCATAAATAAAATTCCTGTACTAATCCCACTAATCCAATATTAGTAGGATTAGTGGGATTAGTACAGGAATTTTATTTATGCTGCTTGTATCACCTATTAAATGCGAAAGTTTGTGTGTTAGTTTGTTACTCCTTCACGCTGCAACGGCTGGTTCGATATGCCTAAAATTTGGAATGGAAATAGCTTATAGAATAGAAAAAAAATGAAAACCATTTATTTCACTTCGTTTAAAAATATTACAGTGTGTAAAAAGTAGTGCTGCGAAAATGGTAACGACTCAGCTATATGTCGTACAGTCAACAGCATAAATAAGTGATCATCTATGTACCTTGTCAGTTTAACGTTACGTTTGAAATGCTATACAAAATAGTGAAACGGTTGAAAGTGACAAGGTACATAAATGATCACTTATTTATGCTGTTGACTGTACCACCTATTGGAAGTGCGACGCTGGTTTTCTGAGGACCCATGGACTGGTTTTGCTATACATTGCATTCGCTTCTCCCCTCGAGTTACAATAGGTTACAATAGGGAGTTATTTATAAATGAACTCAGTAGGTACTGAGTTAAGTGCTTATATCGATTGAGTTCTGTTTTTAATACAATAATTAACTTACCTACCAATATTTTCATACCTATATTTATATTTGTGCCTCAACACGAAACCGTGTACATTAAACTTGAATAGGTAGTAAATGCGCTTTTAAAAGTGGCTTAAAGGAAAATAATGATTTTGAATTTATAATAGTAGAAGGGAGATTTTTCCAGCATTTCGTGGCTGCATACTGGAACTACTATACCCCGGGTTACAGTACATATAGACTATTAAATTAAAATTGCCCGAGGGGATAACGATATTCGAAATAGGCTAGTCTGTTAAATTAAATTTACATTCAAACATCACACATTTAATAAGACTGGCTGTTTTTCCATTGATGAAATTAATTTCCTGTTGTTGATGTTTATTAAAATAACTACCTAATTTTAAAATATCGGTATATCCCTAGGGCATCCCTTAGACAATATAATGGAGTTTAGAACTGTGAGTGGGATAACTCTGAATTAAAAAGTGTTTCAGTTTCTGGAAAAATCGGGTAGACTGGCATAAGAGCGAGTGAGAGAGACATACAAACCCGAGGGTTGTTTTAAAAGCTATCGCACTATCAGCGTGTTTTAGTTATTTTTAGCTTATGAACGAGTATAGTTTTTCTAATACTCGTTACTTAATTATATTGTTGATAAATACTTAACGATAAATATTACAAACATAATCGGTTATTGATCTGAGTCTTACGCGGCGATTATATTGCCAGCTGATTGACATGCGGCCAATAATCTATTACACGCTTCATAATTAGATGATACCTCGATAGGTATAATCCGTCTAATTAATGGATATGTACATCTATATAATGTAAGAAACTGGTAAAAAATTGTGTTTGTTTTATATTGATATATAATTTTCTGGAAATGTATAAACCCATAAAATATATATTTTCCACTTCTCACGCTCTAAAATGACTCATAATAACCATGTATAGGCGGACTAAAGTACTGTGGACTAAAGTATAATTTTAGTCCCTAGGTATAAAATACTTTTTCTTTTCCTTACGTGTTCATGTAAAAGCAATTATAATTTAAGATTTATTTTCTCGCAATTGAATTTAACTTTCTCTCAAATGCTACAAAGACACTTGAACGACCTATTTGCTCGGGTGGCTTAATGTTACGTGTCTCTTGATAATCAATCTATTATTTTTCCTCGCAATCGAAGTGAAAACAAGAAAGTAACTCGAGATCAAAAAGCCATAATGGCTTACTTTAGTCTTGTGTTGAACAATCTACTATTACTAATAGGAAGCTTAATTAACCCGAGAATTCGAAAAAAAACGAGAGTAGGGCTTCTATTATACTCGGTAAAATCAAATTGCTTTTGACATAATTATCATTGTATTGTTTTTAACTCGGCCGCCATTACTATAAAGTAAATAAGAGCTAACGTAACGTTGACAACACTACAGTTATAAAATGTCAAAAGCAATAGGGTTTTACCTGGCAGAATATAGGCCCAGGTTGCTTGTTAAGTGCCTATTTTAATAATAATGCAACTAATATAAAAACGATTCTTACCGTACTTAAGATTTAGTAAAAGAAAAAAACACTCCTTTTTGAGTTGCCGAACTTCAACCATTAAAAGTGCGGGTATATCGGGTTTCTCGGCGGTCAAAATTACTGTTAGACCTTGGTTATATAATATAATCTGTTCTCTAAAGGGCGTCTTTAAAACTCATCTGATAAAATAGAATCCGAGAAATTTCGCAATTATTAGATCCGTGATTTCGCATCGTTATCGCCAGACAAAATGATCAAATACTAATTAATACTAACTTGTTGAAGTCGAATGCATTAGTATCAGGGTGGTGTGAATATTTAATTAAGGTTTAGCTTCCGTAGACAAAGCAGCTTGGCCAAAGCGATAGGTAGCTATTGGACCCGATTCTACATTGGCCTCTAAACTTCCTAATTGTATTATAGACGACGCGCTGGC